>OX421503.1:40076379-40676379 GCA_949126835.1 Anisus vortex
AACAAATTTTTAGTTTTGCAGTAATAAAAATAAATTCAACGGACAACATAATTTATGATTGAGACATATTCAGTGAATTCATAATTGTGTGAATTTTGTGTGTCAATTCATTACATTTCGATCACTTGTCTTCCAGAGTCTAATTAGCCAGCAGAACTGAAAGGATTAAATAAACACCAGAAACCACAAAGTATCGTCACTTTTGTTACAGTCTGTGTTTACATTTAATTAGAGAAAGACACAAGATCAAAAGACAAGATTCCAGTTCTGATTATTAAAAGCCCTCGGTCTGCCCACGATACATACAAAGAAGACCAATCGTCACCAACGAGGAACTGCGTCATCAGTATAGAAATAATCAAAGTAAAAACAAATAACTTTCTATTTGAAATCACTTATCGATTGCTTCACTTTTTTTAACCCTTCCCGTACCGACCTACTTCTATCTATGCTGCCTTCAGTTCCGCTATATACGCGCCAGGGACTGTAAGGGTTAAAAGTCTTACAAATTACTTCTTTGTTTGGCTCTTATTTAAACTGCGAAAGTTTCGTGAACCATTTTTTTTATACCGAACATCGAACGTTAAATTTGGCAAATTCTTTTTTTTTTTTCATGTGGTTAAATTTAAAACTTTAAAAGAATGAATTGTGGTCTTGAGTAAAATTGATATTTGTTTGACTAAGTGTGACTCAAGTTAAAGTGATGTGACTCAATAGTATGACTCGATGATAGAATACTTCAATAAGGAATGGACAATTCAGAACTCTCTGTCTCTATGTAATTTTTGTTCTAAAGATAATGAATGATAATGAATGATAATGAAAACAGTTTTTCATAATTAATTCTTTCTTGGACGATAAAAGAGCGGTAATTCTTCAGCAGTTTCATGTAAACTGACAAAATGATTTCAGAATTGAATAATGGCACTGATGATTTGATGACGACATCTCTGGCCGCTGTAGGGATCACAGTCCCGTCCTTGAAGACGCCGGAGATGTTTGTCCCGAACAACGTTCTCAACATTCTCGTCAGCGTGATCGACGTGTGGGTCAACCTTCTCGTCTGCCTGATGGGCATCGTCACCAACCTGATCTGCGTGGCCGTCTTCTGCAAGCTCGGGTTCAAGGACACGGTCAGCATCACCATGACCGCCATCTCCCTGTGGGACCTGGTCAAGCTCTCCTGCGGGATGTTCCACCGGCTGTTCGGCCCAATCTCCCTCGTGGACAGGGCCATGGGGAAATCCTGGGAGAACATCACCTTCACCAAGCTGACCTACATCCACGTCATTTCCGGTAACGTCTCGGCGGTCATCGCCGGTTACGTGGCCGTGGAGAGGTGCCTCTGCGTCAGCCTGCCGTTCAAGGTCAAGCGGCTGCTGACCCCGAGGCTAACCATCATCTTGACCGTCGTCCTTTCCGTGGTCGTCTTCTTCTCCTACTTCTGCATTCTTCTCATCTTCGACATCCGCTGGGTGTACAGTCCGGAATACGGCACGAGCATCGCGGTGTACGTCTACAACGAATTCTACGCGACGCACGGACAGACGTTCTTCAAAGCCTACACCTGGTTCCACTTCCTGTACCCGTTCTTGAGCCTCGTCTCAATGATAAGCTCCACCATGATAATATCTTACCATCTGATGAAATCCTCAAAGTTCAAATCCCACGGTCTAAACCTGGCTTTCACCAAAAGTAACATCACTCAATTAGACACAACCCACAAAACGGGCCAGAACCACGAAAGCACGATGGACCATTCCCCGAAGAGAAGACAAGAGCCGATGTCGCCAAAAGAGAAGCAGGTAGTGAAGATGCTTCTGGTGGTCATCGCGGTCTTCATAGCCAACCAGGGCCCACGATTCATTCACGTGTTCGCCATGATCTTAGTGCCAGAGTATTACCCGCTCAGGCTGTACCATAACCTGATCATGTCTGTCATGTGCTTCGTCTCGTTCCTGGACTTCTTCAACGCCTCGGTCGGACTTTTCATCTTCCTCAACATGAGTTCCAAATTCTACGCGGCCTTCTCGAAGATATTCCACGTCAAGTGCAAACGTGGCTCGGAGGGTGAAGCAAACTACAATTTGCCAGTTCCTTAAACTTTTTAAACAATAAGTGGTACAATGCCGTCAACACATATTTCATAATTATAATTTTAAAGTATAAAAATGTGTTTAATATAGATAAATTTAGATTTGTATAGTTCGTTAGCAGAGCCGTTGCAAGGGATTTAGGGGCCCGGGGGGCTTGGCCTCTTTAGGGGCCCCTGCATTTTGACATTCGACATTATGACATAAGAAAAAAACAATTCGGACACTCCTTTGGGGGCCCCCCTCAAGTAGGGGCCCGGGGGGATTTTCGAATTTGGACCCCCCTCCCCCTCCCCTAGCTACGCCACTGTTCGTTAGATATTAATATCATATCAAGAAGCGATATTACAGTCTTTTGTATGGGCATTTTCAAACATTCGAATCTAAACCTCCAGGCAAAAGACTATTTCAAATTAATTAAATAATTAACTGGAATATTTTCAATTACATAATAAATCAAATGAGCTAAGAATCATTATTGAGAGATATATTTTTTTCCAAGGATAAGACGTCACTTAAGGGAAACGAGTATTTTATTTCAGCCAGTTTAATGTGGACGTTTTAAAAAATTTAAAAGGCATAGACTAGACTAGACTATATCTTTTACATTTGTTGAATACAAATTCATAAGACTTTTGCATAACCTTTTTTTATTGCCATATTTATATGTTCTTTTAAACCGAGCACCACGTGTGACACACAAATATTTAGTTCTGCACGAATTGATCCATGAGGGCATCATCCTCATGCGTCCTTTAAGGTTCCCAGAGGAACATAGGGTCTCTGTTACATGGCTTCATTGGTATAAAAATAGAAATGTCACCACGCTACTAGATTTGTATTTTGTACCAACGTGTCAGAAGTAATCCGAGCAAATAATGGCGCTTGCAAGTAATTCAAGATGTATAGAGTATAGACTATGCACAAAAGTGTTGTCCTTCCTCCCGCACACCCTCCCTATAGTCCCGCCTCTGTCGTATCCTGGATACAAGCTACAACACCTGCGAATGGGGTTGAAAAAACAACAATACACACACATATTCAAACATACACATGGGAAACGATAACAAAGATGTTTTGCTTCACAATAGGAATAACAAACTTCCAAGCCAAGGGATCCAACATTTGCCAATCGACACACAAACAATTGCCCAATTCATTTCAGAAATTATTTAAAACATTAACGTTTATCACACGGACTGTAGGGCAGCGCGTTTAGCTGGCGTACCGAAGGGCCTGGATTCGAATCCTGGTGCAGGCCTAGCATTTTTCCCGGGTCTGGAAGGAGTCCTTGAGTCTACCCAGCTCAGATGGGTACCTGACCTTAGTTGGGGTAAAGTAAAGGCGGCTGAGCATAGTGCTGGTCATACAACCACCTAGTATGCCGTGGCCACAGAAACTGGTGAACTCTGCTTCACCGGCCCTATGGATCAATTTGGTCCGATGGGACACTTTTTTTTTTGTAGGACAGTAAAACGTATCCCCCATACAATTTATTTCCGAAAGGTACTCGAAAATCTAGTGGCTGCTCGTTTGGGATTACTGCATTCAAGGTCCCGGGCTCGAATCCTGGTTAATGCCAACAGGATGCCCCTGAGCCTACCACCCAACTGTCTAAGACTAGGAGGAGAAAAGTAAAGGCGGATGGGCTTTCTGATGGTCACACAATCCCTCTTGTTGCTTAGAAGCCATAGAAATCCGTGAACGGATCTGAAAGTGACTTTTTATAAGTACCACCTCGAACTATATTTATAGGCCTAAGTGTCTGCAATTTTCTTTTATTATGACCAGATGACAAGTACGGCCAGTGCCCTCACATGGGGGAGGGCAGAGGGGGGCATATGCCCGGGGACGTCACTTCTAGGGGGGCGGCACATTTAGCTTAAGTTCATACCATAAATTTTAGGAGAGTTGAAGGGGAAATAAAATTTGAAACACAAATTGTAAAGAAAAGGAATAATGAATAAATATAGATTAGTAGAAGTTGACTTCTTATTTAATTACACTCAAACTGTTTTATACAAATGTTTCACTTTTTAATAGGCTCACAAAGGTTTCATATAAGATTGGCTCATCTAGAATATTCTTACTAAAAAATAGCGTTTTAAAATGTCTTTAATCATAATAGTTAACTAAGCGCAGGCACTAAAGTTCCACACAGTGGCGTAGCTAGGAATTTGGTGGCCCGGGGAGCTTGGCTTCTTTAGGGACCCCTGCCAAACAAATTTTTTGGACACTCCATTGGGGGCCCCGCTCATGTAGGGGCCCGGGAGACTTTCGAATTCGGACCCCCTCCCCTAGCTACGCCACTGGTTCCACAGATTCTCAACGGGGGTATTATCGCCCCTCAGGGGGCGGTGAGAAGCTCGGGGGGGGGGGCGCTGATGTTCCCGGCAACAGTAGGGATCACTGAAGGGCCAGTGGTCGGTACGAAAGTACCCTGCTTGAAATAGATTCAACACCACTGATTTTTTATTTACTAAAACTAAGATCTGCTTCACTTTTAAGAAGGGTAATCTTGCCCTTTGACAAAGGCTTTATCGACTTATGTCTACAGTCTACTGTGTAATTGTGACGTAAAAGTCATATAAAGCCCATTCTGTACTTAACCTTGATTTATTGCTATATTTAGACTGTATCTGAGAATTGCAGATGGGGGCGGTGATTAGATTTTTAGAAGAGGAAGTAGGGGCTAGGGTGAGTATAAATTAGATATCTGGCTCAGCTCGTTAGAAAACGAAGTTCGGTGCTTTTGTTCATTATAATAGTTTCATTCAGATTGTTTTGGTTTTAATTTGAATAAATTAGATTTATATAGCCTTTGATTTATAAAAACCAGTTTTGATATCGACTTATTAAAGAAATATAGGCCTAAGTTGAGCAAAAGCACTATGCAGAGACGAATTAATGAAATTGCACGTGATGAAGTGAGAGTTGAATGGAAATAATCTAATAAAATATCTTTCTCTTAGATTAAGTAGCGTATACTTAAAATTGTTTTTTTATTTCAAGAAGTGCATTTCTTATAAGAGATTTTCATAAAATCTTGAATTAATTACCATCAACCACACGACATTGGCTAATATTTTGTGTGATTTTAATGTACAAAGGGAAACAACCAATGAAATACACTTTACGATCAAAGGGAATTAATTAGAAAAAAAAACACGAAAATACCGGTGATCACTAGAGCCTAAACACCACATGCTCTCCGACAGGTCAGAACGCTTATACTGTTTAATATTATTATTATATTATATTATTATTATTACTACACAAAATAATTTAATAAAACGTATCAGTAATTATATTACGTGAAATAAATTTCACACTCAGTTACTATATAAAATAATAACAAAGGAAACTTCAAAAGTAGCCCCACAACTACAAACGTGGGGCCTTTACATATTCTTCACATTTTCATTGAATCTTATATATGTTACGGCCAAAGCTCGAAGTGCGGCCAGATCGCGATCTGGCCGAGGCGCTTGGCCAATGTCCGATGTGCTTGAAAATGCCAGTGCTTACGCTACTTTGGCCGGCCACTTCGCGATGTGGCTGGCAATCCCTGGCCAATGTCCGATGTGCTGATACAAGAATGTTCGGTAGGCGGCACAGGTGTGATGGCGGCTTGCATAAGGTAGCAAGGACAGTGATACATACGCTGTGACGATAATTTTCTGTTCATCTTCTGCTTTTCAGAGAAAGTCCTGCCGAAGTTGTCACTAATTATCAAGGAAATTAATTATCACACGATTTAGTAAACTATCTACCTGGATAAAAACACCATTTGCGTTATAATTTGACTGGATGGTGTCTGTGAGTAGAGGATTGACTTTTGATAATCCACAATGGTGGTCAGGTCAGGCAGGAGCGACCGTATTTTTATCTAGCCACTGTCCGCGCGGTCTAGTTTCATGTATTGTATAAACATGGGTGGGGCCACCAGTCGCAATGACAAAGAGCGTGTTTGATTTTATGAAAAGAGATAGAGAGGGAGTGTCAATACTGTACAGGGCAGGGCCACCATTGTTCTCGTGACCTACACCGACGACCGGGAAAACACCCTCCCAGCCCCACCCATTGACGGACCCTCGAAGCCACAAGCGACTGGAATGTTTGGACAAAGGGATGGAAGAGAGACACGTGACTTTAAAGTCCACCCACTCCTTTCTCATTGGTCCATGTTATATTTCGTGGGTAGATCTTCCTGTGTAAAAACGCCCCAAACACGACTTTACGCACTTATTTCCTTCTGGATTTTAGTTGTAACAAATGATTATAGATCTAAAATGTACTATGATAGATGAACATGACTGATTTTGTAATTTAGTATAAATAAAGATGGATAATTTACTATAATAAACTAATTTGACTGATTTTGTAATTTAGCTTAATTATTAATCAATATAAGCCTAATGTGATAATTACGATATACAAACACTCAAAATCTGTCATGACCTTCTTAATCGGGCTTTGGCCGATCGCCCCTGGCCATTTCGTGATCTGGCCGGCCAAGGTCCGAAATCAAGAACAGATCGGGCTTTGGCCGGTCAAATGTGAGGTGATATTGGCCACTTCGCTTCGGCCGTAACATATACATTACTGATAGCAATTTCGCTATTTCTTATGTACGAATAACTCTATTTTATACAATGCGCGTTTAAAAAATAAAAAAATAAGTGAATAAATCGTGGAATAAGGAGATTAGAAAATGGTATAAGGGAGATAACTAAATTTATAATTAAACATTTTATTAATATCAGTTTTTTCCCTTTTATGAGGCCTTGTGGATTTTATACGAAGGAAACAATAAAAGAAAAAAAACTACAAAGTTCTAACTATTTATCTATCTATCTATCTATCTATCTATCTATCTATCTATCTATCTTATCTTATCTTATACATTACAGACGCTCCTTCTATAAAGAAGATTATTGCGTCCTACGCTCATCCGTGGTCCGAGTCTAGTCTTGCATTTTTATTAATGTTTTAAATGATGTTAAGTTACTGGTTTTCCTGGTTTGTTCAGGCAACCCATTCCATGCCCAAATGCCACTCGGGAAGAAAGAGTACTTATATGCATTTGTTCTCACATAAGGGACAAGGAAAGTGTTTTTATCTTTATGTTTATCTGAGATTTGCAACCGGTTGTTATTGTGTTGTATTTCTAAATTAGAGTTTAATGCCTTGTGTATTATTACTACTTTACTCTTTGCCCTTCTGATGATATCTATCTATCTATCTATCTATTTCTCACATTCCAGTTGCCAACCTGGTTATTTTTCCTCAGAGAGAAGGAGGTAGTCTGCCTATCAGCTCCCTTTCGGGTTTGGCTGACCTGCTTCATAATCCCTTGGACAGGGCCTCCCTTCTCTGAAAATGGCAGACATGTAATTGATTTTGTTGATGATTTTGTAGCAAGGAGGTTTTTTACACTGGTGGGTTACTAGCCCTACGCAGAAACCTACAAACATGCATGTAGTCTTACTATATGGCTCAGAAAGTTGGAGATTAACAAAGGGGGATTTGAACAAACTACAAACTTTTGTGAATGGCTGCCTACGTAGAATAATGGATATCAAATGGTATGACAAGATTACAAATGCAACTGTATGGGAAAGGACAGCACATATTCCAGTAGAACAAGAAATACAAAAAAGGAGATGGAGATGGATAGGCCACACATTGAGGAAACCAACGACAAACTTGACCAGACAAGCTCTTTTGTGGAATCCCCAGGGTGCAAGACGAAGAGGTAGACCAAAGAACACCTGGCGGAGGGAAGTAGAAAAGGATGTGCAGGTGATCGGGAGAACTTGGAAGGAGTTGGAGAAGATAGCTAGAGACAGGAGGTCATGGACAGAGATTGTTGATGGCCTATGCTCCACTAGGAGATGATAATGGCGAAGAAGAAGAAGAAGAATCTATCTATTCATCTATCTATCTATCTATCTATCTATCTATCTATCTATCTATCTATCTATCTATCTATCTATCTATCTATCTATCTATCTATCTATCTATCTATCTATCTAACTATCTATCTATCTATCTATCTATCTATCTATCTATCTATCTAACTATCTATCTATCTATCTATCTATCTAACTATCTAACTATCTATCTATCTATCTGTATTTCTTTATGTCTGACCATCTTTCTTTCTATCTATCTAACTATCTATCTATCTAACTATCTATCTATCTATCTATCTATCTATCTATCTATCTATCTAACTATCTATCTATCTATCTATCTATCTATCTATCTATCTATCTAACTATCTATCTATCTATCTATCTATCTATCTAACTATCTAACTATCTATCTATCTATCTATTTATCTATCTATCTATCTAACTATCTATCTATCTAACTATCTAACTATCTATCTATCTAACTATCTATCTATCTAACTATCTAACTATCTATCTATCTATCTATCTATCTATCTATCTGTATTTCTTTATGTCTGACCATCTTTCTTTCTATCTATCTAACTATCTATCTATCTAACTATCTATCTATCTAACTATCTATCTATCTATCTATCTATCTATCTAACTATCTAACTATCTATCTATCTATCTATCTATCTGTATTTCTTTATGTCTGACCATCTTTCTTTCTATCTATCTAACTATCTATCTATCTAACTATCTATCTATCTAACTATCTATCTATCTATCTATCTAACTATCTAACTATCTATCTATCTAACTATCTATCTATCTATCTATCTATCTATCTATCTGTATTTCTTTATGTCTGACCATCTTTCTTTCTATCTATCTAACTATCTATCTATCTATCTATCTATCTATCTAACTATCTAACTATCTAACTATCTAACTATCTATCTATCTATCTATCTATCTATCTATCTGTATTTCTTTATGTCTGACCATCTTTCTTTCTATCTATCTAACTATCTATCTATCTAACTATCTATCTATCTAACTATCTATCTATCTATCTATCTATCTATCTAACTATCTAACTATCTATCTATCTATCTATCTATCTGTATTTCTTTATGTCTGACCATCTTTCTTTCTATCTATCTAACTATCTATCTATCTAACTATCTATCTATCTAACTATCTATCTATCTATCTATCTATCTATCTATCTATCTATCTATCTAACTATCTAACTATCTATCTATCTAACTATCTATCTATCTATCTATCTATCTATCTAACTATCTAACTATCTATCTATCTATCTATCTATCTGTATTTCTTTATGTCTGACCATCTTTCTTTCTATCTATCTAACTATCTATCTATCTAACTATCTATCTATCTAACTATCTATCTATCTATCTATCTATCTATCTAACTATCTAACTATCTATCTATCTATCTATCTATCTGTATTTCTTTATGTCTGACCATCTTTCTTTCTATCTATCTAACTATCTATCTATCTAACTATCTATCTATCTAACTATCTATCTATCTATCTATCTATCTAACTATCTAACTATCTATCTATCTAACTATCTATCTATCTATCTATCTATCTATCTAACTATCTAACTATCTATCTATCTATCTATCTATCTGTATTTCTTTATGTCTGACCATCTTTCTTTCTATCTATCTAACTATCTATCTATCTAACTATCTATCTATCTAACTATCTATCTATCTAACTATCTATCTATCTAACTATCTATCTATCTATCTATCTAACTATCTAACTATCTATCTATCTAACTATCTAACTATCTATCTATCTATCTATCTATCTATCTATCTATCTATCTGTATTTCTTTATGTCTGACCATCTTTCTTTCTATCTATCTAACTATCTATCTAACTATCTATCTATCTATCTATCTATCTATCTAACTATCTATCTATCTATCTATCTATCTATCTATCTATCTATCTGTATTTCTTTATGTCTGACCATCTTTCTTTCTATCTATCTAACTATCTATCTATCTATCTATCTATCTATCTATCTATCTAACTATCTATCTATCTATCTATCTATCTGTATTTCTTTATGTCTGACCATCTTTCTTTCTATCTATCTATCTATCTATCTATCTATCTATCTATCTATCTATCTATCTATCTATCTATCTATCTATCTATCTATCTATCTATCTGTATTTCTTTATGTCTGACCATCTTTCTTTCTATCTATCTAACTATCTATCTATCTAACTATCTAACTATCTAACTATCTATCTATCTATCTATCTATCTATCTATCTATCTATCTATCTATCTATCTATCTATCTGTATTTCTTTATGTCTGACCATCTTTCTTTCTATCTATCTATCTATCTATCTATCTATCTATCTAATTATCTATCTATCCGTCTGTCTATCTGTCTGCATTTCTGTATTTCCGCATGTATCAACATCGATCTATTTATCAAACTATCTATCTATCTATCTATCTATCTATCTACATATGTTTCAATTATTGATTTAGACTCTAACCAGCAGTCTATTTATGCAACGATTCCCACGCGGGTCTATCTTAATATTTTATTAAATAACACAACCCTCCTTCTATTCTTCTTCTATCCATCCATCTATTTATACCGACATTTATAAAATTTTCCTTCAATCCTGTTCTTGTTGATATGATCTATTTCTCTGTGGTGTGGAAGTCTCAACTCTGGCGAAGTGTGTTTACCACCGATACGCTGACGCCCCTATTATTAGAACACTGGCGGGCTAACGCATGGGGTACAGCTCCCTGTCCGAGGATTATTGAGCCGCCAAGAGGCTCCGAGACTCGGTGGGGAGGAAGCAACCTGCGCAACCCCTCGTCTCAAACTCGCCCTTATGTCCGGGCCTATATTCTGAAGTTTGTGCTACCTGGCGACAGTGCAGGTGTGCCTAGTCTCGGACAATGTTTTAGTACGCCCCTACCACCTCCGCTCTTAATCCCCCCCCCCCACCCTTGACATCGTTACACCCTCGAGGTAAGAACTGGAAAGCTCTTTTTTTTTTCCAGACAATTATAAAACGGTGAAGGATATGGAATTCTAGATAAATTGTACCATTATCAATCATAACATTTAACTGACCACACAATCCCCTTGTTTTTCGTTGCCATTGAAGCAATACACCTTTTTTTCCCTTATAGGGCTCATAGGCAATTTACAGCGCCAGATTAGTCAAGAAGGAACACACCAGGAACAATGTAGGAACATATCTATTAGGGAACAATACAGCAAGAACACGCAGCTTCTAAATTCTTCTTTTTATTACTTACCATTGAGACAAAAAAAAATTAACGGAACTCAATAATACACGACTATTTTTAAAACAATGAAAATAGCAGATTTAAAAAAAAATTCAGAATATCTAAAAGTATTAACAAACGAAAGTACCACCTGCTGTTTTCTTTAGCTTTTCGTCGTGCGCCTTTTGCACACGTTACTCAACTGCTTGTGTCTGTTGGTAATGTCACGCCATATTTGCACACGTCTCACCAATTTTTACTTTTTTTTTTTACTTGAGAAAACTCTTTCGCCACGACTAAAGAGCATTCGTCGTTCTTAGAATGAATTGTTTCCCCTTTTCCTTTTAAAATTTGATTTATTGTTGTCTATGATTGCGAGTTTAAAAACAGAAGAAAAGTTGTGAAAAACAATAACAACACACAGAAACAAACAAATATAAATTTTGTTGATCGGAGTAACAAAAGTCTTCAATAATTATTTTTTTAAACAAATCAATAAATGACTTATAAAATCTGTTTCATGTTATAAGGAGGTAGTATTTTACTGGCTAATGATTGAATATATCACCGACTTAGAAAACATCACGCACACTCAGTAATGTTCTTGAAAATATTCCTACACATATGTTTAAAGTTTAAACTCTCTGTCGATTTCAGCATATTGGTGCTCCAGTGGCCTCGGTTTAGTGTGGCTGGCATTGCTAATATTTTTTTTTGCCCTCCCAACATTTGAATTGTCTCCATACTACAAGCAGAAACCTCACTGAGGTATATTTTTCGTAGAATTTCTGTCACTAAATCCGCCATTGTTCTACTATTTTATCACTGACCCATATAAACCTTACATTTTTTATTGAATGCGAATAATTTACAAGTACATTATATTATGTACTTTGAGGATTTTTTAAAACAAAAAACGTTAATACTCTTTTGCACGAGAAAGTCTAATTATAGTCTTAAGTCAACGCGTCGCATCGGGGTTCTTAAAGTACAGTGGTCATAGAAGGTCAAGGTTATGTCAGAGCTGTACATCGGCTATAGTTTGGCTAATTCAAAATTTACTATCAGTCCAAATATATATATGGCATATATATAGGGCCTATATATATATGTATATATATATATGTATGGCATCCTTCCATCCTCAAGGGACGATGGCGCAGTCTCCTTTTACTCTGCCTCTCGCCTTTCTCCTGGCTCGTTTCTCTTCACTTCTTTCTGTTAGGGTGACTTCTGCAGCTTGAGTGCCTTCGCGCACCATGGACCGCCAGGAGGTGCGTTCCTCAGCAAGGCTCTCCCACGTTTTGGGCTCAATGCGTGCCAGTAACAAGTCTTTTTTTGCAAACGTCTTTGAAACGCAGGCAAGGGCGACCTCACTTTCTTGTTCCGGCTGCCAGCTCTCCATATAGCAGGGCTCAGTCCAAATACTTTGTTGTTTTACAGTTCAGCAAAATTCATGTCTTCAAACGTCAACTTGTGCAATAATAGAGAAAAGAAATAATTGGTAAGGATTAGCAGAATGTAATCTGTAAAGCATTTTCATACACAGGGGAATACCTGATTTTAATCTGTAAAGTATTTTCATACACAGGGGAATACCCGAATGTAATCTGTAAAGTATTTTCATACACAGGGGAATACCCGAATGTAATCTGTAAAGTATTTTCATACACAGGGGAATACCCGAATGTAATCTGTAAAGTATTGTAATAGACAGTGGAATACCCGAATGTAATATGTAAAGTATTGTCATAGTCAGGGGAAGACACGAATGTAATCTGTAAAGTATTGTCATAGACAAAGGAATACACGAATGTAATCTGTAAAGTATTGTCATACACAGGAAAATGCCCGAATTTAATGTGTAAAGTATTGTCATAGTCGGGGAAATACTCCGAATGTAATCTGTAAAGCATAATCAAATAGGTGGAATATCGGAATTTAATATTTAATTATAGACATGGACAGGAAAATAGAGGAATTTAAGCTGTACGTTTAGTCATAGATAAGGGACGTAATCACATAATGACAAATCAGAATCACACCAAAAATCACAATCAGTCGAACAATCTTAAACTAACGCACGCATTCGTGAACTAACTCACTCACACAAAAACTAACACACACACAATCATAGACATACACTACAATCGGCCAAATTTTGAACCATTTCTTTAAAAATCGCAATTTTACACTGACACGAAACGAGATAAGATAATCTTAGATTTTTCCTTGACCTCTCCCCCCTAAAAAAACACAACAACAAACAAGGGAAAAAAAAGCTTACATTTTTGAGATTCATTAAAACTGTAATGTTGCCCATAGTCTATTCCTATTTGATGGCATTACCTTATCTTATATTTTACAGACGCTCCTTTTATAAAGAAGTCTATTGCGTCCTACGTTCAACCGTGGTCCGAGTCTAGTCTTGCATCATTATTAATGTTTTAAATGATGTTAAGTTACTGTTTCCCTTGTTTGTTCAGGCAACCCATTCCATGCCCGAATGCCACTCGGGAAGAAAGTGCTTGTATGCATTTGTTCTTGCATAAGGGATAAGGAAAGTGTTTTTGTCTTTATGTTTATCTGTCATGTTGCCCACAGTCTATTCCTATTTGATGGAATTGCTATTGGTTTCTATTTGTCTCGCAAGACGACGGAACTTAGTGTGCCCTCGGAGAGTGCCCGCTCCTGGCCTTGCAATTTCTGCTGTGGCTGTAAAATCTTACACGCGAGTATCAGACTTTGTTGCACTTCTGGCACAAGAAGGCAGCATCAGTCGTTGCCTGGTCTTTCCTTCCTTCTGGTGCGCTTCTCGTCCGCGAGCTGCTGCATGATTGCGTTCTCTTACTTCCAACCCCGGTGGCCAACGTTTTGTCTCCAGCTGGACATGTCTCTGGCAAGTTCCTACCAGCTGTTTGTATTTATGGTTAAGGCATTTAGCGTCCCTCTTGTAGAGATCCTTAAATAGGAGGTGTAGTCCACTTTCCTGTGTCTAGTTGATGGCATAGACTATTGACATTCTAGAAATCTATTGAAATTTATTGCCAGGACATATTTATACTTGGAGCCATAGAATGCAACATACAATAAACTATCTGCTTGTCTTATATGTTACAGACGCTCATTCTACATTTAATAATATGTTGTCCAACGCTCATCCATGGTTTTGAGTTTGAGTCTAGTCTTGCATTTTAATAACGTTTAAAATGATGTTATCTGTTTTTCAGGCAACCCCTTTTATGCATAAGTATAACTGCACGACCAAACTGGAAAAAAATATTTGTTATTTAACTTTAAAAAAAAGGGAAGAATTATTTCTATTTCAGCTAAACATATAATTGACAGAAAGGCAAAAAATTCATTTTACTGTTAAACTAAGCCACAAATAGCTTTAAAAAAAATATATCTACGTTCGGCTATCAAAAAAGTAATCTAGAACAAAAAAAAAACGAAATTAAAAAGTTTAACCGATTAAAAATAAACGAAACAAAAAAGAAAAAAAAAGAACAGGACCAGAAGTCTGTTATAAAAGGTCAGCTGGTTATGTGGCCGATGTAATTGTTTTACACTTCAAACCATGAACTCTTTTCTACTTTTCGCTGCCGTCGTGGCCTACGCCGCTGCCTGCCCACAGTCCAGCATTGACATGGCATGCGCTCTTATGCAGAAGGCCCACGCTGGGGTCCTCTCGCTGGCCACCAGACATCCGTCTGGAGTGAACGATCTGGCCTTCGCCTACAACAACATGCAGGATATGTGTAATGGGCACGAGGCTCATAGATCACAGTAAGTCTGTCTGTCTGTCTGCGCCTGTCTGAGTCTGTCTGCGCCTGTCGGCTCCTGTCGGCTCCTGTCTGCGCCTGTCGGCTCCTGTCTGCGCCTGTCGGCTCCTGTCTGCGCCTGTATAAGCCTCTCTGTGCCTGCATGTGTGCCTATCTTTGTCTGTTGAATTTTGTGATGATAAATTATATAAAGTTGATACCGGCAATTTAAACATGAAACAAACATCTTTTTTATAATTCTTATTTTTGACCGAAACGACCACTGCGGTCATAAAATAAAAAATTTAAACCTTGACAGTGTTAACCGCAGTAACACAAAGAATATTTGTAGCAAATTTCATGTCATTCTGTCCTGTATTAAAAAAAAAGATTATGCGGTATGTACATACATATATACCCACGCACCCCTTTTGAGATATATATATATATATGTATGATTTAGGATAAACAACAAGAAATACACATACACAACGGCCGTTTAATCTTCTTCCAAATATTTCTTGTTGTTTGTTTTTGTGTTTAGCTACACCTGCTCTGAGTGCCCATCCCCCGGCGCCCCTGGTGGTACCGTCTGTCTCAGCCACAACCTCTTGGCCTACCTGACTGCCCTTGTAGCCAAGGGACACGTCATTGTAAGTAAATAATTTCATTCACGTCATTGTAAGTAAATAATTTCATTCACGTCATTTAAGGGAGAAGACGTCTGAGTATGTGATTGATTACATGATTGAAGTATATGATTGAGTGTATAGGCCTATGATTGATAACAAATGATTGATTATATTACTGAAAATACTATTGACTTTTTGATTAGTTTTCACAATTGATTATATGATTGATATTAGGATTGGGTATATAATTTAGTACACGATTAAGTACATGATTGAGTATATGATTGAATAAAAGATTGTGCAAGTGATTGAGTTTATGAATGAGTATAGCATATCATAAATAGGGTTAATTTTATGATTCAGTATAAAGTATACGATTGAGCGTACGATAGAGTATACCATAAAGTATTCGATGTGGTATATGATTGAGTATATTATATAATAACATTAATTTATGATTGAGTGTATGATTTAAAATATGATTGATACGATAGGCTGTTAAACTTAACTATTGAAATCAGGATGTATTAATACGCGTGCAAAAAAAAAATTATCGTAAATAATATCTTGCTATAAACTAAGCATTCCCCCTCCCCCTCTGTCTTTGTTGCCTTCTCTCCGAGTAGGTAAATGAGTTATCCGGAGCTTGTCACACCTGTGGTTCCAGACATTACCGTGGTGAGGCAGTTGACCTTCACAACGATGCCAGGAGTGCCGAATACCTCCGCACCTGCACGTGAGTACAAGTCCCGCCAAATATTTTTTTTAACAATGTCCACTGTTAACTTTATGGGGGCATCGTGGCCTTCGGGACGGCGTACCTGGGTTCGAATCCCGGTAAAGGCTAGGATTCGTTCCAGTGTCTGGGATGTAAAGGAGGCTGGGTATTGTGCTGGCCACACAATCTCCTAGTAAGCCGTGGCCACAGAAACTGTTGAACGCTGCTTCACTGGCCCTATGGGACACTTTATTTACTAATACTATTATATGTAAAGCTGTAAAGTGTGTTTTCTTTTTTTTTTTATTGTATAATATAAACATAAATAAAGCGTTTCTTGATCATTTTGGTTTGTAAATGAGCACATTTTTTTATTCTCATATTGTGTTCTAAGGTCAGCTACAATTATATAAAAGATTGAAATATAATAAAGGAGCAAAAAGAAAAAACAAAGAAAAAAGAACAAGAAGAAATAAGTCAGAACAGCTGGCTATAGTTTATCTCAGACAGATCACAGACCATGCACAAACCAAAGACTATAATAAGATGGACGACTTGCTCTATTTTTAGAGTTTAGTTTTCTATGCGCACTCTATCTTTAATGACTCCTAAACTTCCCTAAAGACTTCCACTGTATACAATTTTCGATTTTAATCTTAATTTTCCCTTGAGAAAATAAATCTTATCGATTTACTAGACCGGAAGTCTAGAGGATCGGGAATTCCGAAAAGAAGATATTCGAGTAGTCTTTGCACAAACCATAGATTAGGCCTATAATATACATGGACCGCTTGCTTTAACTAAAGCAAGCGGTCCATGTATATTATAGTCTATGCACAAACTAATCTGTACATTTGTCTTTGTCTCCAACAGCGCCATGGGTGGTTGGGGCCAGGATGAGGGCAACCATATTCATTGCCAGTTCACTGATTAAACCCAGACCCACTGATTAAACCCAGACCCACACAACCAGCGTTTGAAAAGCATTTCGCCTTGTTACATACCAGATGGCAGACGTCAATTTTATGAAAGGCATTTGTACATATTGGAAATTATGTTTTTTTTTTTTTTGGAAGGTTAATAAATTATTTAAAATAACGACTCCATGTTTTTTTTTCTAAATGTTGTTATTATTTGGTAGGCTAAAAGCAGATAAAGTATTCAAGAACAAATGACTATTTGGATTTAATATAATAGTATAATGTCTAGTTAGTGTTGCTTGGTCCAGTTTCTTTAGTACACCTGTTACTTTAGACTACAATTTCCGAGACTCACTTACAATTTTGGGGCATGGTGCAGCGCGTTCGGCTGGCGTACTGAAGGTCCCGGGTTCGAATAATCCTGGTGAAGGCTAGGACTTGCTCCCGGGTCTGGTGGGCGTCCCTGAGTATACCCTGCTCTGATGGGTACCAGACCATAGGTTGGAATAAAGTAAAAGAAGACTTGGCACTGTACTTGGACACACACTCCCCTAGAATGTCGTGGCCACAGAAACTGATGAACGCTGCTTCACCCGGCCCTATGTATCAATTTCGTCCAACATGATTACTTTACTTTCTATGTTTTTACTAACAATTTTATTTTAACCTAAAAGTAATATAGAAAAGATATCAATTCACACACAGTTTATATACATTATACAAAAAAACAACTAAATATTAAAATTGGTATCGAATATCAATATGTTTTTTTTAAAATAAATCTGTCGTTGGTATATCAAGAAAATCTTATCGAGATTTTGAAAGTTTTGATTATCATCTTATTAGTGTTTTAAATTATGATAAATTACTGGTTTTCCTGGTTTGTTCTGGCAACCCATTCCATGCCACTTGAGAAGAAAAAGTACTTATATGCATTTGTTCTTGCATAAGGAATAAGGAAAGTGTTTTTTCGTCCGTCTGTTTATCCTAGCAATACAACACGTTGTTATTGTGTTGTATTTGTAAATTAGAGTTTAATGCCTTGTGTGTATTTTTACTACTTTACTCTTTGCTCTTCTGTCCTCTAGTGTTTCTAGGTTTAGTGATTTTACTATTGCTGTTACTCTTGTCAGTTGTTAATATTCGCTAGAACCCTGCAGCTCTTTTCAAAATACGTTCCATTTTTTTATGTTTTCTTTAGTTCATGGGTCCCATACAAAAGATGCATATTCTAGTTTAGGCCAAACTAATGTGAGATATCATTCCTTCGCATTGCCAGCCGAAAACTTTTGCTCTTGTATTATTGTTTTATTATTGTGTGGATACAGCGTCAGCTCAAGTCGTATTGTGTGACGACAAAGCTGGGGCAACGACGGTGCAACACGAAGGGCGCCGAAGGAACATTTGCCCCAAAACGCGCCTGAATTTGGAGCCCATGGCGTAGAAGATGAAGAAGCCGACGGCGGAATTGATGAAGTCCACCAGGAAGATGAAATAGACGACGAGCCAGAAGATGTTGTTATAGTACTTCAGGAGATAGTACTCGGGCTCGAAAATCTCCACAACGTAGTGGACCACCCGTGGGACGAGGACCACAATGTAGGACAGGATAACCACGAGCAGCATCTTGACGATCTGGGCCTCCTTGGCGTAGGACTTGGGGTCCACACTGCTGTCCCCTCTCGACTGGGGACCGCAAACGTCTTTCCGGAACCGCGTGGACTCCCGAAGTTGGAACGTGATGACGGCTGTGCAGATGACCATTACGGTCAAGCTGACCACGGGGTAGACCAAGCTTAGGCACTTGTAGAGGTCCATGAAGCTTTGGCCGTAGACCCTGTAGAAGTATGTGAACTGATAGATGACCATGGGTCCACCAGGCTGACCAGTGTCCACCCATTTGTACTCCAGGGTCAGCAGGATGGGGAATAATGTGACGAAGACCAAGGCAGACAGGGACAGACACGCGGAGATGGCAACCCTTGGGGTGACAAGGAATTTCACCTTGAAAGGCAGGCTGACGCAGAGGCACCGCTCCAGCGCCACGTATCCGGCCATGACGTAGGAGACGTTACCGGAAATGATGTTCAGGTAGACGACGTTGGTGACGGTGATGTTCTGCCAGGCTCTGGCCAGGCTCGGGGAGAACCAGGCGACGGGGCCGTGCAGGCGGTACAGGGTCCCGCACAGCGACCGGACCAGGTCCCAGAAAGCGATGGTTGTCATGGTGACGTTCACGCTGTCCCGGAAGCCCATCCGGAGGAAGACGGCGATGGTGAGAATGTTGGTGACCACACCGAGCAGAGCGATGAACAGAGACATCCACAGGTCAACGACAGTGGCGAACACGGACAACGTCGCCCTTGAAATGATAACGTCGTTATAGAGGGACGCCAACGATTCAGACGAACTGTTATCTGTCACGAGGGTAACATTTATAAAATCGTTTTCAGCTGATTCGTCCATGATGGAAAAACCCGTTTTTTTTAACGAGACTATTCAAATGTTATATCTCATACACACGCTCTTTAATTACAGAAGATTTTACGCATAACCGAGGTTTGCATCAGATATTGCATTTCGATAAGTGTTCTCAACTGAGGTAAATTTTCATTGCTGCTATATTTCCAAAGAATAAAGTCAGAGACAACTGAATTCCCTCCCTTTTTTTCTCATCCAGTGGAGGGCGCAATGTTATATCACAATAATTTCAACAAGCATCGCTTTCACTTATAAATGAACTACACGCGCTACTTTACGAGGCAGAAAGCATTCTAGCTTCGCACGAGACTACCTCGCGCATTGAAAAAACGAGCTATTCACATTTTTATTTAGGCCTACACAGTTTCCAGAAATATAATAAAATAACTTAGAAATATTTTTCCACAGTCGAATTGTCAGTTAATATGATATACATAAACGAAATTATATACATTATAAAACATATTTTATTCATAGCATTTTTCCGAATAATAACGTATAGTCTTCAATTTTAAACTCGTTTCTACACTGCTTTGCATAATATACTTAAATCAATCAATCATTTTCGCTAAGTCCTCCGTTAAACATAGGCCCTCGAAAATGCTTATCCACTCATTCGGTACTGCATTTTGCATAATTTACCTGTTAATCTCTTTTAGTATCAACATTACAGTTATAGGGTTAGGGTTAGGGTTATGGTTACAGTTATAGGAAGTATTTATCAAGTTATTATTTAGTCAAACATAGTAAATATTTTATCAATTTTCCGTCTGAATATCTTTTGTTTATTTCAAATGGTAAACCTTCTTTGTTTGATTATAATATCAAGTAAAGTGAATTGGCATATGGTAGAAAAATGTCAAATATTATAAGACCATATGAAGAATAGAAAATCGAAGCTAAACGAACGAATTGATGTTTAGTTTTGATAATCACATGTCATCAAACTAATAAACACACGTTTTAAGGTTTCGCGGATAGCACTTTATTGAAAAGTAGAGAAAAACAAACTGAACTCCAAGACAGCAGGTAATTGAATGTTTTCAACAAGTTCTATCCCATAATTTGTCAAAATTACTACAAACTATATTTATACTGACATGGGAATTTCAAAAAGAAACAACAGTACGTAATTAAGTTTGAATCAATCAGTTGATGAGTCTAATAAAATGTTGATATAAAAATATAGCACGAGAGATTAAGGCGTTGTTTGTTGAACTCTCAAACTAAGATGAAGAATTAGGGAGGGGGGGGGGGGGGAGAAGAGTATAGGCCTAAGATAAGATGTAGATTAGTTGTGTTTATTTGCTGGATTGTAATCGCTTCATGCCATCGCTAGCCTCGTCGTGCATCGTAATTATAAGATGGCAAGGGGTAATGATGATGATGATGATGGCTAAGAGATGGTAGAAGGGGATGGGTGTAATCACAGACATCTGTAGAGATATGGAACCAGCTTTAACTGTCGTATGTTTTGAAAACGTTAGTTATTATATATAAATTAGAGATAAATTATACAGCATAGGCGTAACCATAAGGGAAGGGGCCGGTCTCCTCCCACACAAGCACTCCCACAAAAAAAAAAACTTAAATAAAAAGAATAAAAAAAAATGAAAAAAAAACAGAATAAGAAAACGATTTTATTTGAGAATTAATCATCATAAAAAAAAAATTGTTAATTAATTACACATGTCTACACTCTACATGGGTAATATATTTGGTAAATTGAGTTAGATTAGCATTCACATTACAATAGCGTACAAAATGGTTCCATTAAATATTCATGCACTTGTTACAATAGAATAGTAGTTTATAGGTTTTATTGTGAATGTGGTTTTTAAAAATGTGAAAACTTTGGTTTTCCATAGAAATATTTTGAACATATTGCGTCATTTTCGTCTACATTGTCAGTGTTTTGTTATTTTAAAAAAAATCTTAATGCTTGAAAAAATTAGTTTTTTTTTGTTTATCAAGATTTTGTGTTTAGAAAATGAGAATTAAAATTTTATAAAAATAACGAAAATTATTTTCACTATTTAATAACATAGATAATTTGTTTTTTATCCCTATTATTTGTCTGAGCATTGCAACAAGTTGTTATTGGGTTGCAATTCTAAATTAGAGTTTAATGCCTTATGTATTATTACTACTTTACTCTTTGCTTGAATGTGTTATTGTATATTGGATATAACTGTTTGGTTTGATTTCATGAACTGCATATTATATGCATGCTTCTAACATAGAGAGTTCTAAATTACAGGAACAGTTCTAGATGTAGTCGCAGATATTTAAGTCTAAATCAAACTGAAAGACACAACAACTACTATTGACACATCGAGGGTCAATGCAAAATGAAATGGAGAAACATCGACCCAAGAGGGCCACAGGTCAGTAGGACACACCACGTCGTATCGACAAGGAAAAAACTTGAAAACCAAGAAAACACGTGGAAACCACTCTTTTCCCCCGTCGATACGACGTGATGTGCCCGCTGGGGGGGGGGGCTATATTTTAGCGGACGGGAGGACACACACGAGCAAGGAGTGGGCTTTCTTGTCCACAAAAGTTACATAATAGAAGCATTATGAGCTGTCGACCAGTTTCAAACCGACTTATCACTATCCATGTGAAGGCAACACCATTCAACATTCAAACATCATACAGGATTATGCGCCAAAGTCAGACTATGATAACGAAGAAATGGGGGGATATTACAATCAACTATCAACTCTAAGAGGTACAGAGCCAAACTCCAAAGAAAGACGTTCTGGTTGTTCAGGGTGACTGGAATGCAAAAGTAGGAGAAGCTGATTATGAAAGTGGAAAGGCACCAACGAATTTTTAATTAGAATGTCTGAAATAAATACAGGACGAGACTTCCGGCTCTTTAGTCCAGGGCGTGACGTTTGTTCAGGGGTGAACCAAGGGGGCCACATCAAGGTTCTGTCCAGGCGCCAGGCACCCCATGCACCCCCATGGTACGGTTTTCGCAGCCCATATTATAAGTCACTGTGGATTCCCCCTAGGATCATTATCGTTGTCGTAGGTGGTTTGAATTTTGGCCTTACAGACACGTCAGGGTGCAGTAATGTGTACTCACACCCCCGGCTGGTCTAGTCAAGGAGTATGGCGCTATTGCAGTGATTGGTTATATATCGCAAAATTTATATTTCCATCAACTATTATTGATATAAGTAGGGCGGATTCACCAGCTTGCTACTTTCTTTAATATATCATCAGCCACACAGAACACATAGACTAATAGAACTATAAAACAGTTAATAACTTGTGGTGAATTACATATATCTCCAGTTTATTGATTGAAAACAAAAGTACTAATGTCAAATATCGGATGATCTGATGTAACAAATGCAAACGAAATCACTAAGTTGTGCAGGTGAAAATAGTGGAAATACTTAGTTAAATTAAACTAGACTGGCTATACTAGCAGGGTATCACCTCCCCGCACCAATACCGAGAGATGTTTCCTATAAGGAGTCTCTCAGATGCACTGAAGAAATTCCAGTGTAAATGTCCTATTTTATATCTCGAATAATTCTGGTTGGACATCCCGAACACGTGACTAAACAGGACCGTTTGATTGGCCAACATTGAACAGTTTCCTTAAAGACACTAGGGGGGGGGGGAGAGAATATCAATGGCCAGCCTAACAATAACAGACTGAGTTTCCAAACTATAATTATGGAGGGGACCCTTTCTGGGCATTTGACACTATCCGAAATCTATAACCGTGGTCACTTTACATGGCAATTATGTCATAAACCTGCCAGGAAAAGGGGGGAAGGACCGATGCAGTAGGAAAGAATGGGTCTCTGGGTGTGGTCTTATCTCAAAACTGAACAAAGACGGGGCTTCCCTTTACTGAGTATCTGAAAGGACAATGTCACTTCTAAACACAATAAAAGATCCAAGGGCTGGAGGGGAAGGAAAGGGAGGGGCATTGAGGTTGGGCCTCCAATCTCAGTTATCTTACACCACCTAGAGGGTCAAGGAGACAGTAAAATCTCGACCTATAATTTTAAAATCTTCAAACATCGAATTCCTTAGTTTAAAAATAAATGTGACGAGCGTCACAATCGTGTTGGCTCGCCCGTGTACCTGCAATGTCATCCGGTACCTCAAGTTCTATACTATAGATACAGGCATCCAGGCACTCGGGTGGTTCGAAAGACGGGAATGGTGCGTCCATTTCTTCCTCCTCCCCACCGAGACCCTGTGGCATCTTGGCGTTGCAATGGGTCTCGGACCCGCAGCGGGAGCTGTCCACCATGCGCTCGCCCCCCCCCCCCGGTATAATCTTAAGGTAATTGTTTCGGCGGTTTACACACTTCGCCAGTCTCTGTGTTCCATGGGTAGAGAAGTGAGGCACACGAGAGAGGGAGGGAGAAAAAGTGGAAGACAAAAGAAACGATGGGAGGACAACATCCTGGGAGTGGACGGGAGTAAAGCTGTGCGACGCAAAGAGAAGGGCTGAGAGACGGGAGGAATGCAATAGACAGGTGCCCAACAGACTACGAGGTATTTAGATGAAGCTCGACTGTCTGGTACCATGGACTTCAAGCTTTATAGAAAATGGAATGCTTTTAGTTAACCACACAGTGTATTATAAATCAGAAGGCATTTCATCAATTCGTCTCTGCACTGAGCTATTGCACAACTAATATATTTAGTTATACACAAGTTCCGGTGTACTAAAATAGGTGAAAATGTATTATCATCTTCTTTTAAATGCAAGTCAATATAAAAGCTTGTTTTATAAATCATCGTAAAACATATTTTATTTAAATTTAAACCGAGCATATCTGAAACAGCGATAATTAATGAAAGCACCGAACTTCGTTTTTTTACCAAAACCGATCCAGATATTTAATGTATAGGTCCTACTGTAAAAGTAAAGTACCCGTCGGACCAAATTGATCCATAGGTCCGATGAAGTAGCGTTCACCAGTTTCTTTTGCCACGGCATACTAGGTGATTGTGTGGCCAGCACTATGCACAGCCGCCTTTACTTTACCCCCAACTAAGGTCAGGTACCCATCAGAGCTGGCCCTACTGACCCGACCCTTCCTATGTGACGGTAACGCTTGAAGAACGTCTTAAGTCACACATTTTTTTGTATTTTGAGAAAATGGACATTTAAACTTTAAAACGCTCCCCAGTCCTACATTCAAAAGAACATAAATCAAATATGTTTTTAGTTAGATCAATATATTTTTTCGTATCAAATTTCACAAAAGTGACAACAGCAAACGACAACAACAGAGTCTTTAGAATTTATAGATAGGAAATAAATGCAAGTCTATTTTGGACTTATATCATTTTAGTTTATAATTAAATCCCTTTTTTATACTACTATAGTAATACTATACGACTGTTTTGAAACGAATAGAGCAAAATACTTTTGTTTATACTTAAATCGTTTTTTTATACTACTATAGTAATACTATACGACTGTTTTGAAACGAATAGAGCAAAATACTTTTCCAATGATTATTTTTGTAATGATAAAGATTCAAAGTTGGTCTGTTTCACTCCTGGTAATGTCTACATGGAGTAAATTCTCATAATAATTCTGATCTGATAGGCTGCAGAATTTCTTTAAAGAGTTTAGTTCCTATTCTCTCTGTCTTCTTGATACAATGAATGATTTATAGTATACACGCAGATCAGATACATTTCAATTAATTTATTGTAAATGGAAACAATTGAGTGTGTTTGTTATAAGACTCAGTGCCTTTGCTAGGCATTTGGGGGGCTTTATTAACATTGTTAATCATTGTTAAACATTGTTAATCATTGT
Organism: Anisus vortex; assembly: GCA_949126835.1. NCBI lineage: Eukaryota > Metazoa > Mollusca > Gastropoda > Planorbidae > Anisus > Anisus vortex. The sequence continues at coordinate 40,102,033 of OX421503.1, forward strand.
TAAACATTGTTAATCATTGTTAAACATTGTTAATCATTGTTAAACATTGTTAGTCATTGTTAAACATTGTTAATCATTGTTAAACATTGTTAATCATTGTTAAACATTGTTAATCATTGTTAAACATTGTTAAACATTGTTAAACATTGTTAAACATTGTTAAACATTGTTAATCATTGTTAATCATTGTTAAACATCGTTAAACATTGTTTATCTTAGCAAAAAAAATTATCCAACTGTCAAAAAATGGTGCCCCAACGACCCTCGCTCGGGTTATGGGATAGAAGAAGAAGAAGAAGAATCTTACCAACATCACGGGATGCATTTTTTTTGCGTCGGCTCATTAAAAATGTCTAGGCGATTTATCTCGTCTTTCAAAATAAAAAGAAAAAGAATGCAGTCCTATAGAGCAGGGTTCGGAAACTTTTGCTTATAGTGTGCCAAACTAGGATTTTTAAATGATTCGGCGTGCCAATAGCGTGAAAGTCAAACTGGTCAACTATATTATTTTTATAAGACAATTTATTTAGTTCCGTAAAAAAAAATCCATTCATAGCGAATACACAATTTCATTACTCAACTTACACATTAATAGTTATCAACATTTGAATTTAGTTGTCTAGAAATTATTCTAGTAATAGATGTAATGTCTTTATTATTTGATCTCAGAATAACTGAGATTTACGCTAACATATTATTTTAATTTTAAGGTACTGTCGATATTTATAATTGCAGTTAAGAGGAAGAGATACCTAATAAGCATACAAACTGGGCAGTTATGTTCATGTTTAAAAATGTACATATACATTATTTAGTCATAAAATATGTATAAAATTTTAAATTATCTTGTGTAATTTGATCATTTTAGAGTTATAAATTATAAACCATTAATGTTTTAAAAGGAAACAAAAATGAAAAATATTAGAAATATTAATGTAAAGAAAGTAAAAAAAACGGGTTAATTATCTCCCTTCAATGAAATTCTCCAAATTTGATGCTAGTGATGCCAAACGCGTTAATTGTCTTAATCTAACTAGTGTAGTGAAAATGCTCATCTATCTTAATTTGCCTTAAATTAGAGAAAGAGTAAAATGTTTTGAAATTTTATTTCACGGAAAGATATGTCCAGTTTCAATGCAAATCCATTCCAGTCGCCCAAAACTTCAAGTGTTTTTGGACCCAGTCTTGTAAATGGAAGTTTAACTCACTGAAACGTGTCGCCAAGTCATACAGAAACATTGGCTTCAACAGTCAATTTTCCTCATTCGAAAACGGCATTTTTTTCCATTAAGATCCACCTTAATTGCTTCCAGACAAGAAAAGAATATATCCAAGACTTTATCTATACTTCGAATGACTTTCTTCTAGAAGAGACTTGAAAAACTATACAAATTGACTATCTTAACAATAGATTCAATCACAGATTGCAAGTCCAATGATGAGAGCTTTGCATGCAAACATTCCTGAACTAAAACAGTCGACGTCGTCCAGTGTGATTCCCATGTAGTTCGTCATGCAGCCCCCACTAATTATGCTGACATACGTTGTTTTCACTTGCATTAAACAATATTCTTGGAGGTCTCTAGCGTGCCACTGAAAATCGTTCTGCGTGCCAAGTCTGGCACACATACCTTAGTTTGCCGACCCCTGCTATAGAGCATTCGCGTTGATTCTATAAATACTTTTCAATACTAGATTTTCATCCCGAAAATTAGCAGTAGATGCAATCAGTTTTGCAGAAATTCTCATCACTATTAGCTGCTATAATAGAATCGTGAATGGTTAAATAAAAACTGCACTATTATACTGTGTGTGTATCCTGAGGCACAGGGTATTGTTATAACACTTGATACGTACAAATTCTTAGTTATTCTATTAATCTTGGAAAATTGCTAAAAGTGGGGCCTTTTTCCTAAAATTTTGCTCCCCATAGGGCCAAAACCTGGCTACGTCACTGCTTTTGACCTAGAAGCATTTCATCTGCTTCGCTCAGACAGACCCGTCAACAGTGGCACAATTAAAGGTGGATGGCTGGCTAGCTAGGCCCCAATATAATATAAGCAAACAATATTCCAATATCAACATCATTAATACAAAAAGAAGGATATGCACACCAGAATAGAATTATTGTGCGTCAGCCTCAGGCCAAACTAACTAACATGAGAATTCACGCAAATATACTAACAAGAAATATAATATCGTCAAGACTTCAGTCAGCCAGAATACATTAGCCGACTACTAATGAACTTTTTCTTGTATGATAAATTGTGTGAGAGTGTGCGTGTGTCTTTTTACTCCCTTTCTTTTAACTTGCGCTGTCTTCTTGCTTGTCTGGTTGTCTGGTCATCTGGTTGTATGTAATCTTGCAAAACTTTGCATTGATTTTTCGACAACTTCCCGTCGTCCAATCGAGCTGAAACATGGGCAGCAGACTTGTCCCGACTAACAATACATTCTATCAAATTTTCAGCATCATTGCCTTTAGAATAGTCACGAATTCCTTCGATTAATTTGCGAATGGAATAAAATATTTTACGTAAAACATGGCTGCCTCTACCGGAAGAGACGGAAGTAAATAAACTTTTCGGATATGTTCGTTGTTACGAAATAAATAGAATGAAAACGACACAATGTAGCCGAAACAAAGCGAGTTATCTTTTAATGTTTTTTTTGCGCGCCAAAGCTAGAAAAAAAAAGGATGCGCAAAATTTTAGTGTGGAAATTCATAAGGTATGATATCACTTTTATTTATTATAATCTATCAAAATATAAATTAAATATAAACTTAGTTTACAAAGAAAGGGAGTATAATAAAAACTTTGTTTTTATAGGTTAGTTTATTTGATAAGTATATTTCTGTGCTTGATTACAAAATAAATAGTAAGTTGGTTTATATTGTTTCGAATATGCTGAAAGACAAAACCTCTGTAATCAAGACAATTTTCCAATTGTTTGGATCAATAAAGAAATCTTATCTTATATCGCTTGACTTATTTTCTCTGTGCACCAAATTAAGGTCATTTTTTTTATTAAAATGGAGAGATAATTAAGATATGGGCAATCATCTCTCCTTGGGATAGTACTGCGCCAGCTTGGAGGACAGTGGTGTGCTCTGGGGATAAGGGTCGATTTATCATGGGCAGACAACCCCCTTTCAGTGTCATACAATGACGTCTCCTGGTAGGGCGCTTATTTCAGGAGAAAGCCGCCCGGCGAGATAGGACGCATCGTCCCTAACCACTCCAGTAGGCGCAGATACTTTTTGTTTTATCTAAGGATGGGCAGGCCGACTTGGACAGTCGGACCATGACATCCACTCGGGATGAAAGAGTACTTGTTCTTGCAGAAGGGATAAGGAAAGTGTTTTATGTCAATTATAAAAACAAAAACCTCGTGAATATCTTATCTTATAAGTTTACAGACGTTCCTTCTCAATAGAAGATTAATACGTCCACTAGGCCCAAAACTCCTGCAGGGCGACAGGGATCGGTTCGGTGGATGGAATAGTAACCGCGACGTGTCAGTTGGTTTTTGGTTGACAGTTCGGTGAACTAACCGCTGGACCAGGCACGACTGCAATTTTATTGCATCAAAATGTTTGTGTACTTTAAAAAATGGTTAAATGTATACCAGTTGTAAACCGCGTGTCCAGTAGTGTAGATTTCTGTATTCGGAGTTCTAGCTGTCTTTATTTGCATTTATAAAATCAACACAAGAGGTATGAAATCAAACTCTTTACTTGAATAAACAAACCCGTTCACAACAGTTCATCCAAAATTAGACAGAGAGAGGGACGTCTCCCCTCAACTAGAGGTGACTAAAAAGTTGTCATCACAAGGTGGAAAAACCCACGAAGTTAATCTTTGTCCCTAACCAATAAAAACAAAGGTCACATGACAAAAATAAGATGGCGGAATAGGTAGGGCATAGAAGTGACCTCCTACGTAACAATGTATAAACACGGTTTTCAGGTAATTAGATTAAGAGTTAGAATAATTAGAGTTTAGTCAATTAGAGTAATTATTTAAATAGCCTTATAAACTGCTGGTACATTTGATTTTTTTTTTTGCCATCTAATGTCGACCCGCCTTAGCCGCCTTTGGGCCTAAAGAGTTTGTTAGTTATTCAAAGCAGTCATTGATTTAGAATCCATTTAATCTACTTCACTGTGTTGTTGTTGAATTATCTCAGAAATGACTGGTCTGCATGAGCTAACCATCTTTCGGCAAGTCGCTCTGAATTTGGTGCTCATGGCGTAGAATATGAAGAGGTTGACGGAGGAGTTGAGGAAGTCCAGCAGTGAGATGACGTACACGACAATCCAGAACAGATCGTTGTACAGCTTCATCACGTAGTAGCTGGGCTCGCACAGCTGGGCCGTGTAGTGAGCCACGCGGGGCACCAGCACCGCCATGTAGGTCGCGATGACCAGAACCAGCATTTTGACCACCTGCCCGTCCCTCACAGCGGCGCCAGACTTGGCGGCGTCGGGGCCGAATTTTCCAGGCCAAGCAGCGCTTCTGAATCTGGACGATTTTCGAAGCTGGTCGGCGATGACCAGCGTGCTGATGGCCATGATGCCCAGGCTGACCCCCGAGTACGCCAGGTTGATGTACCTGTAAAACTCCATAAATGCTTGTCCGTGACTTTTGTAAAACTGCGTGAACCGGTAGACCGCGATGGGATTTCGAAACCCGGGCACGTCGACCCAAACGTATTCCAGGACGAACAAGACCGGAAGCTGCGTGGCGAGAACGAGGCATGAGAGACTGACGCAGGCGGTGAGCGTAAACCTGGGCGTGAACACGGACTTCACTTTGAACGGCGCGCAGACGCAGGCGCATCTCTCCAGGGCGACGTAGCCGCCGATGACGTAGGAAACGTTGCCGGCGATGAGCTGCAGGTAGACCACGTTGGTCAGAGTGATGTTCCGCTACGACTCGCCCACTTCCGGGGAGATCCAGAATATGACGCCGTAGCACCGGTGGAGGACACCGCAGAGCGTGCGCGCTAGGTCCCAGAAGGCCACAGCCGCCATGGTGATGTTCACCGTGTCCCTGAAGCCCATCCTGGCGTAGACCGCCGCCGTGATGACGTTAGCCACGACCCCGACCGCCGCCACCACTAGACACATCCAGAGATCCACGACCGTGGCGAAGGCGGCCAGAACTCCATCGCGAACAAGGTCATTGGCTTCAGCGCTGGGCGGAACGGAAGTGACGTCACCGTCGAGGGCTGCAGTTTCATTGATCGTCACAATGACTGCCATAGCCGCGACAAAAAACAAAATAATATCTACTTTGGCTGTTGGTCAAATTCAGTCATAAATAAATTCGTAAGATATCCCAATTACTTACAGTATGAAAATATATTTGGTTATTTCAGAAGTCACGTTAAAGAAACTCTCTTTATTAAAGAAAATGTTTAAAAAAAGATCAACTTATAGTCTAGTAACTAGTATTTTAACTTTTAGAACTTTGAACATTACAGTAATGTCATTTTAATAATATTAAATGTTCTAGCCTGTAAAATGTAGGCCAACTGCTAAATTATGTTTTGCAGAATTTGAGCTATCCTATTAGCACCTTATTGTAATGTCAACTCTGTTGCTGCGTTAACTTTATTACTTGGTTAAATTTATTATTGGTTAACTTTACTGTTGTTTTAATTGTATTGCCTTCTTAACTTGATTGTTTTGTTAATTTTCGTTGTTGTGTTATCTTAATCGCTAAATATTAACTTTAAGCTTATGTTATCTTAGATCTAATTGCTAAATATTAACTTTAGTCTTATGTTAACTTAATTGTATTCTTGTCTCCATTGTGTTTTAATGGTACTATAGTTTTTTCCAGTGCTTCAACTTTCAAATATTCACTCGTTTGACTTAATTTTAGCTAAACGTACCCATTTTGCATATTTTCCTGCAATGTGCATGTTTAATTGACCTCAATGCTCAGTTTCTTGCGTTTTTTTATAAATTTAGTGTTGCGTCAACATCACAGAATTGGTATGTCAACATTAACATTATGGCAACTATTCCAGTATGCCTATTTTAGGCTTCAATTTTCATGGTAGATATGACATTTTTCCCGTTACATCATTTTTCACCGAATGTTTAAATTGTTTTCTTGCATTGTCAACTTTAATGAAATATGAACTTGTACTTCTGAGTAAGTAAACTTTTGGAAGAAGTTTCTTTAATGTTTATGTTCTGTCAACATTCGTGGCCGCTGTCACCAATTTGTTGACACCTAATAATGTAATAAATGAATAGGCCTACAGTAAGGCATATGTAGTGCCAGTCCGTCTGCAATGGGTAAAGCTATTTAAGTTATTTAAAACAATACATTTAACATGGTTTTTCGCTTATCTAGCAGTCTATTAATTAATACATCTCATACTTGACACTATACGAATTTGATAAAAGGCTTTATGTAACTAGCTAGGTAAATATTGTTTCCAGTCGTCATTCTTCTGTTTAAATCGTGCAATTGATTCCACGGGAATATTTCGAAACTTAAATTCTTATACGTTTTACAGACGTTCCTTCTAGATAAGAAGATTATAAAGTCCACTAGGCCCAAAACTCCTGCAGGGCGACAGGGATTGGTCGGCGGAAGGGCTAGAACCCGAGCCGATTTGTTGTCAGTCAGGTGAACTAACCGCAGGACCAACCGGCCTCACGCTTTAAAACCATAAAAACTCTAACTGTCCATTTATAAGTCGTTATTCGCTAAAGTAATTTAATGAACACAGTTTTCCCGTATGCGAAGATAAAATCACTGATTGTGATTAGTATAGAAAAACTAAATAGATTGCATGACATTTGCTTTAATCGGTAAATTTGTGAGTGTCTTAAATTTCCAATGGGACCTTTGACCTCTTAGAACATCAACACACAAAGAAGGATAACCCGCTTAGTTTAGAATGTATTTATACTCTTTAAACACTCGATTCAGTCTAGAGAACCCGCTATTATATATTATATATCGATCTGTTGCTTAGCTTGATCAATGAAATGTTTATGTCTTGATGAAGTTTAAGTTTTACTATACATAAAGATATCCCTTTATCTTTAAATATTGGTTATTGTTTACATAATTTCAATCGTGCTGGGGAGCGGCGCACCAATAATTTGCTAGGCTAAAGTTATGATATTATAGCTACTCTAACCACTAGTGTTGATTTATTAAACAAAGCAGCTAGCCAGAGTAGCTAGTAGCTAAAGTAGCTAGTAGCTAAAGTAGCTAGTAGCTAAAGTAGGTAGGCACGACTGTCAAATTTTGTGGTCTTTTTAATTATTATGTACACTACATTTAACAAACACAATATCTTTTTTTTTTTATAATAAGTCGACAAAATGCAGCGTAGACTTAAAGACTATTATTACATTTTGAATTTATTGTGACTTACACTTTAGTGATCAGTGGGGGGAGGGGGTTTTGATGCCCGCTAGGGGGCGCAACAAAGGTGGGTTTACGTAGCACTTATGATTGATTTTTTATTTCTTTATTCGTGTAATCTCAAACATTGCTATGGATTTATTTCTTGTTATGTCTTATCGCAATTATAATGTTGTATCAAAAATAGTCGAACCAGTTTTATTTTTAGTACATTTCTTAGGCATTTTAAGGTAGAAAACTCCAAGCTGTGGGGGAGGTGTGGACAAAGAACAGTAGAACAACAAATCATGGAAAGGAAGTGGAGATGGATTGGACACACCCTCAGGAAAGATAACAACACCAGAGCTAGACAGGCCTTAGAGTGGAATCCCCAGGGTAAACGGCATAGAGGAAGACCCAAGCGAACATGGAGACGAAGCATATTGGATGGGGCTGGAAAAGCTGGAATTTGCTGGGAAGAATTGAAGCGACTGGCGTGGAGAGTTGCGTGCTCTGGCAGAGGCCCTATGTTCCAAAAGGAACCCAAAAGGACAGATGATGATGATCAAAAATAGTCCCGGCACTATAGTTTAGACATGTACGATGTAGGTCATTTTGTGAAAAAAAAAATCAGCACTTATCGATAGATCTTATTCGCATCTTAAAGCGGCCTATGTAACAGACGCTCCTTCCATACTGATGATTATTGCGTTCTACACTTTTATGTGGTTTGTGTCTTGTCTTGCAGTCTGATTAGAGTTTAAAATGAAGTGAAGTTATTATTTTTTTCTTGGTTTGTTCAGTTAACCCATTCCATGTCCGGATGCCGCTTGGGAAGAAATATAATTTAAATGCGTGCCATTGTACTCCTAATAATTTTTTTCCCCTGACACGGTTATTGTAACTCTTCTTCTTGGTAAAGTTAGTGACTCGCTAATATTGTGTCGTCTGTACTATCCACTAAATAACATATACCATACATATTTACATATTTACTCTCCTTATCTTATCTTATATGTAACAGACGCTCCTTCTATAAAGAAGATGATTGCGTCCTACGCTCATCCGTGGTCCGAGTCTAGTCTTGCCTTGTGTATTATTTCTACTTTACTCTTTGTCCTTCTGTCCTCTAGTGTTTCTAGGTATTATGATTTAACTATTCGTGTTACTCTAATAAGGCTACTAAAATAGAAGATGCCAGTTTCAGTGACCAGAACGAACAAGGAGATTGCGAGGCCAACACACACTCCAACTGTTTCAACCTAAGTTAAGCCACCCACAGTAACAGTCCATGCTGGGTGGACTCAGAGACTCTGGATTAAAGTCACGCATCAATTAGTTTACCGTCTAGAGTTTTGCTTTCTTAGTCTAGATACTGGACAACTTGTATGAATCAACCCAAGCCATTGAGTACGTGAGTTCAAGTCCCGCCAAATTTCGTTAACATGTCCACTGTTGACTTTATGGGAGCACGGTAGCCGATCGGTAGCGCGTTCGATCCGAAGGTCCTGGGTTCGAATCCTGGTGGAGGCTAGATTTTTTCCAAGGACTTGAGGGTGTCACTGAGTCTACCAGGCTCTGATGGGTACCTGACCTTAGTTGGGGTAAAGTAAAGGTGGCTGGGCGTTGTGGTGGCCAGACATCTCCTAGTATACCATGGCCACAGAAACTGGTGAACGCTGCTTCATATGGTTTGATGAGTTTGGTCCAAATAGTACTTTTTTATTTGAATATACAAATGAACAATTTAGTGATCAAACTTCACTGTACACGTTATCAAGTTGAATCTATATAGGTTTAATATAAACTTGATATAAAGATAGGTTTATACCAACATGAACTTGATATAAAGATAGGTTTATACCAACATGAACTTGATATAAAGATAGGTTTATACTAACATGAACTTGATATAAAGATAGGTTTATACCAACATGAACTTGATATAAAGATAGGTTTATACCAACATGAACTTGATATAAAGATAGGTTTATACCAACATGAACTTGATATAAAGATAGGTTTATACCAACATGAACTTGATATAAAGATAGGTTTATACCAACATGAACTTGATATAAAGATAGGTTTATACCAACATGAACTTGATATAAAGATAGGTTTATACCAACATGAACTTGATATAAAGATAGGTTTATACCAACATGAACTTGATATAAAGATAGGTTTATACCAACATGAGCTTGATATAAAGATAGGTTTATACCAACATGAACTTGATATAAAGATAGGTTTATACCAACATGAGCTTGATATAAAGATAGGTTTATACCAACGTGAATTTGATATAAAGATAGGTTTATACCAACATGAACTTGATATAAAGATAGGTTTATACCAACATGAACTTGATATAAAGATAGGTTTATACCAACATGAACATGATATAAAGACTGATATAAACACTAGTTCAAATACAACTAATTTGGTAACCTTTAGAACGTTTTTTTTAGAAGGAATTGCACGAATGGCAATTTCCGAACATAAAAGTAAGAGGCAGGATAATATGGAAATGGTATGGAGATGACCAGTGACTAACTACTATAACGGTCAAGCTGAGTAGTGGATAAAGTTTGTTGAAGCACTGGCACCACAGGATTCAGTTTTAGGGCCAGTCCTACTCGCCGTGTATACAAGTCAGCGTGGCAAAATTTTCGAGAGCCATTGTGTATCTCGTAAATTGTTTGCAGATGACATGGTGCTTTACAGGAGTTTTCGTCCTGATTCGTCTGCCTGCGCTGATGCTGTTGGCGATGTGGAGGAGTGCTGTCAAACAGTTAAGGCATGGATGGCTGCAAGCAGACTTAAATTAAATGATGACAAGACAGAGACAATTGTCTGTGGTTCTGATGTCAGTCTTCGGAAAATCGCAATTACTACGATCAAAGTTGGGGCTTCTGAGATGACGTTGTCCAACACGGTTAGAGACTTTGGCCTTTTCATTGATAATAAAAAATCAATGGTTCCACATATCAGTGCTGTGGTTAAGGCTTGTTCGTCTAATCTACGCGCGCTGGGTCAGCTGCGACCTCAACTCAATTGGAGGACGGCAAAATACCGTAGCAGTCTCTCTTATCTAGACAAGGTTGAATTACCTGTGGGGTTTGCCCCAGAACCAGATGCAGAGATTACAGAGAGTGCAGAACACCGCGGCGCGCATTGTTTCGGGGGTGAGGAAGCAAGATTATAATAATATCTCCCCAAATACTAAGAGATCTCCACTGGCTCCCGGCGAATAGAGCACAAAATTATGTCCATTACGTACAGATGCATAAAGGGCATCGCTCATTCCTATCTTCAAGAGCTTATTTTTTATCAAGGCATGAGCCATCTAGATAACTGCGCAATTCAGCACGGTCACTTCTCAAAACTCCCAGTTTGGATGGACACAAAAGAAGTACCTGGGAGTGCGCCCATTTGAATCAGTTGCGCCTTCCTTATAAAACAATATATCTCAGACACTGAGAGAGTCTGGGACAAGAGAATCTAAAGAACTTAAAGACCTTTCTCTTTGGCTAATGCATCTGCCATTGCAAGTCACACCAAGAGCGCACTGAGCATTCTAATTTAATAGCATGGATAGAAGTGCTATAAGAAGTGCCCATTCTTATCGTATCTTCTTAGTAATCCAGGTCTTCCCGTGTGTAAAATACAAATGCGTGTACTGGTAGAGTAAACCGAGAGTGCGAGCGAGAGCAATGAGTCGAGAGCTGTCGTGAAAGTTAATAATATCGCGTCCGAGGCAAGAGCTTGATCCAATTTGATGCGTTTAATGTCACGTTATAAGGCTCTGACTTGCTGCAAGATGCTAAGCCATTACAGACCCACATACCGGACTTTAAAAACAGGAGATCAGTTTGTAGAGTAAAAGAGAATATAGCTTACATGTTCATCAAATTTGTTTTCTTTAAAGTTATATTTTACCTCACAATACGATCTAAATCACAATGTTCACACAAGCCTTTACCTTTGAAAAGTATAAATTTAAAATAATTTTAACCGTTTCTTTCATAGCGTAGGACTTTCTCTACAGCATTTCATGTTCTTTTAGCAAAGACTATAATAAGATTGACCGCTTGCTCTATTTTTAGAGCTTATATGTTCTGTTTTCCGTGCGCATAAATGCGCCTTAAAATGACTTCTACGCTCCTACGTTTGCCTAAATGTTTCAGCTGCATACAACTTTCAATTTTAATTTTTCATTGACAAAATCATAGCGATTAAATTTTAAAAAAGTGTACATTACAAAAAGAATCGGGAATTCCGAAAAGAAAACATTCGAGTCATCAAACAGCAGAAATATTAAAGCAAACGGTGCGCTTTTAGCAATCATTCAAGCAGGGCCGTATTTCCGATTGTGGGGGCCCTGTTCCCATATTTATGTGGGGGCCCCTCATTGACTTGCACGTAGGCATACCTCAGAAAAATGCCGTTAGTTCATTTTACATTCTGTAACATCATACATACTTTTTTGTTGCGCTTAGCTTGGTTGGACTGGAGCGCTTAAAATTGTTAGAGAATAAATGATTTTTTTTTTTTACATTTTAAACAAAAGAATGGGGATGTCACAAAAAAAATGTATTTTTGGGATGTGTGGGGGCCCTGTACATGCCTAAATACGCCACTGCATTCAAGAGATAATTCTAAAATCCCCATCAAATTAAAAAAAGCTTTGTTTTCTAAAGATAAATAAGGAAACAATTTCTACCTTAGATATACTTAATTGATAAACTAGCGTTACCTTTGTAATCTTTACCAAGACATGGAACAACATGCGTGGTGTTTAGTTTAGGAGAACTTAGATCAATGTACAGATAAACAAAAATCAGTGGGATGCTATCACTATTTAAACTTCAATTACTTCTAGAAATAAAGTCAATATAATTAAAACTCAGCGATACGTTTTTTCTGGCTTTGTTTTGAACTACATCTTTGAAACTTCAAACTGTGGAAAGATGTTGCTTTTGTCACGTGCGAAATCAGCTACTGACGTTAGATGATATTTTTAGTAATGTATTATTATATATTATTTTGATTCATATCCATCTTGGATCTCACAAGGTTGTATAAGAATTTATATTGATGTTATTGAATTAGATTTGATGTTTATTTGACTCGTCGCGATATGAATCTTTTGTGTATAAAGTGATTTAGATAAACTGTACCTTAATATATAGGAAATCCACAATCCTGTTTGAAATTGAACACAATTTTATTCCAACAAGTTGAGATGATAAAATATAACAATACCACAGAATACATGTACCAGTATTACATAATGAAACTTAATCAGTTGAGATTCTTCTATAATGAGTTAAGCCGTAATCCTATCTTTAAGAAAGTGGTCAAAAACAGTCCTTCCACATTAGCGCCCAAACTAGAACTAAAACTAAACGGTATTCCACCCTCGTGCATATGACGTATTTTATAGCTATGACGTAGTGTCTAGACATATGCATGTTTTATTCCTAACACGGAAACATTTCGGGTTTAAGATTATTTCATTTTAACTTTAGTTAATAATAACAAAACCAATATAATATGGAAATAAATCTACTCGTAACACTCGCCCCCCCTTAAGACACAAAGGAATTACAGACAGCGTTAAGTATGGAATTCTTTGTAGAGTACCCATAAAATGAACCGAATTCCCAAACTTTTCGTAAGATTTAATTGACTATTGGACAATCTTTTAAAGATTAAAATGAACCATATTTTACATATCCCCTTAATAACAAAGTCGCTATTATGGAATCCCTTATCACATTATCTTACCAATGATTATTAATTAAACATTTATTTATCAATTAATATTTACAATTATGATTATTGTGTGTACAACGTTGACCATAAAACTATTACCACCAATAACCAATTCCCACAGAATTGATATGAATTACCCAAATAAGTGGAACCGATTAATAATTGATAGATAATTCTTTAGAAAATTTAATTTATTTATAACCGATCACTGTATCATTAACTAATGATTTTCAGTTATTATATTATTATGATGTCTAAATTATGACATCAAGAATATTTAAAAATGTTATAATCTCAGCTGATTTAGCTTTTACATAGCATAAAATAAGACATCCAAATTATAACATGACGACATAGAAACAAACAATTTTCAAAACACATCAATAATCAATTGAACAAACACAAGTGTGGATGTATTCAAGTTAAATACCGGTGTGTGTGCAATTGCTGTATGCAATAGTTACCTTTTACCTTACAACGTATGATTGTTTCTAGTAGAATTTGAAGTTTTGTTCTGTAATGTCTCATATTGCAATATTTCAAAACATAGTTTATTTATTGTCATATTTACAATAATATAAATGTTAATCAATACAATGAATGACATAAAAGAAAACATTTAATGAGAAACTGACTTTCATCTTCTGGTTTACCAGTTACATGCGCGACAACGTCTCAGCGACCACATTTTGTTTACCTGGTAAATATAACACATTTAAATTATATGCTTGGAGGAATAAGCTCCAGCGAATAATTCTTTGGTTCTGTTTAACCCTGGAAAGGAAAACTAAAGGGTTATGATCAATTAAAATATCAATTGGATATGGAGAACCATTGATATAAAAATCAAAATGTTTCAATGCCAGGATTAATCCTAAAAGTTCTTTTTCTATCACACTATAGTTTCTTTGATGCTTATCAAATTTTTGAGAGTAAAAACTAATCGGGTGTTCCAATGAATCATCACCCTTTTGAGAAATGACCGCTCCCATCCCTGTATCACACGCGTCAACGGTAATTTTAAAGGGTTTACTGTAATTGGGTGTTACTAATACAGGTGCCTCAGAAAGAACATCTTTTAATTTATCAAAGGCCTGGTGGCATTCATTAGACCATTTGAAAGTGCAATTCTTCTTTAATAGATTTGTTAATGGACATGCAATGGTTGAGAAATTTTGACAGAACCGACGGTAGTACCCCGCCATCCCGAGAAAACTACGGAGTTGTTTACAGGTTTCAGGAACAGGGAACTCACGAATAGCCTTAACCTTTGCATTTAATGGTTTTACCAAACCATTTCCCACCATGTGACCTAGATACTCGATGGTTGCATGGCAGAACTGACTCTTAGTCAAATTAATGGTGAGATTAGCATGAGTCAATTTCGTAAATAACAAATGTAGTTGATCCAAATGAGATTTAAAATCGTCACTAAAGACAACAATATCATCGAGGTATGCATGACATTTAGGAATGTCCTGAGTAATGGTATTTATTAACCGTTGAAAAGTAGAGGGTGCATTAACCATACCAAAGGGCATGACCTTAAATTTGTACAGTCCGTCAGGGGTTACAAACGATGATATCTCCTGAGCCCTCTCCGTCAGTGGAATCTGAAAATACGCCGTCAATAGGTCAATTTTCGTCACAAACTTAGCATTACTCACTTGATCTATTAGATCGTCGATTCTTGGTATTGGATAGGAATCAGTTTTTGTCACTTTGTTTACCTTACGGTAGTCCACACAAAACCTCATGGATCCATCGGCCTTAGGTACCAATACGCAAGGGGAAGACCAGTCACTACTACTAGGTGTAATAATGTCATTGTCAAGCATGTAGTGAACCTCTTTACGGATGCATTCTAACTGGATAGGATTTGACCTGTATGGATGTTGTTTAATAGCTTTAGTATTTTCATCTAAAATAACATCTTGCTTAACTACACTAGTTCTACTAGGTACATCTCCAAATAAATGGATATTTTCATTAATTAGACCTTTGATAGCGGATTGTTCGCAATCAGGTAAATGTGCCAATTTTTCATTTAGGTTTTTCAGAGCCTTTGTATTTTGCAGTCTGCTTTCTGCCACTTCACGCTCAATTTCGGGTGAATTATTCCCGACTTTAATAACAGTGTTTACCGAGGCAACAACTTTTTCTTCTTCTCTGGTAATGTATGGTTTCAACATATTGATATGGCACACTCGTTGCGATTTCCGTCTATCAGGGGTCTTTACAAGATAGTTAACCTCACTAAGCTTAGCCATAACCTCGTAGGGTCCTGTAAACTTGGCACTCAGGGGTTGACCAGACAGTGGCGTCAGCATGAGAACTTTATCACCAGGTTGGAAGATACGGGTTCTTGCGTTGACGTCATAATAGACCTTCATCTTGTCTTGTGCCTGCAAAAGATTAGATCTGACAACTTTTAATGCATTATACAGTCTATTTTTAAAATTTTCCACGTATGTCAGTAGACCAGTGTCTTCAGTGGATGACAACCATGTCTCTTGTAACAGCTTTAGTGGTCCACGAACTGTGTGTCCGAATACCAGTTCAAAGGGACTGAAACCAAGAGATTCTTGTACAGCCTCTCTGGTTGCGAAGAGTGCGAAGGGAATACCACGATTCCAGTCGTCGTTATGCTCGAAACAGAAAGTACGGAGCATATTCTTCAATGTTTGGTGGTATCGTTCCAGTGCGCCTTGACTCTGTGGATGATATGCACTCGATACTGCATGACGAATACCCAGCCGTTCTAAGACTTGGCGAAATAATTTCGATGTGAAATTTGAACCTTGATCTGACTGCACGGTTTTCGGAAGACCATATCGGGTGAAGAATCCGATAAGTGCATCAGAGATTTTGTCGGCATTGATGCTACGTAGAGGAATAGCCTCTGGAAATCTCGTTGCCGAACACATTATAGTGAACAGATACTGGTGGCCAGCCTTAGTTTTAGGCAACGGACCGACGCAGTCTATAATGATGTGACTGAAGGGTTCTGAGAATGCTGGTATGGGTCGTAGAGGAGCTACCGGAATGGTCTGATTCGGCTTGCCGACCATCTGGCAGACATGACATGATCTGCAAAACGATGTGACGTCACGACGTAGGCCAGGCCAGAAGAAATATGGAAGAATCCTATCGAAGGTTTTCTGAATCCCTAGGTGACCAGCATACGGTGAATCATGGGCCATATGTAGTATGTCCTTGCGGTATACATTGGGTACCACGATTTGATGTACTTCGCTGCATGTTTCATCGTCGTTTTCTTTCCCTCTCCATTTCCTCATCAACAACTCGTCCCTCAGGTAATAACCTGCGGCCATTGTTTCTAACTCTCCTTCATTCTTTGCTTCCTCTTTTAGCTTCCCAATCTCTGGATCTTTGCATTGAGCAAGAATGAGTAGTTGTCTAGGCGACAAATTATTTTGATCAGTATGACTTGAGTCACCACCTAGAACATCCGCCATGAAGGTTGCTTGTAAGTCAATCTCTGGTTTTGGTTCTGGTTTCTTTGTCGATTCATTAGTCATCTGCTGTTTCTCCATAGCTCTGGTGATAACGCATACTGAATTTTCAGTATTCCTACACTGAACAGAGTCTTTGGTTTCTTTAAGTACAGGATGTACCTGATTCTTGGCAATGTCACTTCCTAAAAGTAATGAAATGCCTCTGTAGGGAAATTTCTTCACTATCCCAACAATAACAGATCCAGTGAAGTAATTACTCTTCAACTGTATACGATGTAACGGTGCCGTGAGTGTTCCAGTCATAGTACTGATCAAGGCATACTGGCCTGTATGAGTCAATTTCGACGTTGGTACAGTATTCTTCAACAGTAGAGATATATCAGCACCGGAGTCACGTAGAATTTTAATCTTCCGTTCTCTAGCTTGATTATCTATAGGTGACACATAGCCCTCGCTAACATCCGATAGCATGCACTCGGGTAGTTCTCTGCCTACTGAGTTTCTTGCTACACTACTGCCTCCATAAGTAAACGTTTTATTTACTGATTGTTCATCTGTCACACTCCCTTTGGAGTTGAAACTAGAATGTTCAATAGCCTCGGTCTTCATTTCAAAGACTTTTTCCGACTTTGAGCAACTTGGACATGCGTGTTTCGCCATCTCCTCATGACTAACATCAAATGTCTTTCTATCAGCTTTAATTCTTTTGTGGGCAGTTTTATTTATGTGAGTTTCAGTTTGTACGGCGATGTGTGATAAAACCACGTTGTTCTTGTTTTTAATGGGTCTTTTCTCTTTATGTAGACTCCAACAATTCTCTTTTATATGTCCATCTTTCTTACAGAATGTACAGGTAATTCTCTTTTGTACAAAACTTGAATTCTCTTGTTTATCGGCTTTTTGTTTACTTTTATCCTCTGTCGATCTTAACTTCCTCTCTGTATTACTGTTTTGAGTCCTCAAACTTGTTCTGTCATTTTGAAAATAATGGCTATGCGGGTGAATAATGACGTATTCATCGGCTTTAACTGCTGCTTGTTCTGCTATTTCAATACCACGATCAGCCAAATGAACTTTTATATCAGTGCGAATCTTCTCAGTAAAATCCTCCATCAGTATGAGATTATATAGTTTCTCATAATCTTTATTCACATTCTTAGAACGTAACCATCGATCAAAATACTTTTTCTCTAATCTCAGGAAGTCAACATGTGAAACTTCTGGTTCCTTCTTGTACTCACGATATAACTTTCGATACTTTTCTGGAGTTAGAACATAACTCAATAGTACTCTGCTCTTTATTAGTTCATAATCATTGCATTCCTCTGGAGTCAAATTCAATACAACATCTAGAGCCTTGCCTTTTGTTAGAGCTGAACGTAAAAGTACTGCTTTCTTATCTTCCGGAAATTTATAATCGATCGAGTTTCTATCAAAGACCATAAAGAACTCATCAATGTCCATGTTCTCCATGCTTGGGACATGCTTTTTAAACTTATATAGTTCCACATTATTTGTTTCCTGAATCGTATGAGTTGACGAACGAGACTTTGCCAATTCAATCCTTTCATTACTAGCGATTCTTTCTTTTTCCAATTCTTTCTCTTTCAATTGTACTTCTATTCTTTTACCCTCTAATTGTAATTGTACCTGTAATTCTAACTTCTTCATTTCTAACTGGAATTTCATGTCCGCACTTAGTTCATTTACATTCATTTTAAATTCATGGTTATTTATGTCTGTTTTCAGGGTTTCTGATACATTGAGAACCACTGATTCTTCATTATTCATAGTATTTTCTTCAAGCATTCTACCATGTCTTTTCAAACAGTCCTTAATATCTTGAATCAATTTACTCCTTACTGGTGTAACTTCAGTAATGTCTATTCCCAGAGAGTTTGCCATCTCTTTTAACTGGGTTAGTGACATGCTAGTTAACTGTTCTGACGTGATAGCAAAAATATTCAATTGCTCCAACGTAAGATTAGCTTCCGCCATGTTTTATATTAATGACGTAAATAGAAGATAAAAAATTTCAACTTTACCTTTTATAAAGTCCTTTGAAATATTTTTACACCACTGTTAATTTGTAGAAGATAAATTTTAAGGATGGTTGTGTACAAAGCTGAAAACAGTATGTCCGAACACAGACAGTGCCTCCCACGTAGACAGAATTTGAATAAATATTTGTTGTAAATCGTTTTCACTAAAACAGTTGTATATTCTCAATTCTTATACATACAAACTTTAGATCCAGGACTTGAGCCCCCAATCTTTTGTCACGTGCGAAATCAGCTACTGACGTTAGATGATATTTTTAGTAATGTATTATTATATATTATTTTGATTCATATCCATCTTGGATCTCACAAGGTTGTATAAGAATTTATATTGATGTTATTGAATTAGATTTGATGTTTATTTGACTCGTCGCGATATGAATCTTTTGTGTATAAAGTGATTTAGATAAACTGTACCTTAATATATAGGAAATCCACAATCCTGTTTGAAATTGAACACAATTTTATTCCAACAAGTTGAGATGATAAAATATAACAATACCACAGAATACATGTACCAGTATTACATAATGAAACTTAATCAGTTGAGATTCTTCTATAATGAGTTAAGCCGTGATCCTATCTTTAAGAAAGTGGTCAAAAACAGTCCTTCCACATTAGCGCCCAAACTAGAACTAAAACTAAACGGTATTCCACCCTCGTGCATATGACGTATTTTATAGCTATGACGTAGTGTCTAGACATATGCATGTTTTATTCCTAACACGGAAACATTTCGGGTTTAAGATTATTTCATTTTAACTTTAGTTAATAATAACAAAACCAATATAATATGGAAATAAATCTACTCGTAACACTTTAAATATACATGTTTATATCTGGCACCGTGGCCGAGACGGCAGCGCGTTCGGCTGGCATACCGAAGCTCCTGGGTTCGAATCATGTTGAGGGTCTAGGATTTTTTCCCAGATCAGGAGGGTTCCCCCGAGTCCACCCAGCTCTGATGGGTACTTGACTATAGTTGGCTAAAAGTAAAGTCGGCTGGGCATTGTACTGGCCACACAACCAACTAGTATGCCGTGGCCAGAGAAACTGGTAAACGCTGCTTCACTGGCCTTATAGATCAATTTCATCCGACGGGACACTTAATTTTTTTTTATGCCTGTTTCTTCTATAAGACTGTAAAGTGTTGTCAGATTCGGCGAAACGTTTCTTTCAAATGGTATAGTATCTCAAGATTCCACGCAATGACTTTAGGTTAGAGTGAATGGTGACTTAACTGAATACTTCCAAGAGAGTTAAATACTTTCAGATGTCAAATTGTTAAATTGACATTTATAAAACATAAACACCCGGTCAGTACGACACAGCAATCATCAAGGCTGGATAAATTCATATTATGATGATGTTTTTTTTTTATAGCGCATCTGCACATGCTATAAGACACAGTGGCCGAGCAGCAGCGTGCTCGAATGACATACAGTTGGGTTCGAATCCTGGTTCAAATCCTGGTGAATGCTAGGATTTCTTACCGGGTCTGAAGGGTGTCCCTGAGTCCCACCTTGCACTGGTTAGTTTTCAAATATGATCAAATATGATTTCATTTTAAAATGATATTACAATACACTACAGAAAGGCAAACAATAGAATTAATAATTTAAAAAACATAAGAGCGAGATCAATTTGAATGTGTGAACTAATTTTAATTATCAAATGAAAGTTCAAAGTTCATTGTCCAGAACGAGGCTGTCAGACAACGTCAGACAATGTCAGACCACGGGGCGATGGAATAATTTGAGCAGGCTGATGTAGCCAATAGAAGTTCCAGCAGCTACAGTTATTGTGGGGGAGGTAATAAGTAGCATTAGTGGGGGGAGGTAAAAAGTAGAATTAGTGTGAACTTAAGTAGGGTAATAGTTAGCATTATAAACATTTAAAAATGGAAACAATGCAATAAAAACATAGTAACAATAAATATTACAAAGTAACAATACAATTAAAAAAACACTGTAACAATATGCTTACAATAAAACATTGTAACAATACAATAAACATATAATAATGCAATAAAACACTTTAACAAAGAAAAAAAACACATTAACAATACAATACGACACTGTAACAATAAGTCTACAAAAACATTGTAGGCTTAACAATAAAATAAACATATAGTAATGCAAACAACACTATAACAAAGAAATTAAACACTGTAACAATACAATTAGACATTGCAAAAAAATACAATAAAACATTTTGGCAAAAACAAAAAAGACACTAAAAATATATGAAACATTCTAACTAAACAGTAAAACATGGCCACACAATCAAATGGTTACATAGAATAAAAGTACATGTTATTCTAGACTCTTCTAATAGAGTCGAGACCTATGCAAGTAGAACTGGAAAAAATCTGTTTGCATGTTAAGTCAATTAGACAGATTTGTACCTGCAGAAGAATCAGCAGCAGTAACATAGTTATCACCCCTGGCAGGTGCTCGTGGACAGTGTTCGTGAACTTTGTGTAGCAGCCCTGTACGCAAGGGAAGATAACATTGATAATTTGAGGAACACACAAGAAAGCTTGAGTTATTTCTCTTAGATCTCGAACGTGTTACAGAACGCGTTTATTGTACATTGTAGTGAGTTTGATTCCGTGACCGTAATGAATTTTTTAGCGTTGTGCCACGTGGGGTGGGGGGAAGGTCTGCAGACCGAGCCCTGGTCCGATTTGTAACTAATGTGAAAAAAAAATCAGTTAAATAATAATAGCCTAATATTGAATGGAGATGTAAGCGAAAATAAACTTATACTCATCACTGGTACTTTCAGTATTTTTATATGGCGGCGAAATTTGGACGCTGAATGCAGAGGCTGAGAGAAGAATTCAGGCCTTTGAGAACGAATTCTCTAGAAAGTTATTAGGAATACGCTATCGAGAAAGAAAAACAAACTAGGAGATTTCGATACAATAATGGAACTTACAACAGTCTGGTTGTGGACTTGACATGATGTGAACGACTTAGTCCCAAAGTCTGACTGCCCGGTGATACCGCAGCATTGGAACTGTGGGAAGAAGGATCGGAAGAACAACCAATAAAGTTTTCAATATAGATCGTTTCTCCAGTGGCATCGCGGGCATGGGAATGGGTTGCCCGAAGAGACCAGGAAAACCAGTAACAGCTCTGGTGGATACCTGCCATTAGTTGGGGTAAAGTAAAGGTTGGCTGGGCAGTGTGCTGGCCACACATACCATAGTATGCCGTGGCAACAGAAACTGGTGAACGCTGCTTCACAGGCCCAATGACCTCTTTGGTCCGACTTTACTTTGACCAGGGGTCTGCAACATTTTGATAATGGCGTACGATATCAAATATTTGAAATATAAACAGCTTAAAAAGTCATAGCGTAGGATATCAAATAATTGAAATATAAACAGCTTAAAAAGTCATAGAGTAGGATATCAAATAATTGAAATATAAACAGCTTAAAAAGTCATAGCGTAGGATATCAAATAATTGAAATATAAACAGCTTAAAAAGTCATCCTGTTTTCTAGCAATCAATTGTTTTTTTGTAGTAGAGACTTGACTTCTCTTTTAGAAGCCATTACAAATCACACTGCGTGCCTAGTATGGCGCGCGTTACGTAGGTTGCCAACCACCGAGCTAGACAGTCCCGGCCAACACAGCGTGTTTTGTATTTTTCTTTTTAACAGTATAATATTACACAAACAGCATGGCAGAGACTGGAGACATAAGAAGCTAAGCCTATTAAATGGACAACTGGACACATAGAGACACAAAGAGCTAAGCCAATCAAAAGGACATCTGGACACATAGAGACACAAAGAGCTAAGCCTATTAAATGGACAACTGGACACATAGAGACACAAAGAGCTAAGCCTATTAAATGGACAACTGGACACATAGAGACACAAAGAGCTAAGCCTATTAAATGGACAACTGGACACATAGAGACACAAAGAGCTAAGCCTATTAAATGGACAACTGGACACATAGAGACACAAAGAGCTAAGCCAATCAAAAGGACATCTGGACACATAGAGACACAAAGAGCTAAGCCTATTAAATGGACAACTGGACACATAGAGACACAAAGAGCTAAGTCTATTAAATGGACAACTGGACACATAGAGACACAAAGAGCTAAGCCTATTAAATAGACAACTGGACACATAGAGACACAAAGAGCTAAGCCAATCAAAAGGACATCTGGTCTCTGGACACATAGAGACACAAAGAGCTAAGCCTATTAAATGGACAACTGGACACATAAAGACACAAAGAGCTAAGCCAATTAAATGGACAACTGGACACATAGAGACACAAAGAGCTAAGCCTATTAAATGGACAGCTGGACACATCGAGACGCAAAGAGCTAAGCCTATTAAATGGACAACTGGACACAAAGAGACGCAAAGAGCTAAGCCAATCAAAAGGACAACTAGACACCTAGAGACACATAGAGACAACTGGAGAGAGCTTACGTTGACTTGCACAAAGTTGAGTGTCTTGCTGAAGGTGTCGTTTCCCTTCTCGTTATACTCTTCCTTCACCCTCGTCTTCAGCTCGTTTTGGATGCTTTGGTGGAACTGTTGGTAAGAAAACAAAAGTAACATTGCGACGCCTGGCATTTGCAAGCTTTTTGCACAGTAGAGCAGATGCCTGTAGCACGTGTATTCAGCATGTGAGAAACAGTTTGCCGGCGATTTCTTACTACGAGCAGCAAGTTATGCTAGGCCAGCTGGTCGTGTGGTCAGTACCCCGGACTGTCAACTCAACGACACGGGTTCCGACCACTCCACCGCCCCAATAACTGCCGCGCTCTACTTGCAGAAGTCCAGGCACAAAGAACGTAATAGTCGTCCGTATAGAAAGAAAGGTCTGTACACTTATAAGACATGCCGTATTAATAATACATTGCAGCGATTGATTTTTTGTGTGCTGATTATTGGATGATTAATAAATTCATCTGGCCAATCGATTTTCTTAAATTTAAGTTAAGCCAGAATTCAGTGGATGCAACAAATATAAACAAATCAAAAATAATTATATTAAATAATAAATAATGTTATTAATAAATATTTAATTAATTAAAAAACCAACAAAAACAGCACATAGGCCTAAAACAAATAATATATAGGTATATATGGTAACCAATCAAAATAAAATATACATCTGCCAATCAGATTAAATGTATGCATTCAAAACTACCCGATGAATATAACCAATGGGGTTAAGGTATTAATTAAGATTGAGGTCATTTACCGTAGACTTGCTGTTGAGAAACAAAATACACAGCGTTATCTCGGCTACTATCATGGAAAACACCAACAGGCAGTACTGTAAGATAAAAATAAATAATGACAGCCTTATAAAACTGTTCTATGTACGCACACAACTTACAGAAATATTACACACACACACACAACGTACAGAAATATTACACACACACACACACACAGAGGCACCACAAGAACGAATGCAGACCACGTTAAGAGACAATGGAAAAAAACCGTAGTCAAATTGTACAACACTCAAAATGGAGATTTAATCACAGGCTTTTAAAGATGTAAAAAAGTTGTATCAGACCACGTCGCTCTCTTCATAAAAAAGTATTGTGTATTCAGCACACTGCACCAGGCGCCATTCATTCCTCCCTCTTCCCCTTCTCAAATAATCTCAATCAGACATCGATCCCTATAATGTCAGTCAAAGCTGGGTACCCTTTTGAAAGTCCTAGAGCACCAGTCCTAGAAATAATAAGAAAACTTCCCTGACCTTTAGGCCTACTCTGAATTTGTTTGAATCGGAAACTTTCGGAAACATTCGGAATGACAATGCGAACGCGGGTACGGCTAGACCGCCGTGCCGTGTGTTAAACTCAAGTTTCTCGAGTTTACTGTTGACATAACACAAGATAAAAACTACAGTATGACGTACATCAAGAAACAAACCAAACAATAGCAACACTACCAACACTACCAGCACTACCAGCACTATATACACAGGACGAACTGTCCATCATCATCATCATCATCAGACCCTTGACCGTTGTGGCCGTTGTGGGGGAGGGGAGCGAATGGATAACTCAGCAGTCATCTTTTTTCCATTTATTTGCCCATCCTGAGCGGCTGTCACTCGTCCATATCAGTGAATAAAACAATACAATCTATTTAATGGAGAACTATAGTTTTTCGGTTGCTGTCCCAAGGAACGTCTCAAAACTACAAGCATTCAAACTAAGCCTTCCCGACCCCTCCTCCCAAACACAAATTATGTAAGTCTTCATGCTTTGAGCTACTGGAATTTTGTACATCTTGCTGTCTAGGGTGGGCAGTTAATCTAAATGAATTTTTGAACCTTCGAAGAATCTTCAACCTTCCTATAATGACACGCCTACAAACTTTCATCAAATCAATTTAGAAAGTCGCTAGGAACAATTAACATAACTTTAATTTGACATAACACAATACATCGACGCTCAATACAAGTCAATAATCACAGTATTTAATAACAAAACAAAAGTAGTATTAAAACACAGCATAACCGTCTCTCATTACACTCTACTCTACTTAAAAACTAAAACTACACAGGAAATGGTCCGGAAACTCCTCCCCCCCCCCCCATGCTCGCTCATGCCAAACGGACAAGGGTCACCTAGGGTCACTTAAAGAATGTGACCATCAGTTACAAAGGGAGGTAATCACAACTATAAAAAAAACAACAACAAGGGAGTTAATTAATTTTAAACTCCATTTCATCTATCACAATTATAATCATAAGCTCATTATGAAAAAATGTGTGCCACTTATAATTAGCTCAAATAATAACGTTCATGTG
Organism: Anisus vortex; assembly: GCA_949126835.1. NCBI lineage: Eukaryota > Metazoa > Mollusca > Gastropoda > Planorbidae > Anisus > Anisus vortex. Next base: position 40,127,561 of record OX421503.1, read on the forward strand.
ATAATAACTTTCAGGTGTGTCGGGGCCCAGCCTGGAACCGATTTAACTGCACGTTCATAATGGTACATTAAACTTATTGAAATTGTTTTGTCTGTTTCAAACTCATTACACACACAGAGAAAAGCGAGTAAGTAAATGCAAAGTTTTTTTCTCTCTGAATTAGGGGCCAATCAGTCGTTTTGTTCATTCAGGCATGCATTCCATCCCACATGTGTTTTTTTTCTCTTCCATGACCTTGAACGTGCCCTTACCGCAACGTAGAAGACGTCACCGCAGGTGAAGCAGACGATGACAACAGCCACGACACTGACCAGCACCAGGAGAAGCCCCACGATGGCAACGGCCAGGCCGAACTGCTTCACGACGGGCAAGTCCTCCGTGTCAGTAACCTCTTTGGGCATGACGTACGAGATGTCTACTGATACAGGAAGTGACGAAATGTTTAAACGCGTCAAATACTTTTTTTTTTATTGACAAAGAAGAGTAACAACAGGAGTCGTCCACATATGACTTTACATAAATTTGCTGTTCACGTTGAAATGTATTAAAGAAAATACAATGGAACATTAAATTTTTCTATTTTCTAGGGCAGTGCATCAAAACAATTTATAAAATATAACAATATATAACAAAATAAGCGAAAAAGAAACTAATTAGACCTAGACATAATAATAATTTAAAGAAATCGAAATATAAATCAATCATACATTGATCTGTTTAATTACAGATTTTAACAATGTTTGGTCTAAATCCAACGATATAACTTTTCAATTAATTTAAAATGTTAATATTTTATTTGCATGCATAACCAATTGCTGCGGACTAGTCTTTGATGCTTAGGTCTCGTTTGCCATTTTGCATTGCTACGTCATGTCCGATCTATTAAATATTCAAAGTGTTTTAACATAAGTGGAAGCCTGTGAACAATAATATTTTTTTTCTAGTTACCTTTCGCCTTCCTTTGAGAAAGTAATTGTGTTTGATTCTGATTTCAACCAGTCTTATGTCTGAGATGTTGCTATTTTTTTTTAATTGATATGTTGGATATTGGATCTATTATAAGAAATGTGTCAGTCAAGGCATGCCTCTTTCCCACCCCCCTCCCCGTAAACAAAATCTTCTAAACCCCCCAGACCCTTCTCACCGCGTACGTAATATACGGACGGCTCCTAACAAGACCACATCATCCTACTCTATTGTCAGGTAGTGTTGTTTCTATTTGTAAAAAAAAAGTTCTAATACATCTAGTTTGAAAATCTAGCAAAGTCTGTACAAAGAAAGGGGGGGGGGGAAGTAGACTTATTTCTATAGAATAAAATTAAAGTAAAGTATCCCGTCAAACCTAATTGATCATAGGGCCGGTGAAGCAGCGTTTACCAGTTTCAGTGTCCACGGCCTACTAGGGGATGTGTGGCCAGCACAATGCCCAGCCGCCTTTACTTAATCCCAACTAATGTCAGGAGCCTATCAGAGCTGGGTAGACTCAGGGACACCCTCGAGTTCAAGGGGGGGGGGGGGTCCTAGCCTTCACCAGGATATGAATCCAGGACCTTCGGTACGTCAGTCAAACGCGCTGCCGCTCGACCGCCGTGCATCTATTTCTTTATAGGTGGAACATATATTTCCTAGCATGGAACAAACCTTCCAGTTTGTGAGAGGCAGCAGTCATGCCTCGCATGAAGCGATTGGGTTCAGTGTAGAGGCCACTCCCTACCACAATCATCGCCAACGCCACGATCTGAAACAGGAGAATCGTGTCTTGTCAGAGAGCTGATACACGAGCGAGGGAGATGAAGAATGGGGAGAGAGAGAGAGAGAGAGAGAGAGAGAGAAAGGAAGAAAAAGAGAGAGGAAGAGAGGAGCGAAATCAACATACAAAACGAGAGAGAAGGGTTGAAAAAGAGAAGCTAATAGAAAGAGACAGGAAGCAGAGAGGGTGAGAGGGCTAGAGAAAGAATTAGAGATAACAATAGTGCTAGCAGAGAAAGGGAGAGAGAGAAAGAGGTAATGGAGAGAGGGTTGGACTGACAGGGAATGGGAAAAGGGAAAACGAGAGACGGGGAAATAGAAATCAAAGTGTAGAGAGAGAAGGTGGGAGGTGGAAGAGAGAAATTGAGATTTTTTGGATTTCTTGGTTTATACAGGCAACTCATTCCATGTCCAGATGCCGCTCTTTAAAAAAATAAAGTCTCAGAAAAAGAATAATATAAAAACAAAATTGACTTTTAAATTAGACTGAAATTTGACCGGAAATTTGTGAGCAAGAGGAATTCTATCATAATTAAGTCACGCAATCAAAGTATCAATAAAAACAATTATCACGACAATGGTATCGTAAAACATCGATATTTCGTATCGTATCGTAAAACATACATATTTGGAAGGACTAAAGAAAGAAAATTATTTGGTGCCAAACGTTTATATTAAACCAAATATATCATATATATATATATATATTACTTCATTATTCAAACAGTCCCGAGATCCGAATACTGCAGGATCGTCAAATAAAGCAAAGAAGAAATATAGAAAGAACTATAATGCCCATTGGACAATTGTTCTTTTATCAAATTGCTTTTCTTTAAAATAATATAATGGGCCCTGTACGCAATCAATTTTTTTTTTTTAAGTAAACGAATCGGATGAACTATTGCTACGGATTACCGGAAAACTAATTGAAGAATTCTGTCTTTGATATGTTGTATTGTTGTATATTATACTGTAGTCAAGGGGTCGCCAACCTACGGCATGCGTGCCAGACTTGGGACGCCTAGGGATTTTAATGGCACGCGGAAGAGGTCTTAAAAGTTATTTCAAGTCTCTTTTACCAGAAATTTAGTTCTACAGGGGATGACTTTTAGGCTGTTGGCACGCTGAATGAATTATAAATCCTACTTTGGCACACTGTTATTCAAAAGTTGCCGACCCCTGCCGTAGTCTATCAAAATACCTTGAGTTATTATTGTACTGGGCGGTTGCATTAAACATTCACCAGAGCCATGTATATTAACTATTGAATTGCCAACAGCGCGACTAAGTCCCCAAATAGATCAATAGCAAATGGGGTATCCCGATTGACCTAGGCTATGATAGCCAATAAGCGTTTGACCTACACTGGCCATAATACAATATATTAATCTATAGCTAAACACTAAAATGTACCAGATACATTTTAACTGTATTTGCCATTTAATTGCCTCTTTAAAATTACCTCTTGTTAAATGCTAGGAAAGTCTATCATTTTATTCCGAACATGGGGTTTTGTTACGAACAGCGATTTGTTAATATTAATTGGAATAAAAAAATGGGGTGGTAATAATAATAATGATGTTTTGTGGGCCTATTCTGGCCCGCAGGGGCAAATCATATACATAGCGCTTCCTCTTTACATTTACATAGCCACCGAGAATTTATACATTCAAATTCATTGAAAAAACTGTAAAAATTAAAAGTCCTGTTTACCAATATGAAAATGTTGACAGACAAGAAAACATATCTGGAGACAGTTTTCAACATTCTGTATGGGATGAATCTTATAGAACCATTCAGCAACTGAAATAATTTATTTACATCTACAAAACTTCAAAACTCTTTATTTTACTTTAACAGGAAGTGAGTCAACATCTTGAAAAGTGACGTCATTTTTAATGCTTTAAAAAAATGTAAAACATAAGACTAACACAAAATAATACTCGAAACAATATGTGCTTCTTAACTATATCTTTGTTGGCACACTAACATGTCTAGTATGGCCACTCTCCTTCGCTTACGACGTCTCCGATGGCTTGACCATGTTTCCAGGATGGAGGATGGGCGAATCCCAAAAGACCTCCTATGTCCTATATGATGAGCTCGCTGAAGGCAAGAGAGCTACTGGCCGTCCCCAGAACAGGTTCAAGGACGTCTGCAAGCGTGACCTAAAGGCTAAGGATGTAGATGTCGGAAACTGGGAGAACCTGGCTAAGAGCAGAAGTAATTGGAGAAGTACCCTACACACCGGTACAAATGCTGCAGAGGGCAGACTTTGCCATATCGCGGAGGCTAAAAGAGTAGTGAAGAAAAGTAAAGAACATAGGCCAATTCCAACGGCCCCGCTTTCAAGTGCCAGAGATGCGACAGAGCCTGTCTCTCAAGGATAGGTATCCACAGACACAGCCAATGCTGCAAGACTGGCGAAATCACAAGAGCGCAAATCTAATCGCCTTCCGCGACTATGGAGCCAATGGTGAAACTAACTGCCCTGATAGATTCAAGATCTAAACATGTTAAAAATCCAAAGATTCTATTTACTCATAAACAGTCTAAAGTTAAAACGTTTGCTTTAATTCTTTTATCTTTAAATCACATTGTGACAATGAAAGAACATACACACATAAAATAAATAAGATAACAACAACGAAGACAAAATTATGCAGCAAATTGTCACTTTAACACTCAAATTAAATGGCTATGGATTAACCTGTCTAATAAACGAAACTATACCCAGGCCTATCAATCAATCAGTCGATCTATTTTTATCTATCAATCTATTCATATCAATCTATTTTTATCTATCATACTTTTTCTATCTATCAATCTAATTCTATCTATCTATATTGCTATCTTCCATTTCTATCTATCTAGACCAGGTGAAACAGTCAAAGTTTTAATGTCATTGACAAATCTGAGAATTAAAAAAAAAATTGGAAGGCACCAAAAGAAAAAAAAAAACATTCCGATAACTAGATCTATATTATGCGTGTAATGAATTATGAGTCGTAGTGCCTACATGTAGTGTTTAAAAAAGAACTACTGAACCAATAACAAAAGAGCTATTGACACAATGTGGAACTATTCATCTGTATGCAATGCCTGAAGGCGGAAACTATTTATTCAGCGACTCTTATTCATGATCGATTCACGATTCAATTGTTAACAGCCATTACAAAATGTACTCCCGACATATTACACAGTGCGCTGTCAATAGCAGGCCTATGATTAAGACATATAACACGTTATATTCCTTTTTTGTATAAGTATAAGGCAGGATTCGGTCGGCAGCAGGGCTAGAACCTGGGCGGTCGTGGTTGACAGTCGGTGAACTAACCGCAGAACCATCCGGCCTCACAGCCTTTAGACCAGGGGTCGGCAACCTTTTGATAATAGTGTGCCAAAGCAGAATTTCTAATTCAGTCAGCATGCCAACAGCTTAAAAGTTATTATGTTAGAGCATTCAATTTCTTGAAGAAGAGACTTTTTATGGAGTGGTCTTTCGCGTGCCATTGAACATTGCTCTGCGTGCCAAGTCCAGCGTGCCGTAGGTTGCCGTTACCTGCTTTAGACTGTATATCGAGCGTGAACGCCATCTAAGCATTTGTTTTCGCCATTGATCATTTTTGGTGGGGAAACCGCTTCAATTCCGACTGTGGCGTATCACTGATCTATATAATTTATAGATTTGGCATTTATTTTAAATTTTATTAAATCAGTTCAATACTATATTGTAACTACTATCTTTGTTAAATATAAATATGATTTCTTTTAACGGAATTTTTTCTTTCACAAACCCATTTTAAAAACTAAAACAATGAAATCATTGTAGCACAACAATTTTAATGATAATAACGTGTATGCCTACATATGCAATTTCTTTTGATTACACAAAGACTGTATAATAGAATATGCAAAATTAGAACTGATTAATTTTAACTGTTTTTTTTTTCATATAATATTTCAGAGCAAAATTTCAAGAGCTTACGGTAAATTTCTGGTGTATGTTTTCCACATCATCAGTATTCTGTACTGATTACCTGACAACAAATTGCCACATCAGTTTAAATAAACCTTGTTTTCATTATATAGATATCCAAACTTATAATAAAAGTAAATATTTAATTTCATTTGCATCTTAGGCTTGTATGTTACAGTTGCTTTTTATTTCTATACGGAAGATTATTGCATCCTATCTATATTCTACATGCTACGTACACTATTGGCAAGCCTACAGCTTTTTTAAAAAAGAAGTATTTATTATCAGTATTAGTTAACATGGCTAAGGAAACATAAACTAACAAATATAACAAAAACAAAAAAAGATACAACCACTCACAAAACAAACCTGATAGGCCAAAACACTAGAAGTACTTTATAAAAATACCCAAAATCTTGATTAGCACAATGCAGTGACAGTGACTGGGCAAAAAACGTAAAAATAAATGTACAAAAGATAAACAGTAGGCTACTACAGTTAGGCAAAAAAAACTTTTTTATTTATTTTCATATTTCACTTTTTAAACATTTAGAAAATTGTGAATAAGTAAACAAGCAGAAAATAAAACTACAACCTTTAAAACACATTTTTGTTTGTTGATAAAGCAACAAATTTTCATGAACCTGCGGACACACCACATCAAATCGATGGGGAAAAAAGTGGAAACCACTAAAACACGTCAATACCACATAGTTTCCCCACCAATACAACATCGTGTGCCCACTGGCGAGCATCAACTAGGAAATCAAATCAGTTTGAAAAACTAACTGCACTAAGTAAAGTCCTTCAATTTTATAGTCATCATTTTTTGATCTACTTCAAATATCTAGAAATACAAAAACAAAATTAATGTGATATAAGCCGTAATAGAAATAATTTATTGGTAGTTCATAAAGAATTAACATTCCTTCCAATGAACACAGGACTTTCTTTTTCACATTTCTAAATTTCATTTAATGGTGCTTCTTTGAATTGAAAAACAAACATTAAAAAAATAATGTGAATGTAAAAATGTTAAAACTAAAATGAAAATAATTAAAAAGCTGGAATGGGAATTTCGTGTTATTACAAAACATAGAAAAAAAAAGTAAATTGAAGCTTGCTGCAACTGAATGTTTGAGATGTTGGTTTGGACGGAATTGTACAAATGGTAAGGCTTGATAAAACAGTAACACCAATACAAATTAAAGCAAGCAATAAAAATCATAATACATTATTTGAAGACTCTACCTAAATAAATCAAAATCAGAAAGGATTTGTTAATCTATAAATACATTACAGAAAACTTTAAACTTTCTTTTTACAAAGGTATTCCTTTTTCTTTTACATACGGTATTATATGAAAATCATGAAACTATTTTAAACCTACAATTAAAAGCTACTGAGTTAGAAATATACAAATAAATATGGATTCATTAGATTAAAATCTGGGATCAGATTTAACATCATGGTTGTAGTTTCTAAGAAAAAATTCTGCAATTTTTTATTTCATTTAAGGCTGAATAGGTTTACACATCTGTTTTGCAGGATTTTATATATATACTGTAAATATTGAGAATAGACGATGCTAAAGACTCACTTTTCTAACTAGCAATGCAGGAAAGTAATTTCAAGTCTAAAAAAAAGGAAACACCTAAAGAAAAAAAAAACGACTTAAAAAAAATATATAACAAATAAATAGGCTTTAAATATCACAGATAAATTTTTGCAAAAAAAACAACAACAACAACATTAATTGTTAGCATAAAATGCTGACAACAAGGTTACTGGGTTACAAAATTAATATTGCTTTCCTTCATCATCAAGACACTAAACAATATTACTTAATGTTACTTTTTTTTTTTGGTGATGGTACCCTCTGCCCATGCTCTTACGGAAAAAAATAATTTCTGGATAGCAAAGTTGACAGTGAGCTTGTCTCACAAGCTCGACATCCTGGGTTCAACCCATGGAGCAGACAATAAGACACAAAAACAAAAATCCAACGTTGACTTGGAGAGGAGATGGGCTCCACCAAGTCTGCCAAGCCCACAGAAAGGACTATTGGATACGCAGTGTCCATTAGCTCCCCCCAACGACGGTTAAGGTAATAAAAAAAACAAAAAAACAAAGACTGTAAAAATATAAAGTTGCCTAACAAAGAATATTAAGATGCTTAATTAGTAAAAAAAACAAAAACCAACTGACCTATTTTACACAGTGTATAAATTATAAAGTGCTTATACACTTATTCTATCAAGTTTTGATTTTTTTCCAATAAAAAAAAATAATACTGGAAAAGATAAGCATGAAAAGGATTTGATGGACAAGTACATTATCAATGGTTTTACTTTATGTAGTAAACTACTGAGGTTTAAGTACATTCATCGCCATTAAGCAACACAAAATAATTTTCCAAACACATGTAGTAAAGTTAAGTATCCCTTCGGACCAAATTGATCCATAGGGAGGGCCGGCGAAGCAATGTTCACCAGTTTATGTTGCCAGTGCCTACCAGGTGATTGTGCGGCAAGTACAATGCATAGCCGCCTTTACTTTACTCGAACTGGAGTCAGGTGCCTATCAGAGATGGGTAGACTCAGGGACACCCTTCTGTCCCGGGAAAAAATCCTAGCCTTCACCAGGATTTGAACCCAGGACCTTTTGTATGCTAGTCAAACGTGCTGCCACTCGGCCACCGCACCACAAGTAGTGGAATTCTATTAAACATTAGTTGTTTGTTTTTTTCAATTTATGTTAAAATGATTTTTTTTAAAAGATTTTACATAAGCAGTGAAAAAAGTTAAAAAGGCTTTTTAAATTGCTTGAAAAATTATAAATACTTGTGTAGGCCCTACTTATATACAGTTATGACATTAATTCATATTGAATGATAATGTCATATCATAGGTCACTTTTATCAACACAAAAATATTTCTATTATAGAGATTTTTTCATTTTTTTTTTTTTTAAATAGTTTGGGCATTGATATTATTAGATCTAACTTGATTTGAAAACAAGAAAATTACAGGTTTTAAAAAAAAAGAAATTTTTCTTATCCACCATGTTTCCAAACAATTTGATATTTCACAAAAACACAGTAAATAAATATATTAAACAAATCAGCAGTCAATTTTTTATTCCTTGACTTTGTGTGAGAAATTATTTACAAATAGACAGTGTATTAAACCCAACAGTGTTTTAACATTGTTTTAGAAGAAATTAAAAAAAAAAATTAATGTATAAAATGTATTTCTTTTTATCAAGTACTATAAAGTTTCTAGTGTTTCAAAAGAAATGTCAAAAGCTACATTATATTAAATTTCATTTAAACGTAAAAAAAAATATTTTGTAGCTTTATAAGTATAAATTTTTCTATTGAATGTTTTTTTTTCATGTGAAAAGTTTTGGCTACAGAAGCTTCTGAAATATTTTTGCATTATGTGTGTATAGAAGAAGCGACTATGATATGTATAGGCTAGATAGAAGCAGCTTAAGAGAATACATTTGAGTGTGCAGCGTTGGTACCTCTATAGAGTTTGCCACATGGAGGTAGGGTTGCTAGACATCCGGCAAAAGGAGAACATGTCCTAGACTATATTTTCCTGCGTCGGGCAGGCAAAAAGGTGAAAATCTTTAAAATGTCCGGCTTTTGTAAATATTTTATGTTTTGTAGGCATATAGTTTTAAAAATAGTAATAACATGTCAAGAATATAATTATTGAACAAGTGATCATTTGTACAAGAAAATAATGATCTGGGTTTTTTTTTATTACAGACTCTTGCATGAGTTGTAAAGTGTTTTTTTTCAAAGTTGCCCAAAAGCAAGCTGTCTTTCAGCCTACAGCGAATTTATATGTTTAAAAAAAAACTGTTTCTTGTTCAGTTTACTAATTTGTAAGCCTACTTATTGGCAGCTCTTGTTATAAAATTATACTTCTAGTAGGTTTAATGTGAAACTGTTGAATTGAAACACCCGTGTCCTCCTTTTTGTCCCTCGATGTCCTCCTTTTGACACTCATGTGTCTGGCAACCCTGTTAAGATAGCACTGTCTGGCAACCCTGTTAAGATAGCACTGTCTGGTGTAACAACCCGTTTTAGAACTTTCAGCAGCCTATAGAATGGGATTTAGTCATTTGAGCAGCCCACCAAATGACAACAATTTGTCATTGTTAGACAACAATTAATAAAAAAATCATTGGAAAATATTATTTTGTGTGTGTCTGTTATGTGTGTTTCTATAATTAATCTACTTACCGTAAGTAGTAAAAATAAATGACAGACCTACATTATGGTATTTAACATTGTGCTTAGAGCTAGGAATGAAAGTTTTTCCAGTGGAATGTTTTAACTTGGCTTAGCTTGAAATGTTCACCGGAACCAAATATAAAATAAATAACAACAGTTGTGATTCTCCAGTTGAACAGAAGTAATGAGGTCACGGCAAGTTAGACTGGCAAAATTTTGTTGTCCTTGAATATGATGATGGCAAAGATGATTTCAATCAGCTGACAACGACAAAAATAAAATGTTTATTAGAGAATAAGGAAGTAAAGAGAAACGTAATTATTCATTGACTATTTATAAAAATTATGTTGGTGCCGTTCATCAAAAGAACTAAACATTTAAATTATATGAAAATATACAATATGTAGGCTATTTTATATATGAATATAAATATATATATTTATATATTATATATCATGGTGCATTAAAGTATTAAAGGGAATTAATAAACTAAGAAATAAATTATGTTCAGCATATTGTCAGAATCATGAATTCACATTGTTTATGTATGACTTGCTAGATAAAAAATGAATAACTCCAATATTCAACACATAAGAACACATTTGTTAATTGAAATGTACATTTTCTGGGAACTATGGATCAATGTTTACATCCCATATGGATATTTTGGTATGGTAACTATGGATCAATGTCTACATCACAAATGGATATTTTGATACAGTAACTATGGATCAATGTTTACATCACATATGGATATTTTGATACAGTAACTATGGATCAATGTTTACATCACAACTGGATATTTTGATACAGTAACTATGGATCAATGTTTACATCACAACTGGATATTTTGATAGGTAACTATGGATCAATGTTTACATCACAAATGGATATTTTGATAGGTAACTATGGATCAATGTTTACATCACAAATGGATATTTTGGTATGGTAACTATGGATAAATGTTTACATGACAAATGGATATTTTGATAGGTAACTATGGATCAATGTTTACATCACAAATGGATATTTTGGTATGGTAACTATGGATAAATGTTTACATGACAAATGGATATTTTGATACGGTAACTATGGATAAATGTTTACATGACAAATGGATATTTTGATATGGTAACTATGGATAAATGTTCACATGACAAATGGATATTTTGATATGGTAACTATGGATCAATGTTTACATCACAAATGAATATTTTACAGATGGTTCAAATGATTTAGACCACAGATGATTGTTTATTTCATATATACGGATGAGCGTAGGACGCAATAATCTTCTTTATAGAAAGAAGGAGCGTCTGTAATGTATAAGATAAGATAAGATAGAGAAGAATGTTTTTGTAAAAGACAAAAAATGTTGATAGTTTCTATCCCAGTACCTGGAGCAATAAAATGCCACCTAACACCAGGCCTGCATACAACAAGTTATCTTCTATGATATTAGTCAACTTTTTATAGCAACCCTGAAAAGGAACATGAATTATAATCATCAAATTATAATCATCATTAAGTTTATCATTTTTGGTATTATTGTTGAAACAAAATGTTTGTGTTCAATCTGGGTTTGACCAAGATGTAAAGAAGTTAAATGATATAGATCTTATTACATAGTCTGTCATGCCTTTAAAAAAAAGAATGGCGGATACTCTACACACAAGTACATGGTTCAGAACTCATCTTAAATGTAAACTAATTAATGTTTTTAGAAGATCTTTAGTTTTTTGTGTGCTAATTTCAGGGTACCCATTCCATGCATGAATGCCAATTGATGAAAAATAAACAACATAAAAAATATATCAATTATTCCATGCCAATAAAATATAATAAATGTTTTTGCAAGTAGTTATTTTAGATCAAGGCATTGAATTTCTAAGTTAGGAGTTGAATGCTTTATGTACATGTTATATAAATTAAGCTTAATTGTTAAAAACAAATCGTAGAGTTGTTAATGTACAGTAATAGATGTACTGAACATGCTAAGCAAGAATAATAATAATAAAAATGCTTAAATATCCAGTTGACCACAGTTCTATGCACTGACAACAGTTTCAGACAGAGTACAAACAACGAATAACAGACGTATGTATGTACAATATGCAACTGGAATAGGTGAGTCAGCGGGCTCCTGAATATGTCAAAACTAAGGCTCTGGCAAAGTTGGAGTGGGAGGGGTTTCCAGGCGGACGAGCCAGCGTAGGAGAATGCACGTTGGCAAGACACTAGCTTTGAGCGAGGGATCCAAAGAGTCAGTGCGTCAGAAGCCGAGTAAAGTGGACGGGATTGGGTTTAGAGCTAAAGAAAGAAGCAAAGGTAATCGGGGGCATAGAACATGGATAGATGTGCTATAAGAATGGCCATCATATCACAAAGCTATATCACATAAAATATCATGCGAAGAAGTTTACGAGTGAATCTACTTACTATAATGTTGCTCTCACAAGTATAAGGTTTTATAGTGTAGTCTGTTGCATTATCAACACCACAGCAATCAAACTGTCAGTAAAAGAAAAACAATAACAACAAAAGTTATTAGAAAAATAAAGTAGCAGCTGCAATAAATACTATAAGAGTAGTAATTTGATCTCTCGGGCCTGTGACGCAGCGTTCACAAGTTTCTGTGGCGGGGGATTGTATGTCCAGAACAATGCAAAGCCACTTTTACTTATCCCCAACTAAAGTCAGGTACCCATCAGAGCTGGGTAGACACATGGACGCCCACCATATCCGGAAACAAATCTTACTTGGATTCAAACCCAGGACTTTTGGTATGCCTGTCCAGTGTGCTGCCACTCTGCCACCGTGTCCCTCAATACATATTATATTATATATTAATATACTGGCTACTAAATTGAGTAAGTATACTTCAGGGTTGAAAATTGAAGTCTAACATTTATAATGCAATAGTTATTTATGGTTTTTGATGTGTTATAAACTAACAGAATGTGAATTGGGTTTATAGGGAATAAATAATACTTTACTTCAAATCTTAATAGTATTTTGGGCCGCCTAAAAAAAGGATTCATTTTAAGACACATTAAAATAAAACATCAGTTCAAAGATCCACTCAAAATTTTTCCAGAAGTGGCAACAAAGTTTATCATCACCCACTAAGTATTCACGAACAGCAGTGCCAATTTCTGACAATTTTTTATTAGTAGGCTATAGACTGGTGGATATCTAGCTCTTAACTCTATAAAACGTCTGTAAACTTATAAGTAAGTGAAAACTCAACTAGAAATTAGTATGAGTTAATTATCAACGATTGGTAGTAATTAATATTCTTTTGACTTCCATTTCCATGCCTAAGATTTCATATTTGGCGATTTGTTTATAGTTTGGAATCTACTTTTAAAATATTGCATGTTAAAAGAACTGATATATGTTCTGATATATATGATATATATATTGGTTCATTCTTCTTTATGAGTATCTAGGTCGAATTTGATAAAAACTCCAGATTAAATTAAGTCTAAGGAAAGGTCTATGATATAATAATATAGGCCTAATTACTGAATTTCTGAACACTTGTTTTACAATACAAGTTTATTAAAGACATAGACATGATATCCGGTTAAGCCGGCTGGTCCAGCGCTTAGTTCACCGGACTGTCAACCAAAAACCAACTGACAGGTCGCAGGTTCTATCCCTGTCACAGACGGATCCCTGTCGCCCTGCAGGAGTTTTGGGCCTTGTGGACGTAATAATCTTCTATCTAGAAGGAACGTCTGTAAACTTCTAAGATTATTGTTATTATTAGTAAATTAAAACTTTAGACAAATCTTATCTTAAATTATGCTACAGTGGCTTCTTCTCTACAGAAAGTTATAATATTGCCTCCTGCTACCATAAAAAAGGCCCCGGGTAAAAAGGGACAATAACTTGTGATACACCATAGCCTTTTTTATGCTAAATATGATATGAAAACTCACATATATTTGAATCATGTTCATGGTTTGGCTGAAAGCGTCATTTGAGTCAGTTTCATTGTAATGTTTCAGTTCTTCTTTCAGTTTGCTCCTGATATTGTCATGCAGCTAAACATGAAAAAAATATTTAAATATAAAATGACATGCATATACTGATTCTGCTAAGCATTATGAAAATAACATTCACCACAGGCAAATTGGACATTGAGTTCCATTATGTAGTAACAAAAAAAGCATTGAAGACTTATTGATTCAATAGAAATGTATAGTCTAGATCAGTTCAAAGGTCATTTAACATTAAATGTTTGTCATTTTGTAATGTTAATGATGGGAAAGTAATACATACTTGAAAAGACATTGTGAAAGGTTGCTCAGAAAGGCCTAGCGGTTAATTAATAATGGAAAAAAAATTGTTTGCAGGTCATGGTAGAAAGGCAACACCAAAAGGTCATTATATGTCTAGTATCTATTCACAAATTTATTTGACTTGAAAACAAAAAAAACATTCTTTGCATAGTTGCCATTGTCGTAATTAAATTCCATTTGGTGGGCCCATTGATAAACCCACATTTTATTCATTTGCCCCAAACCAAACTGCATCATCCCCACTTCAGCACTTCTTTCAGACAACATGTCCCTCCGCAGAGCAAAATGTAGGATTTAAACTAAGAGCCACAAAAGTGTCAATAAGCTTGCTCTATTGTTCGCCCGCTTAGACTATGTCATAATTTGCAATGCAATTTTTTGTGAAATTGTATTCTCCATAATGATGAAAGACTATTTACAACAAACTGAATGATTTTTTTTTTTCTAGAAAAACTAGTGAATACAAAGAACATTTTTAAAAATGTAATCTGAATGTTTAAAAATGTATAAAGATACTATTTACAAAAAAAAAAAAGAAAATATTCCTTTGTTTTGGGGAAAACGGTGGGTGTCCATGTGAGAGATTAGAGAGAACTTGTGTTTCAGTCTACTGCTTATATAGAAGATGACTGCATTCTATATAACTACTTACCGTTGAGTCTTTGGTCAAAAATAAGGATCCCACAACAATCTCTCCAATCATCAATGCAATCATCACAAGAGCAAACTGTGAAGAAACAACAATAAAACTAAATGATTGTTTAAGAATCCAATAACATTATAATATTGTATTACCTGGTTTAATAGGAGTTATGGAAACATACAAAATTGTGAAAACAAAATAAAACATTCAGTCATTGAAATATTTTTTAACATCTACACAAACAAACATAAAAGATGCAAATGGGTCATACGAAAAATAAATCAGACTTTATCTAAACAACTAAAATGAAAATGTTTATCTTATCTTATACATTACATACAGATGCTTTTTCTATAAAGAAGATTATTATGTCCAGTGGTTAGAGTCTAGTCCTGCATTTCTATTAGCATTTTAAATTATGTTTTACTGGTTTTCCTGGTTTGTTCAGGCAACCCATTCCATGCCCGGGTGCCACTTGGGAAGAAAGAGTTCTTATATGCATTTGTTCTAGCATAAAGGATAAGGAAAGTGTTAAAGTCCTTATGCTTATCTGAGCATTGTAACATGACATGAGATGCTATAGAGATAGTTGGGTTTGATTGTTTGTAGTATGTGCTTCATACAGTGAAGTATTCTGTTGTCTGGGTGTGTCTTGTATATATAGGATTACATTGATTATCTTTCCGCTACATTCGCCAGATTGCTTTTGGCCAACCTTATAATACATCTGGAGTATACACGGATGACTATCCTGCTGGAGTCCACATGGATGACTATCCTGCTAATCTCTCAGCTCATGACCAATGATCAACAACATCTCATGATACTGCCATTGTGTGACTAATGATCAACAACATCTCATGATACTGCCATTGTCTGACTAATGATCAACAACATCTCATGATACTGCCATTGTCTGACTAATGATCAACAACATCTCATGATACTGCCATTGTCTGACTAATGATCAACAACATCTCATGATACTGCCATTGTGTGTCCAATGATCAACAACATCTCATGATACTGCCATTGTCTGACTAATGATCAACAACATCTCATGATACTGCCATTGTGTGACTAATGATCAACAACATCTCATGATACTGCCATTGTGTGACCAATGATCAACAACATCTCATGATACTGCCATTGTGTGACTAATGATCAACAACATCTCATGATACTGCCATTGTGTGACCAATGATCAACAACATCTCATGATACTGCCATTGTGTGACTAATGATCAACAATATCTCATGATACTGCCATTGTGTGACCAATGATCAACAACATCTCATGATACTGCCATTATGAGTCTTCATTAACAGCAGAGATTCATTTGACTTTCTGTTTGGCCAGAATATTTCTACCTAGTATTCTTCTAAGTTTTTTTGATGTATATGTGGATAGCTTTGTGAGTTCTTATTAGAAAACTGTGCAACGTTTGCATACAATTAACTCAAATAATCAGGATCTTATACAGTGAAAAAAGAAAGACAGAACAGATTCAACTAAGCAAAAGGGTGATTTAGTTAGCATGAGCACCATCTAGAAATCTTCACAATAAGTTGTCTATAACTTACATCAAGCTATACACCAGCTGTATTCTTTTAGTAAACCTACTACATTATACATTAGTGACAGAACTCTACTTTTTTATTTTCATTGCAGTCAGTTGCTCGGTAGTGAGGTTTTTGAGAGGTCCACGACTAGTACAACTAATACACATTTTGTTTTTAAACTGCAACAACTGATGAAAACCACAACAACACCAACACCACATGGTTTCTACTCACACCAATCAGCAAACACTTGCAGCATGTTGAGCAGGAGCCGCAGCATCCCATGAAACTCAGAATGGTGAGAATAACTCCGAGCACGAACAAAGCCAGACCAATTTCATGGATCATCGGCAAATTGGCGATGTCGTTTGCACTTTGTGGCAAATTGTAGTTGCCAGCTTCTATAAAAAAACAACAACAAAAAAAAACATAATAAATTTATAAGCTGTGATTTTTAAAATATTTCTGTGATATAATCCCTTTTGAAGACTTCGTTGTTGTTGTTTTTTTCAATACTGAAGACAAGATTAAAGACAAGTTATTTTTTTCTTTAGCCTATATGAATAATTTAAAACAATTAATACATGAAAATCACTATCTAACAAATCACTAACTAACATATTTTGATTATTATACTTCAATGAGATTAAATAATATTTTTCATTTAAACAAAATGCCTATAGTCTAATATTTTGATGACAATGTTGTCAGATAAGATACATGAAATTTAACTATTATTGTAACGTTAAAATAGAGATAAGAAAAAAAAAATGATCACAATATATATGCTGATATGTATTTTTTTGTTAGAAAAAAATTATCTGATTTACTTGCGGCATCCTTGGCAGTTTCATACAATGTCTTCAGTATGGTGCCAGGGATGAAGGCTAGCATAGCACCAACAATTGTAAGAGCTAGACCAACCACCTGAAAGAGCCAATGACCATCATCAATATTATTTTAATGCATCGCAATGATATATATAAATATATATAGTATAAATAAATGAATTAATCTAAATATATAATAAATACAAAAACATCTAAATATATACCGTATATAAAAATATAAATAAATAATAATTTTAAATAAATAAAAATTTTAAATAAATTTAGATATATATTATAAACAAATAAATGTAAATAAATAAAAATTAATAAATATGTACTTATATAATCGAAAGGAAAGTTAGATGGAGATATTTTGAAGACCAGACTGACAATGAGAAATAGATGAATGAATACACGGATTGACATATAGCTAAATAAATGAATACATACAACAAAAATTGAGAGAAAAAAATATAGAATTGAACTAAATATGTAGATCTATCTATAGACCAATCAATAAATTCATCATCATCAATCCCTTGACCGTTGTGGTCGTTGGGGGGAGCGAATGCACACCTCAGCAGTCATCTTTCTCCACTTTTGCATATCTTGAGGGTTTGTCAATAGTTGAGTCAACTGCAGCCCTGTCCAAGATAGAATTGAACTAAACCTGTATCTGTAGAGTACTGTAGACCAATAAATTCATCAATCCCTTGACCGTTGTGGTCATTAGGGGGATCGAATGGACACATCAGCAGTCATCTTTCTCCACTTTTCTTGAGCGGTTGTCAATAGTTGAGTCAACTGTTGTCGAACCAGCATCTCCGCTGACAGCCTCTCCAACATCCACCTTCTACAGTTTCTTGTGAGATGGTTTTTTGGCAAGTTATTATGTCGCAACACATGACCGAACCATGTCAGTTTGCGCCGTTTGATTGTTTTGTTGTCATAATGTTTTCTTGAGGCCCAAGACAAATAAATGGGCAAATAGATAACATTAGACGAAGGGATATGTTAGATAGACAGCTAGCTAAATAGATTTACGCACAAAGAGATAAATAGGATAGATCGACAAACAGCCAAACAGATGCATAGTAATATATAGACAAAGAAAAGGCTTGGATAGATAGCTAGATATAATAATATAACATACATATCACATAAGTTTAAAGTTATACAAACAACGTACCATAAATGCGAGATTTAAAACTATTAAAATCACTTTTCCACAACAGGCAAACGCCATGATGATGTTTTTTTAATCTTTTGTCTTAATCAGCACAAAGAAGTCTTATACTTTAAACGTCAGAATTCCTGAAAATAAACGCATTCAAACTAATGATACACCTCGTGAAGTAATAGACCAATATACATGCAATTAACCATACTTTTTACCCTGATCTTTTTCCCCAAAGAAACCACTGGCTATTACTAAAAATAGCCACTAAGTAGGGCAATAAAATACAAAGTGTTTCCCCATGGCATTAAGATTTGATGCACTGACGTCATAAATAGAATGACGTATATATATGAAGCCTATGTTTGATTCGGTGAGCTTTGTTGAACATTATTCAGCAGTCTTATTCTTGTTCAATACTATAATACAAATAAAAGTGCTCACCATTTCGCGTGCGTTAGACATAACAAAAGCGTAATACCTCCAAAATAAAACAAACGCTTTAAAGATAACACACATATATATAACATATATTCGGATGAGTGGTTTTATAGTATATAATATGAAAAATATACCATGTACGGGTCAAATGGACCCACTAGGATAAAACATCGAACATAGACAGACAATAGTACATACTTTTTAACCAAAACTGCTAGCTCTAGGCTAGAATACATTAGTAGAATAATTTAACATAAAATTTAAAAGAGAACAAAATAATCTTTTGTCTGATTAAATTCATTGAAATAAGAACCTGTTTTACATCTTATTGAAAATTTATTGACATGACATGAACAGATTTTCTTTTTTTTATTAGTATATTATTTTTTAGGGCAGTGGACTATGAAGATTTTAGCAAGCACAACTCAATTGAGTCATTCTACGTCCATGTGTAAACAAGCTACCCCCCCCCCCCCCCGCGCCCCAATGCAGGTGGGATGTAATCTAGGGATTGTAGACCACTTGATTCAAAGGAGAGGTCTTCAAGCCAGCCGGATCAAATTAAAGGCCCAAGGAAAGTTTGGTCAACATAGACGAATCTGATCCTATCCAATGGAACTATTCAGGTTTGATTCACATGCAATGCTGATGCTTGTAAGGGCCTCGGGCTAACAGCTTTTTAAGATGGTAGGCCTACTCTGTGGAAATAGTGAGCATTGCCCCCACGAAGTCATTTCATAATATGCACTGTGATTAAGAATAAAGTCATACATAGTATCCTGTGCCCAGTTATCGTACCTGGCAAGAGTTATTTCGCAGGGGTTGCCCCAAAATGTAAGACTTCTTTTGTCTTAAACAATTATACTGAATTTAACCTTTCATGACAACATACGAACAATAACAAACACTATTCTTTTTTGTCATAAATTGTACAGGCATCGGAAACCTAAGGCACGCGTGTCAAACTTGACACGCAGATCGATTTTCAAAGTCACGCGGAAGGTTCTCACTTGGAAGATCACCACAAATTAAATGCTAGAATCTTCTGCAAGAAACTCAATTTATAGAACATGATAACTCTTAAGCTCTTGGCAAGCCGAATAAATGAGTTTGGTACACTATTAGCACAAAGTTGCCTACTTCTGAAATATAGGCCTACTCCACGAGTATAATAAAGGCAGTAAACAATTATGTATAAGACAAAAAGCTCATCATACATTAAACTTGAAAGAGTGTATCAATCAGGCACATATACTCCCCATTACTTAGCTTAAACATATAGTCTTTTCCTAGTATACTATACGTGTATATACACAGATGTAGCTGTATGCTTTTATATTACACACATATAACCCACCCAACCTCTTTTCGTTATGTCAATAAAATTGTTTTAAGTCACACCTCCCCCACACCCCCCCCCCAGACATTTCTCTGACGTAATCTCTTAATGACAGACGAAACAATCAGACTCGGGGGGGGGGGGGGGGGCGGTATGCACTGTATTCAAACAATAATAACACGGGCAGACAATAGCTGCCCCTCGATACAATCAATACGCCAAAGGCATCGACCTCCCATTTAACGACAGGGCTCGCACGTCTTCATGGGGGCGTTGTTGACATCGTTGCTGGGGACAACGAGCTCACGGAACAGTTGAAACGAAAACAAGAAGAGGTCAGTGGTTTGTGTGGCGCGCCAAAAAAAAAAAAGCGCCTTGCTTCGTTAGACTCCAAAGGAACTTGGTCTTACTCTCGTGTCTTAAATTCAAGACAGCAGACCTTCAGAGTTCGAGCCTCCCCCCCCCCTTCCGCGTGCTATCACACCCCCCCCACCCACCAGGATACGTCAACAAACTCATTATGCCCCCCATCCATCTCCCACCCTTAAAAGTTTCATTCAGTGGCGTCGAAAGCCCACCCTTGCTTCACCGATTCCGAAGAAAGAATTAATAATTAGTGTTGAAGAATTAATAATTAGTGTTGAGGATTAAATGGCAATGCTGATAACACAATCCCTACATACAAATAGGTTTTTCCTTCATTGCACACTTTTCGCACAACTGCCCTCCAAGTTTTCAGCAAGAGGTTAAAACTATCGAGTCTAGTTTTTTAACGAATTTTTTTCTTGCTCAAGACAATGTCGCATGGCGTCTGGCAAAAGTACCGCAAGAACCAAAAGTACCACAAGTGGTAAATAAGTACCGGTACAATAAAATATTCAAGTACATAAATATGTACTTTAAGTCTCAGATATACCCGAAAAAAGGACCACCATTATACCTATAGAAGTTGTAAAATCTAACGAAGTAAAATCACTGACCATAACATTTTTGTAACAGAAAGTCTTTTCTAGAAATAACCAAATGTTAACCCTTCCCGTACCGACCTACTTCTATCTATGCTGCCTTCAGTTCCGCTATATACGCGCCCGGACTGTAAGGGTTAATATTTTATAGGTCAGCGTTAAAAAGCCCGTGAATGATCGACCAAAATATTCTTAAAATCCATGCACAGAGTTCCTTTGGGTTAGGAACTTAATTCGTTCCTGAACTGGGTTCGTAACTTGAAACTTTCGTAACCTTAAACGTTGAAATCAACGCAATAAACTCAACCCGTTTCAAGATTTAAAAATAATCGCCCTTTGTCATCAACATCCGGTCTATCACCTGACAAAACATTATAAATACAGAGAAAGAAAAGCAAATCAAATAAAAGTTGATTTTCATTGATCCAGATTACGAGAAGATTAAAAAACTAATCTACGTTTTCCGCGCGTCTGAAAATGTTAACAAATATTCAAGTTTTTTTTTTCAAATCTGTACTTTATTCGCTAACAATTTGGTAAATGCTTATCACGCAAAAAGTTCACCCTCCCCCCCCCCCCCTTTTGGCTGGAAAAACATTCTGGGTTCGCCCCTGGTTGTAACAGTAGATTCTCTAACCAAAACTTAAGTTCCATCAAAGGCTATAATAAGATGGACCGCTTGATTTAATATTTCTGCTATTTGGTGACTCGAATGACTTCTTGTTGGAATTCCCGATTCCCTTTTGCAACGTGCACTTCCGTTTTATTTAATGTCTATGACTTTCTCAATGAAAAAATAAAATTAAAATCGAAAGTTGTAGATTCTATACAGCGGAAACATTTAGGCAAATGTAGAAGCGTAGAAGTATACAACACTGATTCAACATTATTTGCACTTATACACTAAAACAGAGACGCTTCAGCTCTTTACTGTAAAGTTTAAAACAAATTAAAGAGAACACTAACCGATAAATCCCTTTGCGTTGATTTCGGTTTAGCGTTTTTATTCAGTTTTACAGTAGTAACAGTTAATCTGGATCTTTGATCTTTGCAGGTCGTGAGGCCATTTAAAATTTAATACAAGCTTGTTTAAACATGTTTTGAAACTTTCTAGGAATGATCCCTTAACTTTTCTTTTCAAATTGTACGGTAGACTAACATAAAACTAGACGGAACTCACTGAGAGTTGAGACTTGAGAGTGACTAAAACCCAACCCTATGTTTAACCGAGCGAGACAATTCTCAGAAATTGAAACAGGGAAGTGATGGTCACGTGACCTTCTCTTAAGACCCGAAACGCTTGAAAGATTTTTAAAAAGTCGAAAGATAACACCTAGAATATTCTAGAGTATAGGCATTTTTTAAATTATTTGTTCCGTTCTTTTTTTTTTCATAGTGGTGAAGCTTTTGTGCCAGTTGAATGAGTCACAATCCTTCGGGGGAAAATTCAATGTAATGTTGTAGGGCCTACTTTTTAATAGACTTTTACTATTCACACTCTTACGCGAAAGCGTATATATAGTCTTGTGGCGCAATTGTGTTAAATGCAAGCTTGGGCAAGTATTTAGTAATAACTAATCCACTTAAAAAAAACTTTTTACCATTGGGATAATAGGGGTTTGGGGGTGGTAATGGGTGTTTGGGGGTAGTGGGGGTAGTGGGAGTAGTGGGGGTAGTGGGAGTTGCGCATCGTGCACAAACTAGTCAGAAAATAAAAGGGAGCGTAGCGCCTGGATGGGGCGCCTGGATGGGGCGCTTGGTTGGTTTAAAGTGGAGACCCAATTCTAAAAGATTCAAGTTATGATTTTAAAAAAAAAAGCCACTTTCGCTTTTATTTTGTTTTAAAACCAGACCTACCAGTTTACCGTTTTTGAATCGGCCACACTAAACCCCGTGCGCCGTTTCGATACAAACCTTTGCTTTTTCTTTAATTTGCCATATAGACACATTTAATAATGCTAGTTAACTATTAACTACACACCATACGCCAAATAAGAACATGACATAAAGCAGGGATCGGCAACCTTTTGTTAGTAGTAGCCTATGCCAAAGAAGGATTTCTAATTCATTCAGCGTGCTAACAGTCTAAAAGTCATCCTGGTAAAAAGCACTCAAGAGGCACTCAAATGTAATCAATCTAACACATCCATTTAATTGCAATCACTCCCCCCCCCCCACCTGCCCACATACAGAAACAGTACATCATTTCTTTTTCGAAAGTCCCAAAGCTAACAGGAATGTCAAGACATTGAATTGATTAATGGCCCTCACTCAACCTGGCACAACCAACTCATGCTACAACACACACACAAAACATACAAGAAAGACATACCAATATAATGTCAACCTGTGATAGACTGCGAGATAAGTGCTATAGCATTATGGGAAGCTTAGATGATTTTCCTATTGTATAAATTGAATTTATAATTAGAGTTGTATCTAAAATTAACTTTAAAGTTATTTATTTATATTTAACTATGGCTTAGAGATTTTATCTATGTAGACAAATGTGTGATCTCGTAGTCTCTAAATATTTCTAGTACACATTTTCTGACACATTCGGGAAAATCTCCGTTAGCACTTCTTTGCAACAAAAAGAAGATTTTTAAATAAGCTATTTATTATCAAGCAATCGTGCAATAATTTATTCTTCACTACTTTTAAGCCTTGTAAATTAGTTCAAGTATTAAATTCTTATTTAAATGTTCATCGAGTGGCTTGAGTGTATTATTTCACGGTGAACCAGACCCTATGGCCTAGAAAAAAAGACTGGAGACCCGAGGCACTAATAACAAACAGCTTTGCAGGAGTTGTTGAAAGAAGAAGAAAAGAAAATTCATAGATTATTGATTTAGCGACATCATATGAATCGTATAAAGGCAAGAGCTCTGGTCCGATATACCTAAACCATTTCTCTAGAAGTAAGTAGTAAAGTACCTTTCGGACCAAACTGATCATAGGGCTAGTGAAGCAGCGTTCACCAGTTTCTGTAGGTCACGGCATACTAGGAGATGTGTGGCCAGCACAATGCCCAGCCGCCTTTACTTTACCCCAACTAATGTCAGGTACCTATCAGGGCTGGGTAGACTCAGGGATACTGTCAAGTCCCGGGAAAAAATCCTAGCCGCCACTAGGATTCGAACCCAGAACCTTCGGATCGCCAGTCAAACTCGCTTCCGTTCGGCACCGCCCCCCCCCCCCATTTCTCTAGAACAATGGTCTTCAAACTACGGCCCGCGGGACGGATGAGGCCCTCGACGCCCTCTCATCCGACCTTTTTATCTACGAAATAACCATGTTTTGATTCTTGTTTATTTGAACCTCAAGTAAGTAGTCGGCACCCCGAACTTCTGTTGTATAGTTAATGCGGCCCTCGGGCTGAAAAGTTTGGAGACCCCTGCTCTAGAAATAGATCAATGTAAAATCATCGAATGTTTAAAGCTTTTGGCATCTGACAATGTCAGACAGTGCACATTTGGTCTGTTGGATTTATAACGAGGGGACATGTGACATCCCTTGCGATTTGGGCATAATTTAGAAATACAACCCAATAACAACATGTTGCAAAGCTCAGATAAACATAAAGACAAAAACACTTTCCTTATCCCTTATGCGAGAACAAATGCATATAAGTGCTCTTTCTTCCCGAGTGGCATTCGGGCATGAAATGGGTTGCCTGAAAAAAACAGGAAAACCAGTAACTTAACATCATCTAAAACATTAATACAAATGCAAGACGATACTCGGATCACGGATGAGCGTAGGACGCAATAATCTTCTTTATAGAAGGAGCGTCTGTAATGTATAAGATAAATTTCGTTCTATCATAACCAAAAGCTTAACGGTTACCAATAAACACAACCGAGTTGAAAATAGTCCACATTTTCGGAGAATAACTTTTTGTTATCGGAGCATACAACAATAACAATAACAATTACAGATATTGATTATAATTTGGTTTAGAGAGAGGGGTGGACAAAATAATTTTGTCAGGAAATCCGAACCAGGTTTCATGTTGCAATGTTTATCTTGGTTTAGTTATAGATTATCGCCGGATAAATATTCCGGTGAGACAGTGTATGGGACATTGATGTCATTTGATGCTAGCGAGGAAGTCGATAAAAAATAAATCAATATTCTAAAAATCAAGATGTATTCAACACGTTTGTTAAAATTCTACTGTTGTATTTCTTTGTGTGGAGGTTGGGGGAGGGGCGATCGTAGAAAAGATCAATAAAGATTAGACCCATATATTGGATTTTTTTTTCCTTTAAAAATAATAAATAATTTCTTGATGATGAAATTGATTGTCATGCGCAGTGAAGGGTCGGTTTGCCAGAGAAAAAAAAAGGAGGCAGAGAGGAGACAAAGACGCGATGATTGAATAGAATCAAAAGTTCTAGTTTCAGATATTCTAAATTTAATATATGCTTAGTTACATGAAAACTAGAATAAACAATCAATGTAACACAACATAACCACACCTTGATTAAAGGTTTCAAATGAAGTAATAACAAAATGTATCAGGGGAGATAAAACGAAGATTTAAACACCAATTAAATCAAAGCAAACAACACCTTTTTCTTTTAAAAGGTAAACTTGAGACAAGGTAATGTTAATGCACTTATTTTAGGCCTAGTAATTACCAATCCCTAGAAGAGTTATCGCTTTTATACGCTTCTTGCAAGTGTTATTAAAAGAAGTAATGGTAAAAGAGCTACGTGCAGTTAAAAAAGGTAGCATTCGGACCAAATTGATCATAGGGCCCTTGAAGCAGTTTATATGGCCACGGCATACTAGGGGATTGTGTGGCCAGCACAATGCACAGCCGCCTTTACTTTACCTCACCTAAGGTCAGGTACACATCAGAGCTGGGTAGACTCAGGGACACCCTCCACACCTGGGAAAAAACCCTAGCCTGCACTAGGATTCGAACCCAGGGCCTTCAAATTTATGGAGCAGAGACTGGAGCCGTTTTACCCCTGCACCGCTCCGGAGCTAGAGCTAGAAAGAAGAAAATACTACAGCTCCGATCTCCATACAAAATGTAATATTGAATAAAAGCGACAATATAAAAGAAATTGTAATATTGGTTTCCGATGTTTAGAATATTTATTTTAGTAAAAAAAAACTTAAGTACCCTTCGAACCAAACTGATCATAGGGATGGTGAATCAGCGTTCACCAGTTTCTTTGGCCATGGCATACTAGGGGGATGTATGACCAGCACAATACCCAGCCGCCTTTACTTTACTCCAGGTATATTTTTGCTTTTTATGCGAACTGCTTTGCATGATATATTCATCAATAATGTTGAAAGACCCATGTTGCTATCACAGTAAATTTCCACTTGTTTTGGTGTATAAAGCAATGTTATCTTTTAGTTTTCAACAGACTATAATGGGTAATTTAATTATTTTTGACGAGACTTGGATCAGACAGATAAGGTGTGTTAAAAAAAACATCCTGGTTTCAAAACTATTTTCTCTTTTCTAGACAACGAATCGAATTGGAGACCCTAATTGGAAGTGTTGGTTAAAAAAATAAACCAACTGATACGGGGAAAACGATAAAAACAAAACTAGCTTGTTATAATCTCGCTTGGAAATATTTCTTTCAGTCACCACGTGGGGTGTCTCTAAACATGTTATACTACTAGCGACACCTGGACGCTTCATACGATGACCGTGCATCAATATAGAACATGACATCTGCAACATGCCACATATAACAAGACATCTAAAACTAGTAAAACATGCCAAGTAGAGCATGATATCTAAACCATGTCACGTACAATATGAGATCAAAAACATTTAATCTAAAAATGACATCTAGAACTTGACACATAGAACATGAGATCTAGACCATTTCATCTAAAACTGACATCCAGAACTTGTCCTATAAAACATGACATCTAGAACATCACATATACAATATGACATCTAGAACATAAGGCCTACATACAGAAGAAGACGTCTAAAACATGACATCTTATTAATCTAAAACCTTGCCGCTTAGAACATGACATCCAAAAACCTTGCCGCATAGAACATGACATCCAGAACATGACATCTAAAAACCTTGCCGCATAGAACATGACATCTAAAAACCTTGCCGCATAGGACATGACATCCAGAACATGACATCTAAAAACCTTGCCGCATGGAACATGACACCTAGAACATGACATCTAAAAACCTTGCCGCATAGGACATGACATCTAGAACATAACATCTAAAAACTGTGCCGCATAGAACATGACATCTAGAACATGACATCTAAAAACCTTGCAGCATAGAACATGACATCTAGAACATAATATCTAAAAAAAACCTTGCCGCATAGAACATGACATCTAGAACATGACATCTAAAAACCTTGCCGCATAGGACATTACATCTAGAACATGACATCTAAAAACCTTGCCGCATAGAACATGACATCTAGAACATGACATCTAAAAACCTTGCCGCAGAGAACATGACATCTAGAACATGACATCTAAAAACCGTGCCGCATAGAACATGACATCTATATTATAGAACTACTCGTCACATTGTCACAGTTGTTGGTCCCACAGTTAAGACTTACCGTGAACGTTGCCAAGTTGAAGTTATCACTGTCCGTAGCTCGGTCTAACTTTAGCAGGAAGTTATCAAAGAACAACAAACAACCAATGTTCTAAGTTGCCGGTCTAGCCGTGTGCACTGTTTGCCACTTGAGTAACTAAAGGGAGTTAACACGATCTCTGGTTAAAGCTAAGAAAACAGAACTGAAAGATGATATCCTTTCAGCGAAAGTGAATTATTATTTCGTTCTATGTCTAAACACGTCTCTATATACAGCTTGTAGTTTAAGTCTCTGCCAAGCGCCCGAATAGGCTTCTTATTTAACAACCGCTTGCGTTCGAATGCTTTGCGTCAGTGATCGTACACTATTTTTTAGCCGTTCATCCGTGTGGATAGCCAACTGTATGACACAATTACATTGGATGACTGTAGAGAAGACGACATTTAAAAAAAAAGGAGGGGTGTTTTGTTTTGAGGTGCGCCATTTCTTCGGTATCCCCCCCCCTCCCTCCCCTACATCGCCTCTCCCCGCAATCTACTAAGACTTTCGGGGGTTTGATGAAGTCATACAATCTCTAGAACACGTAAGGTCTCAATTGTCAACAAGTAGTAGATTAGATCCGTGGTTTGATTCTAATTTAGTTAACATTCGTGACAAGAACTTAAACAATACTTTGGCTGTGCCCGTTCGAATAGAGTATTTTAACTTAACAAGTGTTGCTTTGTCATATTATATCCATTTATAGTGCACGACATTACTCTTTATAGTTTAAGACACTACTCTCTATAGGTTAAGACACTACTCTCTATAGTTTAAGACATTAGGCCATACTCTCTATAGTTTAAGACATTAGGCCCTACTCTCTATAGTTTAAGACATTACTCTTTATAGTTTAAGACATTACTCTCTATAGTTTAAGACATTAGGCCATACTCTCTATAGTTTAAGACATTAGGCCCTACTCTCTATAGTTTAAGACATTAGGCCTACTCTCTATAGTTTAAGACATTACTCTCCATAGTTTAAGACACTACTCTCTATAGTATAAGACATTACTCTCTATAGTTTAACACGTTAGGCCCTACTCTCTATAGTTTAAGACATTAGGCCTACTCTCTATAATTTAAGACATTAGGCCCTACTCTCTATAGTTTAAGACATTAGGCCTACTCTCTATAGTTTAAGACATTACTCTCTATAGTTTAAGACATTACTCTCTTTAGTTTAAGACATTACGCTTTATAATTTAAGACGCTACTCTCTATAGTTTAAGACACATCAACGATGTTGCATGGTCAATTTTTTTTTTAAAGCTGCAATATAACTAACTATGCTAATATTAGAAAGTACTTCAGGCTATCAAAACAACTCTCCCAGGATCTAACCCTGTCGTCATGCAGGAGTTTTTTGGCTACCTGACGTAATAATGCATTGCACTTTATATTTCTTCGCGAGAGGCATTTGCGCATGGAATGGGTTGCTTGAAAATGTCTTGGGAAACCATCAAATTGACATTTAAAAAAAAGAAAACTTGTAAAGAGATGCCAAAAAATAAAGTGACAAATGGCGTGCACTAGCCCATGGTACGCAGAGCGATTTTCAGTGGCACGCGGAAGACTCCCAAAAAGATAAATCAAGTCACTTTGACAAGACAAGACTAGGATGATTTTAAGGTTGTTGGCACGCTGCCCAATCCTACTTTGGCCCACTGTTATCGAAAGGTTGCCGACCCCTGCACTGGCCTATACTTAATTTCATAAGACCGGCAAGCTAGAAAGTCAATAACTTCAGTTCAATCTCGACCTACGTATTAGATTTACAATTTAATTACATTGAAGAAATACATACGACTAAACATATAGCATGATATATCTAACTGTCTGTAAAGAAGGAACACCTGTAACAGAAAAAGATAGTTCTTAGCTTATTAATATGTGTTTTAGTATTAGTTCAGTTGTTTTTAAGCCTTTAGTTTGTTTTAAAAGTATAATTGTTTTATTTGTTTTATGTAAACTTTTATTTATTACTTCAAGTTTTTATTTCTTTCTTTGGTTTATAGTGTATACTTTAAGTTAAGGTATTGATTTAGGGATTATGTCTGATAAGGTTTTAGTTTAACAATGATTTCTTTTTGTATAGTTTAGGGTTTGGCAACGTAAGGTACGCGTGCCAAACTTGGCACGCAGAGCGATTTTCATTGGCACGCAAGAGCCCTCCTAGAAAAAAAAATAATTCTACAAACTACATGAAAATCACCGTGGATGTCGAATGATAAAGTTCAGGAAAGTTTGTGTGTCAAGATGTCATCGTTAGCCTTGCTATCTATAATTTAATTTCTATTTACAAAAGTCAATTTTATAGCTTCTCATCTTTTATTGATTTATAGGCGATTCAAGTCTCTTCTACAAGAAAGTGTTACAAAATATGAAGATCTACTGTTGTACACAATGTTCGTTGCCGTTAACAGCCTTAGACGAGGTTGACTTTTGATAGATTCATTCTTGTTTGGAAGCAATTAATGAAAATATTGAAGTTTTTTCCCCGGTCTTCAATGAGGAGAAATGTCTGTTGAAGCCAATATTTTTGAATGGCAACACATTTCTATGAGTTGAACTTGCATTTACAAGGACGTGGTCAAACAGTATTTGTTTTGTTAGACCATCGGAATGAATTTGCGATAAAACTGGACATATGTTTCCGTGAAATCAATTTCAAAATATTTAACTAGATCTACTTCCTTCATTTAAGGCACACTAAGATAGATGCAACCCCACGGAATTGTACTGAAGTATGAAAATAAGATATTTGGTTTTAGGCGTTTTACGGAAGTTACTTCATTCATCTATAAATTGGTGGAAAATCTCTAAAATCCAGAAATGAGTTTTAAAAGTTTTGAAAATTACATAAGTAAAGTAAGAGAAGTCGTTTCGGATAAAAATGCTAATTAAAACAGTCCCGATTTTTACCAATTTAGCATCGGAACAGATCATTAAATATTACCATAATGAATAAATATTAACCAATCGCCATTGAATTTAACAAACAATTTCATAATGAGTCAATACACAAACTGTTAAAGTTTAAACAATTTTAAATAATATTCAGTTAACTTTTAAATAATTTTATCTGTATATGACATTTTCTTAGATTTTTTTTACAAAAGGTGCATAAAATACATTTTGAGGTAATTTCTAAAAAAAATTTTGTAGTAAAATTTCACAGCTATAAACTAACATGAATAATTAATCATTATCTCAAAATTCAACTACGACCCTTTTCCCACAATATTTTGCTTTTATCGAAAAATCAGTTTGTGCGGTATGAAAACATGAGTCCATGTATTTGAAAATCTTGCCTTTGTTTAGAAAACTCCAATTTTAATGCATTAATATACTTTCTTAAAGGGAGATACTTAACCCGTTTTGTTTGCGTTCATATTTTTTAATGTTTTTCATTTTTCCTTTCTAAAACAAAAATACGTAGTTTACATTTACAGATTTAAAATGTTTAAAGTATAAGAGATGGTTGAAAATCAGATAATTATTATATGAATGAAAAATGTATAGAGACATTTTTAAACATAACATTAACTACCCACTATCTATGATTACTACTGTTATGGACGTCTCTATGATGACTATTATTACGACTCGTTAAATCGGATTCAATGAATATAGTTGTATCTTTATTAGAAGTCTCTAGATTCTGCTAATCTGTAGCCCAAGCTAGGGGTTCCTTGACTGACAGGTCTATGCAGTAATGTAGTTATATTCGTGATAATTATCTTCAACACCTTTCTCAACAATGATAGATTAAACAACTCCAGTTGTTGAATAAGCAATTTTATTTAAATTGTAGACTCAATATAAACGATCAATAAATGCATCAACTGATGGCAACATAAGTTTCAATACAATGGCATATAATATACAAATGAATATTAGCGACTTCACTCGACAAACTTCCGAACTGAACTGACTTTAAGGAGGTCGGGACTTAACAAAGAAAACTATCATCGAAGATTCTAAAGGGTCTTAATACGCATTTTAACCTCTTTCTCTATAACATCCAGAATTATCCTCCAATTTCCACGGGGTTGGACGAATTATTTTATTTAAACTGCCCTCAGGGCACAAAGGTCAATCCTTGGTCGCCTTGGACTCTGATACGCACTTGTTAAGAGGTCAATGCCTTACTACGTCATTCATTTATGACCGATATTCGTAACACCACCACCCTTCGAAAGTTTTATAATTATTTCTTTTACATTTTAACAATACTAAAAATGTTAATTTTAAGGAATAATTATAAAAG
This sequence comes from Anisus vortex, assembly GCA_949126835.1. NCBI lineage: Eukaryota > Metazoa > Mollusca > Gastropoda > Planorbidae > Anisus > Anisus vortex. The sequence continues at coordinate 40,159,692 of OX421503.1, forward strand.
AAAATATTCCGGGGAAAACAATACAGTTCAATTGGCTATCCCAATAATTCAATCGAACTGATAACAATAACATATAATATATGAAATATAAGTTAATGTTATCAAAATGGCTTAACTACAGTCATTCAATCATTCAATTTTTAATTCAAAACAATGGACAATTAAATTGTTTATCTAAATCTTGTATACAAGAAAATACATAGGGATAAATATTATACAATTTAATAATTTCCATTCCATTAACATTCCACGTTAATAAAAACTCTCGCGTCTATTTATTTATAAACAAATATCTTTTACATTTGTAATTAAACAACAAGAAAAAAAACTTAATGTCTTTTCAGACACGACTTATTTTTCATAAGGAGAAAAAACCAAATGCTCTGATAGAACACATACTAGGCCTAACTCAATTACAAAACAAAAAAAAAAATACTAGCCCTGACCTAATTTCACTTTACAACAATGGTCATTGCTCGTTTTAGACAGTATTTTTTTTTCAAGCCTGTAGGCTGACTAACACATTCTGTGTCGAAACAAAAGATTTCTAGGTCAGTATTCTTTTTTCTTTCTCTCCCTCTTTTTTTTTTTTTCACTCTCTCATTCCCAATTGATTCTAACAATGTTGACATCGCTATGCAAATTTTTACCTCATCACAGCTTTAGGTCAAAAATCTCTACGCAATTAAAAAGTTATCTTTTTAATGATCATTATTTCACAACTATTATCTCAAAATTACATTCATTTATGTTATATTAAGAAAGTGAAACATAGTCTGTTCCAGAATTAAAATAGTTTATAGACAATTTCATTAAAAATATTTCAATCTTTCATATAACCCTGACATTCCTAGGTCATAAGTTTGTTTAGAATAGTTCACAGCAGTTTTAAATTGAAACATTCTATCTTTCATGCAGACATGGATTTACTTGAAACAAATTCGGTTAATTTACTTAATTAACTATCAATCAAAGCAAATTATATTATCTTCATACAATCTTAGTACTAAACAGTAAGTACTTATTTACTATAGATTACATTAAAGACATTTCAAATACAATATTATTGACATACATAAGATTAAAGAGCATAGACTATATTTTTTTCAGACAGAAATCAATTTAACAATTTTTACAAAACAATTGCTGGTCTGAATGGTTCCATCTCCCAGCTTTTCAGTTATGGTAAGGTTGGAATTCTTTGCTCTTGTCCATTCCATAAAGGTTTTATTCATTATTCATAGATTCTAGGTTCTCCTGTTCCTCACAGTGTTCAGGTCTACCCAGTCTTTTGATTGTCAGTACAATTCATTCAATCTATTTTAACTAATACAGAAAAAAATAGATTAGTTTTACAATCTGGAAATGAAATCCTTAATTAATAATACATTTGTTGAACATTGGTATGTCAACATTATAAATTCTCAACCATGAAGTTCTCAACCATTCTGGTTTACAGTGTCAAGTCAGTGGCACATATCCTAAATTTATACAACAAGGATAAGTTTTATTTTACATTAGTTTCACTTCTGGTCTGCTTTTCATGTAACAGTATCCTAAAAGTGAAAAATCATATATAATACAATTCTTGGAATTCTTTTTAGTCATAGTTCTGCCTTGCTGCAACTAGTTTTACCCTACATTATCATACATTCAATGATAATAGAACAAATGAATAAATTCACATAGAAGAAATTTGCATCTTGAATCAGTGCAATATTTCAACAACAGTACATGATAAAATAAATTTCCATAGTACAATCATAAAACATTTCTCAATACTTTAGTGATAGAAAATTCTCTTTTCTCAAAATCATTTACATCTTTTTCAATCAAATTATCCCCTCTGTCAAATGTTTCAATTATCATTTCCAGAGTTTCTCAAACATATCTTATAATCAGTCCACATTTATAGTGTCCTCTGATTTAGAAACCAATTCTGCGGATAAAACTGATCTTTTTCTCTTATAGCAATTATTTTAAATGCTCAACCTAACAAGTTTGTTTAGAAATATCACAATATAATGATATCTGCTTTAACAATACTTTTTCTCAGTCCTTTTTCATCACAAGTAAGGGATTTAGTTTTAAAATAGTAAGTTTGGTAACTAACTATCAGTGAATTTGTCATTCAATTCATCCTGAACTCCAGGCATGAATTTTACAAATAAGAGTAACAATGTTAACAACATCAAGCTTATTCCGATTGTTTTCAGAAGGTAAGGCTTTATCATTTTCAAATGATATAATATTTTTGCCTTGCTTTCATCACACAACAATGGCATCTGCATGTGAGCAGTGTACAATTTTTTTCTAACAAAAACAGTTATGTCAGACAAAAAATGTATGTACTTATCTAGGTACTTGATCAGCCCAAGGAGATCCAATTCGGTCTGCCATTCCTCTTGAAGTAGTTTGAGTGGTCCTCGGACAGTGGGTCCAAAGATTGGTCCATAGGCTCCTCGACTTTCCGGATAGGATTCAGTTGACATCTCCTGCTCCAGGCATAAGTTCTTTAGGACTGGATTGAAGAGTTCCGGGGCGAAGTTGGTCCTTCGATCTGTCGGTATGGATTGTGGTAACCCATAGCTTTTGATAGTTTCGGTCCAGCTCTCAGCACTCGTTTCTTCGGTGATGCTCCTCAAATCTTCATCTGTACCGGCAACTGCAGGTTTGCATTGTTGTTTGAGCATGCTGTGGTCTATATGTTCATAGACATCATTAGTAGGAGTTTCTTCCTCGTCGACAGCTTTCTCATGTAGCTGTAGCAACTCTGGGTCTACTTTCTGCTCAGCAATCATTTCATTTTGTGATGACTTCTTTGATTGTTCATTTCCTTTCGGACAATCATGAATCATGGATAAAAAAGTAGTATCAAGTTCCACTTCTTCTTCCTCTTTCTTCTCTCGTGGGAGAATTTCTTCTTTCTTTTTCTTTTCTTGTGAGATAGTTTCTTCTTTCTTTTTCTGTGGTGTCATACCCTTTATGACATCACCTACAGGATAAAGTTCTTTTTCTTTTCCTGTCTCCACAATAGGACTAGGGTCTGGATTCTCCTTCACAATCAGTTCAGGTCTCACCCTCCCTTTCGCCAAATCATTTGCTAGTATAACAGATATGCCATCAACAGGAAGTTTTGATATTACTCCAACTGTCACATATCCTGTCACCAAGCCAGATGCGAGGTATATCCTATGTAGAGGTATTTCTTCTTTCCATTCAAAACCTCTCAATAGGACAGTCTGTCCTGTCAATGTATTAACATTTAATGGTAATACATCTTTAAGCAGCAGGGTTAATGATGCCCCTGTGTCTCGTAATATGTTTACGGACTTCAGTGGTCCTTACTTTTGTAAGGCCACACAACCTTCACTAATGAACGGTTGAAAACTGCACAGGGTCTCTGTGTCAATTTTATTCTTCCCTTGACCATGACTTTCGGGTGTTTTTTCATCTTTCGATGACTTCAGACTCTTGTTCGAGTCAAAAATACTTTGGTCTACTTTTTCGTCTCTGTGGACTTGGACAACCAATCCAATAGTAGCCATTCTGTATTTATAATCAGGATATTTATCCTCATTGTCTTCAGTTGTAGATTTCTCTACCTTCTGACTTTTGCTCTCAGGCAAATCCACCCTCAGTGTTTCTGGTTTAGAAGAATCTTTCTTCGAATTCAGTTAGTTTGTATTTTCGCTTCCTTGTACATTTTGTATTGGTGCATGGCTTGCACACAGTACCACTTTATTAGTTCCTTTATCTTTCCTTATATTCCAACAGTCTTCAATGCTATGTCCTACTCTCTTACAAAAAGTACATTGGACGTTTTTGTTGACAGGTTTCTTATGAACATCATTTTGTTTCACAAAATGCTCCTTTTCACGATGTTGTTGTTGTGTGTTTTCTGCTGGCCGTTGTGTCCTATTAAAATTCTTTTCACCAGCTGTTCTATGACACAGTGTATATTGTTCCGCTAAATCAGCAGCTTTATGTGGGTCAGTGATGTCACGCTCGGATAAATACATTCTTACATCCGGCCTCACTTTGTTAATAAAATCTTCTAAAAGAATGATATCTTTCATTTCTTTTAATGTGGAGATATTTCTGGATTTTATCCACTGATCCATTAACTTTTCTTCTGCTCGAAGGAAGTCTAAGTGTGTTTGGTAAGGGGACATTGTGTACTGACGGAACCTTTTCCGATAACTTTCAGGTATTTGGTTGTAGGCTTTAAGTACAGTGTCTTTAATGACTTCATAATCATTTAATTGTTCCTGTTTTAACAATAGAACACAATCTCTTGCCCTTCCCTGAGTAAAAGCTGTTCTGACTAATATTCCCCATTTCTCTTCTGGGAACTTAAAATCTCTGCAAGAAATCTCAAAGGTCTGGAAGAAATTAGCTATTTCACTTTCTTTATCAATGTAGGTAGGGACTAGCTTTTTCCATCTGGCCATCTCTACATCATTATGAGATTCTTTTTTAGTAGCTCCTATCTTCGCCAGTTCTATTCTTTCCTGACTTTCTATTTCTAGACGTCTTTGTTCCATCTCAAGACGTTTTTCTTCTATTTCCATCCGTTTCATTTCTAGTTGAAATCGGAACTGTTCGGACATAGTCTGACCTTCAACTTGATATCCCTCCGCGCTTGATTCTACTTTCATTTTTCCACTAGCAATCAACACATCTTTTATCTGCTGTGTCAACACAATTCTGGATGGTGTAGTCTCAGTAACTTCTATCTTCAAGATCTCAGCGATCTCTTTTAACTTCTTTATTGATAAAGTTTTCAAAACTTCTTCTTCTGGATTTTCAATAAATTCCATTCTTTAGTTAAGAGATTTTTAAAATAGTAAATTTCCAACTTACGTTTTTCCAATCGGAAGAATGAATTCAGCGTTATTAGGCTTGCTCAGTAGGTCACGGCTTTACACACAACACAACTTGAATATATGCTTCACTATACAACTATATCGGACGAAGCCCGCAAATTATTATGGACGTCTCTATGATGACTATTATTACGACTCGTTAAATCGGATTCAATGAATATAGTTGTATCTTTATTAGAAGTCTCTAGATTTTGCTAATCTGTAGCCCAAGCTAGGGGTTCCTTGACTGACAGGTCTATACAGTAATTCAGTAATGTAGTTATATTCGTGATAATTATCTTCAACACCTTTCTCAACAATGATAGATCAAACAACTCCAGTTGTTGAATAAACAATTTTATTTAAATTGTAGACTCAATATAAACGATCAATAAATGCATCAACTGATGGTAACATAAGTATCAATAAAATGACATGAAATATACAAGCATTAATATAGCGACTTCACTCTACAAACTTTCAAACTGAACTAACTTTAAGGAGGTGGGGACTTTACAAAGAAAACTATCATCGAAGATTCTACAGGGTCTTAATACGCATTTTAACCTCTTTCTCTATAACATCCAGAATTATCCTCCAATTTCCACGGGGTTGGACGAATTATTTTATTTAAACTGCCCTCAGGGCACAAAGGTCAAACCTTGGTCGCCTTGGACTCTGATATGCACTTGTTAAGAGGTCAATGCCTTACTACGTCATTCATTTATGACCGATATTCGTAACACTACGTATCAATTCCGCCTAAATATTAATCTGGATAAAGCCTGTTATTGTGTAAATATTTATAAAAAAGCTCAGTTAGGCTGAGATCCAAATATATGGAATTAAATCTTGAGAAATTAATCATAAATGTGAAAATTCTATGTGTAATGAATTTTTTATTTGCTACTAAGGCAAAAAAAATTTTTTATTACAGAATACAACTATATAGGCCTACTATATTTTTTTTTTAAAGAAATATAAAACGCTTAACGATTTTCTTGGCCTTGGTCTTACTACAGCGCAAACTAAATACATTGTCTTACAAAAATGAAAAATGAATAAAAAATATAGTAGAACAGGTTGACAACCAGGCTGTTTGCACGCTGAATGATCTAGAAATCCTAGTTTGGCACATTGTTCGCTAAAGGTTGCCGACCCCTGGTCTAGTCGATAGTCTATAGCATAGGTTCTCAACCTTTTTCGGCTCACCGCCCCCTTTTATATTTTTTTTCCGCTCACCGCCCCCCCTCCATTTTCTTTTAGCGCCCATTCCCCCCCCCCCCTTTTCCGCCCGTCTGGACTATAGTTTCCGCAATTTGTTTAGGCGGACTAGACTTTTTGTGCGCTTAATTATCTTTAAGAAAACTGAAAAGGAAACATATTGTAAGAATGAATTAATAGATTAAAAAATTGCCTAAAGAAAAGGTTTAAAGTTTAAATAAATCAATATTAATGTGAATCGTTTGCCTGGTGTGTTTCTGGCACTGATTGCTAGCAATTTGTCTATTTTTGTTTCAATATTGGTTGCAAAAGCCTTAGGTCTAATAATCAGTGATATTTGTTATATTACAAAACAGAACTTGTTCGGCATCACTATTGAATCAAATGTGGAAACATTTTTTAATTAAAGGGAGATAATTATCCCGTTTTATTTTAGCAAATATTTCTATTTTTTTTTCTTTTATAAAAAATTAATGGCTTACAATTTATAACTTTAAAATGATCAAACTGTAAAAAATATTTGAAAATTATATAAATTTTATATGACTAAAGAATTTTTAATGTACATTTTGAAGCATTACAATAACTACCCAGTTTGTATGATTACAACTTATCTATACCGTTTAATGTTAGTGTTTCTTCTACTCTTAGATCTCCTGACGTTTCAAAATCATTAAGGACATCGGTAAAACATATCATAATATCATTAATATTAGCAGATGTTAGAGCGACATTGATCGGTCAGCAGGGTTGCAGTCCGGTGAACCAACCACAGGACCAACCGGCCGCACACCATATTTGCCAAATACTGACCCCTACTTTATCGACAAGTCATTGCGATTCCTATTTCGTATTTATATAATAATATGTAGGCATACTGTTGGGGGATATCAGATATTTAGCAGCAACTGCGTTTACATCACATTTCATCCAAAAACTAATCGATTCAAATAGCTGAGGTGTTCAAATTATATCAGGTATGTTTGTACCGCCCACTTGACCTTCACCGCCCCCCGGGGGGCGATATCGCCCCCGTTGAGAACCTATGGTCTATAGGTTGTTTTTATACTGTAAGGGATGTTCCAGGAATAGGGAGAGAGAGAGAGACAGAGAGAGAGAGAGAGAGAGAGAGAGAGGGGGATGGGAATGGTAAAGTGAGGGTGCAGTAAAATACGATAGGTCTCTATATTTAGAGTGAAAAGTTAAAACAAAGAGAAGGGGAAATTGAAAGAGAGAGAGAGAGAGATAGTAATGGGAAAAAAGAAAGAGAATTGGACATAAAGACAGATGGAGAAGATAGACCGATAGAGAAATAAAGATAGACACAGAAGATAGAGAAGATAGACCGATAGAGAAAGTGCGATATAAAAAAGCTGCAGAGAGAGAGAGGGGGAGAGAAAGAGGGAAAGAGAAAAGGGTGGAGAAAGGGATGAGATTGGGAAAGTGAGGTATATGTGAGAGAGAGAGAGAGAAAGAGGGGAGTAGGCGAAAGATGAAAGAGGGGGAAAGAGGGGGTGTGGTTTAACAAGAATGAACATTTTCAGGAACCTTAATCCAAGTGAGGCATGGAGTAAAATATCCGCAGAGTTACTGTCTCCTTGTTATCTGCAGCCCCACCTATTTCAAACTTTATTTGCATACGACAGAAATGTAGAAAGAACAATCTTTTGGCAGACAAACAGAAACCTCAGATAAAAAAACAAAACAAAACTAGAACAACTGAGAGTTGAATTATTTCGCTTGACAACGATCATTATAGTAACGAAAACCGAGTGTTTTTTTTTTCCAAACGTCTTATCTTAGACCATTCACTCTTGACAAGTTATCAAACAATGGTTGAAACAGGGCTTGGAAAATAACATTCTCCGTACGGGGACCGTACGTCTTTATCAGAAGGAAGGATATCGCTGGGTAAAAGCTTCGTGGTGTGGTGTCAGTGGTCTAAATTTAGACGATCTAAATTTAGACCCACAACGTCATCGCATGACGATGTTCCGGTTGACTTGTTTCACAGTAAACACATGATTTTCAAACAATAGTAAAGGGCGTTTGCCTTTAAGAATACGGTAGTTTTATAATGTCGAAGTCAGTCATGCGACAATGATTTTAGTGAAAAGGGGGGGGGGGTTGAGTGACTTGTGCTAGAAAATGTCCTTATGAGGGCGAGAATAGTTTGACCTAATTAAACGTATAATTATCTACTTTTAATGACAATGTAAACATAGAGATAAAAATATTTTATAAAATCATATTTACAAGGAGTAATGGCCGGGCAGCGGTTATTGTTCTTTAATATGCATTAAAAATATAGTAGCTTCACCTTAAAATTTATTTGTATGCATTTTTTATGAAGCATATAGAATAAAAATAAAAATGCAACTTTAAAATTATTATTTAAAAAACAACAACGGAGCAAACGGACAATGTAAACAATATTTTCCTTTTTACGAAAATACAATTTAATTATCTAATTTTTTTTTATTGATTTGTTAAGTTATAGTTTTGCCACACAAAGTAAAGTACCCGTCGGACCGAATCGATCCAGTTTCTGTGGTCACGGCATACTAGGTGATTGTGTGGCCAGCACGATGCACAGCCGCTTTTACTTTAACCCAACTAAGGTCAGGTACCCATCAGAGCTGGGTAGACTCAGGGACCCCCTCCAGACCCGGGAAAAAATCCTAGCCTGCACCAGGACTTGAACCCGGGACCTTCGGCTCGGCTACCGTGCCCCACGTTATATAGAATGAAGAGTTCTTTTCATATTACTGTAGTATAAATGTAGGCTATTAAAATAAAATTAAATAATGTTCTGATGTTTGCCTATTTCAAATGCAATTTGTACATTGAAATAATGTTACTAGGTTCCCAAACAACAATTTTCACATTCAGGAAAAGTTAAAGTATATACATTAGGCAAAAACTTAAACAAAGTGTAATTTATAACTATAGCTAAAACTCAAATTGACTGGCACTTCTGTGTGATCTTAAAATGACTGGCACTTCTGTGTGATCTTAAATTGACTGGCTCTTCTGTGTGATCTTAATTAAATTGACTGGCACCTCTGTGTGATCTTATCAGACGTTTCTTTGAAATTCACGAGACATCGTTTCCAGCCCAATGGGGAACTTATACATCTACAAACCTACCAATCTAATAGCTTATCTACCAGCCTACCAATGTTCTCACCAGCCAACTGACCTAACCACTACTACCTCTGGCTACTTACAGAGCTACAAACGTAACCATTCATTGACTCCACTATCTACCTACACACCTAGCAATCTATTCACCTACCCTACATATTAAATTTATCTACGATTTGTTTTCTTTAAACTAATTGTAATGACCAAATGTCAGATTCGGCACACAATGAATAAATCAATAACTAACCGAGCTTTACATTCTTAATTAATTGTTGTGTCAAAGACAGCTACCCTACCCCCCACCCTACACCCCCCACCCTACACCCCCACCCACCTCCTTCTGAACCTAAACACGATTATTGATTACGCGTACATAACAAAGACTAGACATACCTTTAAGAATGTGGGAGGGAACTGTGGTTAACCCCTTCACCACAGCTGGTAGTGACAATCAATCCCATTTGTATCTTTGATTGAATCTATTATGATTAAGTCCTCAGCGCCAACGTCTTTAGGTAAACCGGCGCATTTCAAATTATTGAGGTCTTCGCTGCCATAGAGTTTTATCTCGAAATGTCACTGTGTAGATTTCCTATACTTCTATCTATCTATGTATCATCTATCTATGTATCATCTATCTATGTATCATCTATCTATCTATCTATCCATCTATCTTTCTATCTATCTATATCTCTATCTATCTGTCTGTCTATCTATATCTCTATCTATCTGTCTGTCTATATTATAGATATACAATGTTTACACCATGTTGGTCAAAATGGAAAGTTTATTTCACCCAGTTTTGGCATGTTACGGCATACTATGGGATTGTGAGGCCAGCACAATACTCAGCCAATTACCATTTTCCTTTCAAATCTATCTCGGGTAAAAATCTGAGCCCAGGCAGGGACACCCTACACCAGAGCGGATTTGAACCCCAGACACTCGGGATGGGCAACAGACGTTTACGCCTCTATGGACCACCGCGCCTCACGCTCCTCACAAAAGGTATTCAATAGTTAAAACATACGCCCCAGTATAAAACACTGAGGTAAGTGTGAAGAAAAAGACTTCCCCCAATAGTTGATTTGTTATTAAACGGCTTCCAGAGAAGACTAGAAGGTGGTACTACTCCTCCCGCGCCGCGCACCACCCTCATAAACCTCCCTTGTCCCATCTCTGTGGACGCTCACGTCATAGCTTGGAGTCCGTTTTGAATATCGGTACTTTTCGACACATTTAATTCTAAAGAGATGAAACGAGGTGCTTATGAATTCACCAGCTAGGAATCCCCATCACCAGCTTAAAATTCCCGTCAACAACATTCTTGCCGCCGCCAGCTTCAAATTTCTTTCATTAGCTTAAAATTTTCCTCGCCAGCTTAAAATTCCCGTCAGCAGATTTACATTTTTTCATAGGCTTCAAATTCCCGTCGGCGACTTAAAATTCCCGTCACCAGCTTGAAATTCCTGTCACCAGCTTAATTTTTTGTCCCCAGCTTAAAATTCTTATTATTAGCTTAGGGTTCCAATCGACAGCATACAATTTAAAATCTCCGTCGCCAACTTAGAATTCCGGTCACCGGCTTAGAATCCCCTGTCAACAGTTTGCGATTCCCTCAATTAACGTGTTCCGCCTGGACGCGTGGTAATCAATAATTTCGGCTACGAGGCGTATCGCGGAGACAATACGTTTTTTTTCCACTCAATGAGCGGATTTGTTAACACAAGACAAACGCAATAGCAATCACTGTCGTCACTTAAATCTAGAATATTCTGTACGTGGGCATTAGCTGCACAATGACACAATGACGTACAACTGGTATCAAAGATAAGCTTAAATTTTAAGATAAGCTAATGGGTATTTTAGACAACATGATTCTCACTCTGTCAATACCAGGGCACTGGTCTAAAGCAGCAAGTAAAGTATCTGTCGGACCGAACTGATCATAATGCCGGTGAAGCAGCATTCAATAGTTTCTGTGGCCACGGCATACTAAGGGATTATGTGGCCAGCACAATGCACAGCCGCCTTTACTTGACCCAAACTAATGCCAGGTACCCACCAGAGTCTGGTAGACTCAGGGTCACCCTCGAGCTCGAGTCCCTAGTCATAGGTCTATGATTTAATTCTAGCACCTCTTAACCCTTACAGTCCCGGGCGCGTATATAGCGGAACTGAAGGCAGCATAGATAGAAGTAGGTCGGTACGGGAAGGGTTAAATTAAGATGTGATATTATTTTAATCTCAGCCTTACCGAGACGATTAGCGGCTTATAGAATTAAACGTAATCATGACATCATAATTAAAGTTTAGAATACGCAAGTAGGCCTAATCAAACTAGGTAGATAATGTACTGTTTACTAATGTACAAATAAAATGTTGGTTTACTTATATTGTATTTATATATACTTTTTAAACTATCTTTAACACTTTGCTTTTTTGTAAAGTTACACATTTGTATGCTATTACTTATTTTAGAAAAGAAACATTAGAAACATAATAAAATATTAACATAAAGAAAACAGCTTTATTACCTCCCTTTAATTACATTTAAATGTACTAGGTTGATGCTAGTGATGCAAAACAGTATTTTTTTTAAAAAATATAACTATTATTTATTCATTATTATCTTTTATAGAAAGCCAGTATTATAGTATTCATTTCAATGTGTCTAAAATTATTTTACGTAAAACAGTTGTAAATAAACTTTTCCTACATTGTTTTAAGTCGGTAGCTTAATATAATTAAATCAATTACATAACATAATTCTACTATATTAAATACTAAATATAAGTAAATAAACAGACGGACGAAATTGATCGTTGGGCCTGTGAAGCAGCGTTCACCCCGTTTCAGGGGATGTGTGGCCAGCACATTGCCCAACTAATGTCAGGTACCCATCAGACCTGGGTAGACTCAGGGACACCCTCGAGTCTAGGAAACAAAAATCATAGCCTTCACCAGGATTCGAACAAAGGACCTTCGGTACGACAGCTGGACGCGCTGCCGCTCGGCTACCGTGACCACTGTACTAATATTCTAATATATGCCACTTCAAAATATGCAGGTTAAGAAAATATATTATTATTATTATGAGAATTTTAAAAACGTAAAAATCACTCATATTAAAATATTGTATTAAATAATAGCCTACAGTCTACTTCGTCGTGTGATATCGGTGGTCAAGACAGACGAAAGAACAACACAACACAAACTACCTCAACACCTCAAGAGAATCCATCATTCATCGAACCGTGACGCGGGCTGAAGCATGACCTTAGGGATGGCCTGGACTAAACACGCCAGTTAATAATCAATTCATGGGCCAGACTCCTTGCTCGGCGATGCATGTGTTAGAGAACAGTCTAAGTACGGTAGCATCAAAGCGTTCCAATTGATAGATTCCCTGGGGCAATCTACGGCACGCGTGCTAAGTCTGGCACGCAGATTGATTTTCAATGGCACGCCTATAACCAGGGTTCTCACATTTTTTCTGAAAAAAATCTAAGGCTATTTCCAGACTATATCAAGGCCATAAGAGCCAAATTCCAGGATGCTGGTACACAGTATTTGGAAAATGGTCACACGCCTCCTCCCCCTAAGTGACCTAAATATTGGGTGAATGAGGTATTAATCTAAGGCTCGGCCAGTGGGCGTTTATGGCGTATAAAAATGGGATTGGCGTTTTTTGTCTGACCTTGATTTTTATAATAAATTTATATATAAAAATAGATTTAGATAAATTTCCAGGCTGACAGGCTATTTTTCCAGGCTAAAATGCCAATATTCAAGGTTGTCCAGGCCTTTTTTTTTTTTTTTTGAAAACTCCAGACTTTTCCAGACTTTCCAGACTGTGTGAGAACCCTGTATAACAACTCAAGTCTCCTCTAAGAGAAATCGAGTGCTGGAGCAGAATGACTTTTAGGATGTTGGGCATGCTGTTGGGCATTAGAAATCCTACTTTGGCATAGTTTTTTCAAAAAGTTTCCGACCCCTGCGATAGACTGTAAACTGGTCAGCTAATATTTCTAGAGTTTAAAAGAGTTTTTTAATACTGACCCAGAAGTTGGTTGTTGATAGTTTACGAACATATAACATACTACAGAGAATGTACGACTCATTGCTCCTGGATTATTATTAGCAATTTTTTATTAAACGATTTCACACCATTTAGATCTACCAACACATGAAAAACCTTTTTAAAATGTATAATTGACACGTCTTAATCTTAATGAGGTCTGTTTACTGTATTCACAAACTTCTGGTATATTTCCGGCAATAATCATTAAATGATATTTTCGCCTTTTGCTGGCTCACCACGCATAAATAATCATACAGACTTGTCAATATTCGACGTAGAAAGTTTGTCTATAGAATCATGAACATATTATTAAACGCAACCAAACTATTGATAACATAAGGCGGGTGTGCTGACACTGTGTGTTGACATCCAGATCTATACAAATACAACAATAACACGTGTTCATAGTATGCGTAGTACAAAACATCTGTTGACCTTGACCTAGACCGAGAATCATTTCACGACAACTGCACGTGCAGTCAAAATCTATAAGATTAAACCGTCCGGTTCTGTGATAATGCTAGCGTGATTGTAAAAAAAAATACTTCATGTTTAATAGATTATATAATTATCCTGGCATTACTTGGACTCGGTATAGTATAAAATTGATCAATGAGACTTCGATCTCTGCAATTTGTTATACACCTATATTGAACATGTTACTATATTTATATTATACAAGCTAAATTTCCCGGCTTTGCCCGGGGGGAAATTAAAACAGGCCTATATAAGCTATTGATAAAAATGTTATAACCTACAATGAACAGAAAGCTATAGATATAATAATTTTAAAACATTATTATTTTTACTGAAGACATAATTTAGGAAAGTAATTTAACATAAATATTCTAATTGGGTTAAAATAAGCAAGTCTTTTGATTTTAACAAAAAAGCTAAATTGCCCTGTGTTGCCCGGGGATTAACAATCTATTTTTTTAAAGTATTATTAATTTAAATAGCGAGGACACGTGTACTAAGTCAAATTGCAAAGGTAATATATGAGGCAATAAGGTCACGTGTCTTTATATAAACCAATTTGATTGGTTAGACACACACATAGATCTTTATATATAATACAGATATCCGTCACTATCTAAAAAATAATTAACAATCTTTGTAATCTGTTTGGCATATTGGCATATCAGCTTGAACATATCCTCAAGCCATAGCTATTGGCAACAATCAACTATCGATTCAAGCCATAGCTATTGGCAACAATCAACTATCAATCCTAGCCATAGCTATTGACCACAATCATCTATCAATCCTAGCCATAGCTATTGACAACAATCATCTATCAATCCTAGCCATAGCTATCGGCAACAATCAACTATCAATCCTAGCCATAGCTATTGACAACAATCATCTATCAATCCTAGCCATAGCTTTGACAACAATCATCTATCAATCCTAGCCATATCTATTGACAAGAATCATCTATTAACTCTAGCCATAGCTATTGGCAACAAGTAGTAATCAAATCTAGCCTTAGTTACTGGTAACATTCATCACACTACTCTACACATAACTATTGGTAACAATCAACTCTAACCAATAAATTAACAGACAAGGAAAGCCCTACTAACGCAAATCGATTGTTTAGCTGAAATCAATATCGCTATCGCTTGTTTATTTTTTTCCGGGTTAGGGCTAACGAACAGTAACGAAAGTTGGACACATGCTGATCTTTAGCATTTTAGATGTAGTTTTGACAGATCCCCATGAATTAATCTGGGATAAGGAACAGAATGACCTCAACCGACAGACACAAGTAAACATCTCAAACTTGAACTGTCATTGGTCAATGACTCCGGCAGTCCCGGGCACAAATCCTAGCCGTCACCAGAATTCGAACCCAGAACCTTCCGTACGCCGGCCGAACGCGCTGCCGCTCGGCCAACGTAGCGTACGGGCAGATAGAGAGAATGTCAGACAATACAAGACTCGGACCACGACTGAGCGTAGGACGGAATAATCTTCTTTATAGAAGGAGCGTCTGTAATATATAAGATACGGGAGCGATAAATGGTCGGATGGCTGTGTGGCTATCTCGGCGTCTGAAAGGAAAGGCTGCGTATGTAAATGGCAGGCTTAGATGGCGTGTATGGGGGTTGGTGATTTATTATCAGTTAAGTCGATGTGTCAGCTGTACATGTGACTGAACCGATGATTAAAACATCATCAACTGTATGTCGTTTTAAAAAGAAATGAACTATACATTACATTCAACATTAACTGTGTCCTACCTGAACAAGAAATAGATCCCAGGATATACTTTCGCGTTTTTTTAAGGCAATGTAAAATTTAAATTAGTCTGTTAAATATCGAATACAACGGCATCCCTTATCTAGTGCGTTTCTAGTAAGGTGGACAACATTAACTCACCTTCACCTTGACCTATATTCAGCTTAAAACGCAGTCACCGTTGCTTGACAGAAGATGCTTATCTAACAGGAAGAAAAGGGGCGGTAAATTAAACAAGCCTGCAAAGCTTCGCGGAGATCGTTGACAACTGTGTATTATTGATTTTAAAGGTGGACTGGATGCCAGGGTTTTATATAGAATTATTTTTCCACGTAGTGCAAAAGGTAATTTAACAAGAAACAGAGAGGCACAAAGGGAGATAATTTAGGTTTAAGAAAAAAATGTCTTCATTAGAGGTTGATGTTCTTTTACGCCTGTATTTAATAAAGGATACAATTAATTCCGAGAGCCATGGATAGAATAAAGACCTTGTATTTAAATATTATGTATGACAAAAATGGTATTCAGTTTTCGCCTTTGCTATTTTACCGTTAGAACCGATAAAAAAATATTTTAAAAATCGTCACACAGCATTCCCAAATACTAGATCTAGATCTATTTCCAGACAAACTTTCAGCAGTTATTTTATTCCTTGTGAAATGAGATATTATTAAAATTTTTTTTTTTTAATTAAAAAAAAACAATAAACTGTCAATAAAGTAAACAATGTATGTGTTCTTTTTTTTATGCCTGGGTAAATTATTTTATGTACTAAAGTAAATTACCCTTCGGACCAAACTGATCGTAAGGCTGGTAAAGCAGCTGTTCATCAGTTTCTGTGGCCACGGCATACTAGAGGATTGTGTAACAATATTTATGTAGAACTACAATAAATTCTCTGCAACCCAAGTAGTAAACCTCTGACGTGACAATAAAGCATTAAAGTGTAGGGGGTACGAGTTAACACTTAACTCTTTCCATACGTAAAATCAAGCCGAGCCATAATGTTACGACATACAGTATGGCAAAACGTAGAGAAAGAGTTAATTGAAAAATGCATTTGCAATGATTTCTCTGACATCTGTTTCTCGACTAAAAGTGTTTGTTTTTCAAAAACCTAATAAGTAAAATTCAAGGTTAGTAGTATACTCGGGTAGAGTCAGACCGAAATTCGGTTACGGTTTCGGTGCCGAAAATAAGCAGATGGTTTTTTTTCGGTGTGGTTTCTGTTTCGGTCGAAAAAAGTTAGCTTTCGGTTTTGCTTACGGTTTCGGCCGAAAGTCGGATTGACTCTCGGTCAACTGCCGAATATCTATTTTAACTTTGTATTTTTAGACTGAAACGATAGTGCTGCTTCTATTACTCTTCTTATTGATAATTTTGAATAACATTATAGGATTATAGGTATATACAATACATGTATATACAACTGTATATTAGGCTTACATTTTCTATGTAGGGATGTTAAAAGAAAACCGGATTTCGATTTTCGGTTTTGTCGGAATTAGGGATGAAATCATTTCAATATGGTGTCCCACGATTTTGTTTTCGCGGAGACGAATTTAAAAAAAAAACATGTTTGATTCGTACGGAACAATTCTTTAACATTAAACGACTCATAGGCCTATTGTAGTTTTTTTCAAATCCCGAATATTGCTTGCAATACAAGTACAGACAACAAAGGCAGATGTGAAGTTACAACAACTTACAACTAACGCTAGTCGCCGGCATAGCCTTTGATCTACGTAGTCGAGAAGCAAACAAACTGGAATTTCCCCATTGAAGATGAATGCTCCAACAGACAAAGAGACCGACAGACGTAGCTTTGCCCGATGTTTGGACTTAAAATGAAAAGGGTTTCGGGGTGAAAAAAATGATATTGACAGCCCTAATTCTACTGTTTACTTAGATAGAGTCACAGAATAGGTATAGAACAGAATGCGCAATCGCATTTTTTTCTGTTTTCTGATACCGGTGGCACACTATTTTTTTACGTTAAATTGAAGGTGGCACACTATTTCTTTTACGTTAAATTGAACGCTATACTTTATAATAACATTTTATTGGAACCGCGAAAAAACAATTCAGTTAATGGTTTGCAGATACAAACCACTTGTATTCGATATTTTTTGGCTTGCGATATAATACAAACAAAACCAACCAAATGTAGAATAGTCGGCACATTCTTTTGATGTAAGCACAGGAGACGCAAAGACTGGTTTTTATCCGCTAAAACTGAACGCTTTCGAACAGGCAAACGACAGAATGATTTATTTTGATTTATTTGAAAATGATCAGCGAGAGCTAATGAAAAAAAAATTACATGGCACGCAGAAGCCATTAAAAAACACATTTTTTTCGGGGGGTCCTCCGCGTGCCATTGAAAAGGGCTCCGCGTGCCAAGTCTGGCACGCGTGTCGTAGGTTGCCGACCCCTGAACTAGGTTATTAAATATTACGCTAAAACGTGCAGTCTTTTAAAATCTTTTTTTGGCTATTTGTATTTATTTTTCGGTTACGGTTTCGGCCGAATGTGTAGTAAAATTATCGGTATCATCTCTGGATTCGGCCGAAAGTCAATTTATAACTTTCGGTAAGGTTTCGTTTTCGGCAGAAACCAAAAATTTGGTTTCGGTCGGTCTCTATAGTAGGGTCTTATCGAATCGCATTTGCGCCTACTCATCAGCGTCTCATGACCTCTGACCCCCGCCCTTTGACCTTTGACCCCGGAAGTAGCTGGACCGGATATGACCTCCATCGGAAGCAATATGGCGCCCGGAAGCAAGATTGCGTCTCCTCGTGTTGATACACGAGGTGTTCCACGTGGCGACCGGAATGAAGATGGCGTCTCCTCATGTCGATACACGAGGTGTTCCACGTGGCGACCGGAAGCAAGATGGCGTCTCCTCGTGTCGTTAAACGAGGTGTGTTTTTTTTTCAAGATGGCAGACCGAAACCAAGATGATGTCTATTTTGTTGTCACACGTAGCGAAATATAAATAAGTTTCCTAAGTCAATATGTTTTTAACGGCGCTGTCTGGGGAGCGCTGACCCAGGTAATTACGCCCTCCAGCTGTTTTTAATGGGGCTCTCTGGTGAGCGGTTAACAAGGTAGGCCTAAATACTTGCCCTACAGGTCCGAGGACCCAGGTGTTACTTAACTTGACTGGCCACATTAGAATTCTACAGATACTGATCTTATGTATTTTTAATGTGAACTGATATTTCGCTCATTTTTTTGTATAGTGTATATTATATACCAAGTAGATTTCTACACAGTATCATCAATCAGCCGTGAAACACACACACCAACTAAACTATAGCAGGTCTTTTTTTCGCTTCACCGACCTAACGTAAGTTGTTTAATATTTAAACTATACCAATATATATATTTGTATTAATGTTTTAAATGATGCTAAGTTACTGGTTTTCCTGATTTGTTCAGGCAACCCATTCCCAGGGTTCATAGCCAATTTCAGAAAAGTTTGTCAAGGTTTTTTCAAGGTTTTGCAAGGTCTAAATTATAAATTTCAAGGTTCAACGTCAAACCAGAAAAAGCATTAAAAAAAGAAAAATATACACATATATAATTAACTTACTAACTTAAAACCACACAAATTTGAAAAGAAAGATAACAAACAAAAAAAAAATTAAAGTACAAATGAAAGAGTCCACAGTGATTTTTTTCCGGGAATGGGGGGGGGGGGGGAGTCATTGACAGTAGCACCCTGACTTTTGGAGGTTACACTACCTATTAACTTCTCATAAATTCATACCTTTTAAACATAAAAGTTACTAAATATTCACCCTAATTTAGAAACTTTCCTTAAAAAATGGTTTCAATTATGCATAAGGCAAACATAATATAAAAAAAAGGCAGTGTTTCATTTATTTTAAACAACAGATCAATACAGCCATTAGTGATATGGGAAAGTAAGGTATCTGTTTATTCATCTAAGTCCCTGTCCATACTCAAGTTAAAATCCCTATATGTCACACTATACAACGGGTCAAAAACAAGCCTTTTGAAGTGCGCTATTCCAGACACCTGACTAGACTGGACGGCACCAGCTGTATTGATGACGCTACACAAGTGTGTGGAGCGTAACTACCATTAACATTGTAATGATTTCTAGTCAGATATATTCAGCATTGAGTGCATTTCATCAATGTATTGGTAAATAAAATATGTCTAAGACTTCTAGATTAGGCCTAGTCATTAGTCTGATAGACCTAGATCTAGGCTCTCATCGTCATCGGCGCTGGCTATGACTAGACCCAAAATTGTCTGCCTACCAAACAAGGAAAAACGTTAGGCCTAATTACAATATCTTTGTCTAACGTAATTTCTAATATATTTTATTTAATCTACTATTATTAAGTATTAAAATATTATAGACTCATAGTCATAGGAATAGGTGCGGTAGTGGAACGTAGGAGAGCTGAAGCTGGCATTTCCCACATTGATCGCAAAAACACATTGTAGGCCTACGCATACAATATAATAATTAGTAAAACCATGTAAGGCCTATACCTTTAAAAAGTTGATAATGATATCGGCTCCAATCAGCGTAGGCCTACGATAGACCTACATTTACATCGTAGGCCCGACGTAGGGCTACGATACATCGCGAACAATTCCTCTCGTATGACTAGCTAGGCCTAAATCAAGCTAAATATGCCTACTGTAATGTTTACTATATCATATAAAATAGCGTCTGAAACGTCATCCGTTTTCTTTTTTTTACTAATAAAAAGACCTATTTCTGTGCATTTTGATATAAATAAAATTTAAAAATAAATCAATTCGGCAAGATGTGTCGGTTTTAACTGGAAGCGGAATTGAATGTGTGACTTACCACATGTAAACGAAAAGCGCCGTAAAACCGTCGGAAACCGCAACATGACTGAACACTAAAAATAATGCGCGCAACGAAATAAACACAGAGTCGGCAACCGAATGTTACCGCAGCGACAAATACAAACTCACAGGTTATCGGAAAAACACAATTCTCAAGGTTATGTGTTAAAATTCAAGGTTTTTATCATGTTTTTTCGAGTTTCAAGGTTTTTTCTAGACCTTGACTTTTAAAAACCAAATGCAAGGTTTTTCAAGGTTTTCAAGGTCCGCTACGAACCCTGCATTCCATGCCCGAATGCCACTCGGGAAGAAAGAGTACTTAGATGCATTTGTTCTCGCATAAGGGATAAGGAAAGTGTTTTTGTCCTTATGTTTATCTCAGCTTTGAAACAGGTTATTATTGTTTTTTTTGTTTCTAAGTTACAATTTAATGTCTTAAATGTATCATTACTACTTTACTCTTCGCCCTTCTGTCCTGTAGTGTTTCTATTTTATACTCGCGCTAGAGGCCGACCAAAATTTCGGGCTGAAGACGAAACCATACCGAAATTTATAAATTGACTTTCGGTCGAAACATAAATCGAAAGTTTCACTACACCTTCGGCAGAAACCGAACGATAAACCGAAATTGTCAAACAAATGATTTTAAAAGACTGCACATTTTTGTATACTATTAACTAGTTTACGTAAACTATAGAACATGTAATATACAGTTGTGATAAGTTACATGTAGGCCTACCAATTATATATAATTTTATTCAGAATTTAATAGGGCCTGGGTCTACTATTTAAGATTTAATAACCTAAAAGGCTATACAAACTTTATATACGATTTTAGTATCTTAAATATTATGACATATTTTTTTATAAAAATTTGACTAAACAAAAAAACACAAAAAATAACAAATACAATGATATGGGAAAAAGGTGGTGACCTAGTTGCATAACACAAAGCCATTTTGTTAAGCCACACTCCATGTTTCGACATTCTTTGGGGTGATTAAATAATCCGTTTATTATTAACTTCAATTTTCTACTTTACACAGATTAATTCACAACAGTTTAACTAAATGAAATTATCAATTAGCAGAGTAATAGTTGCAGCACTAGCGTTGAAGTCTGAATTTTGAAAGTTAAAATAGACACTCGGCTGATGACCGAAAGTCAATATAAGTTTCGTCCGAAACCTAATTTCGGTCGGCCTCTAGTCCACACACAGCCACATGTACATCCACTCACCTGTCCACACAAAGCCGCCACGAATAGAACACGCTGATTTGTTTAACAATGTCTTTAATGTAATTCAGTCAGTTGGTGTGTATGAGTGTGTAACAGTGTGTGTGTGTGTGTGTGTGCGAGTGTGTAACAGTGTGTGTGTGTGAGTGTGTAACAGTGTGTGTGTGTGTGTGTGAGTGTGTAACAGTGTGTGTGTGTGCGAGTGTGTAACAGTGTGTGTGTGAGTGTTTGTTTGTTTATGTTTACACAAGGTTGCAGGAATTTCTAATGCATACACAATCGAGAAGTCTCCCCAACCTCGCCACGCCCCCCACCCCCCCCCTCATTGTGTCACCTCCTTCCAGTGCCCTCACATAGGGGGGAGTGGCAGAGGGGGGGGGCATATGCCCGGTGGCGACACATCCAGGGGTGCGGCAAATGTAGTCTAAATATAGCAAATATAGCACTAAAAAGTTATAGTATGAGAGGGGGGTGCGCTGAAACTTTTGCCCTGGGCGCTACATAAGCTTGTAAAGGCTCTGCCTCCCTCGCTGTTTCTCTCACCCATTCTACCAACTTTGTTGCATGCGTTCTTTTACTGGAATATAATTTCATTATTTACACGTTTTTATTCCGTCTACAAAGAAGATTATTGCGTCCTACGCTCATCCGTTGTTCGAGTCTAGTCTTGCATTTTTTATGAATGTTTTAAATGATGTTAATTAAGCTACTGGTTGTCTATCTTTACACAAAATTCAATAAAAAAATACACACGATTCTCGTGGTTTAGTACACATTCAGAAAAGGGGTGGTAGGGTTCATAACTAGCGAATATTCCCAACTGACAAGAGTTACACCAATAGTCAAATCACTAAACCTAGAAACACTAGAGCAGGGGTCGGCAACCTTTTACTAATAGTGTGCCAAATGAATGATTTCTGAATCATTCAGCGGCCAACAGCCTGAACTTTGACCTGCTCTACTATATATTTTAAATTTACTTTTTTTTTTGACAATTTATTAAGTGCCGTAGCAAGACCAAGGTCAAAAGCAAAAGAACTTATAGAGAAAATTGTTAACAGTTTTATAATTAATTAGAAAAAAAAAATAACATGGTTGCGATCACCATCTTTCGTTTTTTTTTCTATTTGCATTTATAGCAAATATATAATTTCATTACTGAACTTTCACGTTAATGGTTAATGTCTAAAACATTAATTTTATTGACAGGTTTAATTCTAGCACCTGATGAAATTCTTTTTTTTTTTTCATTGGGAGGCGCTTGGAGCTCTTTCGAACTCCTTGCCCCTCCTGTAGGTCTTTCTGCGTTTAAATGTCGTATGATATCAGCAACTTCACAAATGCCCGCACTGACTTCACGCATCGAAAGGCGGATCATCAGATAAGCTGGTTCCGCCCTCTGCACAATCACTCTTACGTCAAACATGAGAGCTGCGTGCAGACCAGCTGTAGTTCAGGCCGATTATAAATGAAAGCCAATGCGAGAAATGAGCAAAGCACCTAGTCTCGCAAGGATCGACAACATACAGACCGGGTGTATTGTCCAAACCGTTCCGTCCAGTTGCTAACTTATGTCCAGGGCGTAACGTTTAGGTTTGAGCATAACTCTGTCCGAGTTCCAGCCACCCCACGACTCACCAAAGGCGTGGCGTGCCGTGTAACAGGGAAGGACTCCGCAGGCCAGCGACCGTTCACTGCGGTTCCCCTAAGGATCATAATCGTGGTGGCTCACTCGTATTCCCGCACTGTCACCCGGTAGCACAAATCCTATACTATAGGCACAGGCATCCAGGCACCGGGTGGTTTTCGAGACGGGTTGCAGCGTCCATTGCTGCCTCCCCACCGAGACCCGGTGGCCTCTCGGCAGTGCAATGAATCTCTGACCCGCTGCGGGGGCTGTCCCCCCTTCTGAGATCAGACTGTACGACACTCTGATCCTAACCAGAAAGGCGAAAAGCTATCACAATGACTTTACTCCTTTAAAATTACATGCATGTATATTTAAATCTCCATCCTGAGATTTTCGATAATGCATTGATTTAGTGATCAACAACTAGCAATTCATCGGCATAGATACGTAGTAATCTTACAACGTGGGTAGATAATGTACTGTTTAAAGTTTTAAAATGTACATATAATTTCTTCACTCATAAATTATTACGGTGATCAATTCTATGAAAGAACACTTACAATTTTAAGGTAGCGACGAAAGTAATGTTATGGTTGAGGTCACCACAGCGTTAGGAGCTGTATTAAAAAGATGGCGTCATTAGCAAGGTTGGGAACCACTGCTGTAAATCAATAATTCGGGCATGGAATTAGTTGCCTGAACAGATCAGGAAAACCAATAACTTAATTAACATCATTTAAAACATTAATAAAGATGCAAGACTAGACTCGGACCATGGATGAGCGTAGGACGCAATAATCTTCTTTATAGTAGGAGCGTCTGTAATATATTATTAGATAATTTATTAAATAGGCTACCCATAGGGGCATAGGCTACTTAACATTTTCGAATGTCTCATTGACAAAACCGAAAAAAACTAGCGATTCAGTTAAATGGATCTCTACAAAAATACATGGTCCTGCTATCGTTTGTAATTCTATTGACTAGGCCTAGCCTATATATTACTCTCGAGTAGTTATAAAATCAAATCATGCCAAACAGAAATTTCCCGCTATTTTGTTTTTAATTTTAAATAATCTAGTCACTAGGGCCTATATAGCCTAAATGGAGTGTAGCCTAATATATTATTATATAGTATATAGGCTAGGTCTAGCCTAAACTAAGCGGTTGTCAAAATACTAACAGAAATAGGCCTATTTAAACCTTACTGTAGCCTAAAATACTTGTTTGTCTTGTTTTTGTTTTGTAGCCTATGTCGTTGTGTTTTAATCTACAATGTGTCTTACTTAGTTTAATACTAATAATAATAGGCTAATAGTTGTATAGCGCTGCTAACAAACATAATGTAAGCTCAGAGCGTGTCATACAACTAAGAACACGGACATTACTCTAGGCTAGGAGACAATGCTAATTGATGATTTAAAATATACAAATCAAATAAATGTAGCATTAACCGACCCAACCCATAGGTGATTAAGACAGTCGGGGTCTAAAGCATGTTGAATGTTATGAAAGGTAGACATTGATATAATGAGTTAGTAAGTTCTTTTTGAAAGTAGGCTAACAGTAGAGTTTGTTGAAAGCAGCTTCATCGGCCTAAGATAGAATAAGAAGTTAAACAGTGTGCTGACTAGATCTAGTGACTACACGATCCCATCGCATTTTCTGGCCCCAAAAAAAAATTTGTCCAATTTAGTATTACCAGCTTTAAGCTTACATGGATCGTCTTGTTTTGTGAAGTTATAGACTAGGCTATAAAACAATTTTAAAAAAACTGTCTGTAGGCCTACCTTCCGCTGTAATTGTAAAAGAAAAGCCGTATGATGGGATGCTCTTATGTTGCGGCATATGTTTCTAATAAAATTATAATTACAGGCTTATACAAAAAAAAATATAGGCTATGCACGTATCTTTAGTTCGACTACAAGCCGCAAAAGAAAACAGACCTTAATGTAGGCTACAGCGTGCAAACTGAGTTCGAAATCTTATCTTATAATTACAGACGTTCGTTCCTTCTTTAAAGAGGATTATTGCGTCCTACAAACTGACGGACATTATGCCTAATGAGTAGGCCTAATGGCCTAATGTGTTTATATATAATTATATACACCTTTAACTTATGTGGTAATAGTTTACCTTTAGTTAGCCCGACACTCCTATTACTTTATGTTCTGGTGGAAGGTTATTGAAAAATCCAGTGGGAACTGCATGAATAAAACAATCAAATGCTGCAGCCTCGCTTATACTGTTACACTAATCACACATAATAAAAAGACTTAAAACAACACTATTTTAATGTAAACAATGAAAAGAACCAGCGCGGGTCCTACCTTACTAAAGGTGTCCAAGAGGTTGCTACACATCAAGGTGACGATAGGGTGACGGTGTGTGTTCAATGCGTTCTTCGTGAATGGTTGACCGCTGCGTGTTGGTGAACGGGAAAATCCCGATGTGTTTTTAAAAACACAGGATGGAGGGAAAGAGAAAGTTAAGAAAAAAAAATCGTTTTAAAAACAAACTGAGCAAATGGGAAGACGGTCACTGTGTGACCAACGATCTAAAAATAGAAGGCCAAAGACAAACACTTTCACAGGCATGCTAAATGGTTGCTTCCAAAGCTTCTAACTGAATTAACAGGCTTATTGACAGATTCTTCGTTGTGTGCGAATTAACACATAGGCTACACACACTCGCGCACACAAACACTAGGCTATATTATATGTGCGTGTGAATATATGTGTGATTGTGTTATCCGATAACTTATACAATTGCTAACAATTACTTTCACGTGTTAAGTCATATGTTACCTTGATCCGTGTTGAGTTATGCCCAGGGTCGTATTTAGGATTGTGGGGGCCTTGTTCCCAAATGTATGTGGGGGCCCCTCGTGGCCTCGCCCCTGCCTTCCACATAGGCCATCCTCAGAAAAATGCCGTTAATTCATGACACGTTCTGTAAAATCATAAATACTTTTTATGTTGCGCTTAGCTTGGTTGGACTGGAGCGCTTAAAATTGTAGGGGGATACATGAATTTTATTTTACATTTAGCGAAAGAATGGGGATGTCACAAAACAATATTTTTGAGATGTGTGGGAGCCCCTATTCTGTGGGGGCCCCTGTTCCAATGGAACATGTGGAACATGCCTAAATACGCCACTGGTTATACCTGCTGTACTGTCCAACTAGTTCTTACGGGTAAAGCTTAGTAGCCTACTAGTAGTTTCAGGAATGTATAAATCACTTATGTATGTATGTTTATAGACCGCTATATATAGGCCTAGGCTATATACTATATATATCAAAGGGTACGGTCTCCGGGGAGCTAGTTTGCCGACCGGCAGCGCCGATACTGAAACCTAATTTCGGTCGGCCACTACTTGAGAAATGCAGCAATAGCCTCAAACCAAGAATGTGCGTAGGACGCAATAATCGTCTTTATAGAAGTAGCGTCTGTAATGTAGGCTATAAGAAGATCTACTTTAAATAACTAGCCTAAACATGTATTTGACCCTAATTTTTTTTTCTTTTTTATAAAACACATAATGAAATTAAATAAATATATTTCATTTTTTAACAAGTCTTAGCTTTCTAAAAAAAAAAAGAAAATAAATAAACGAATCTGAGCAACTAAATATAGGCCTAGCCTACATTTCTTTACCAATTCAACATCATCATCAATCCCATGACCGTTGTGGTCGTTGGGGGGGGGGGGCGAATGGACACCTCAGCAGTCAACTTTCTCGAACTTTTGCCTATCTTGAGCAACGGTCTTTGTCAACTGCAGCCCTGTCCAATACTTTACATTGTCGAACCAGCATCTCTGCTGACGGTCTCTCCTACGTCCACCTTCAATTGTGCCCTGGAGGATTACAAATTACAAATAATTGAAAGGCATTGTTTTTGACTCTACATACTTTATATTTGGATTACCTGTTTTATTAGAAAGAAACTAATAAGTTGAATAATAACTTTAATGGAGGCTACATTCAATAATAAAAAAAATAAAGTACCGTAAAACAAATTATATCTTTTCAATATTTTGCTTTCAATCACAGGGGAAATAAGTGATTATTTTTTTTTAATAAGAAAATGCTTTTAACTATACACTATTATTCCCCTTACTTTATATTTCGTTTATAGTTTATAGTAATATGGTAGTGACCCAAATTTTAAAATCGTTAAAATGTCCGGCTTTTGTAATATTTTATGTTTTGTAGGCATACAGTATTAAAGATATATTCTAGTATATTAACATGTTAAAATATAATTAATAAATATGTAGGCCTTATCATTTGTACAAGTAGGCCTAATCATTTGTACAAGTAGGCCTAAACATTTGTACAAGTAGGCCTACAAAAAAAGAATGATCCGATTTTTTTTAAGACACTTGCATAAGCTGTAGCCTACACGTAGGCATAAAGTGTTTTCTTTTCAGTTGCCCAAATACAAGCTGCCTTTCAGCATACAGTGAGCTTAAGCTTGTTTGTTATTTTTAACGAAACTTTTCTTGATCAGTTTACCAATACGCACTTTTTTGGCAGCTCTTGTAATAAAATTACACTGATTGTGGGTTTAATGCGAAATTATTATTGAATTCATTGAAACATAATAATATGTCCACCTTTTTGTCTCTCGATGTCATCCTTTTGACACCCATGTGTCTGACAACCATAGTGACATAGTGACATAGTGACATAGTGACATAGTGACATAGACATTTGGCCTAAATAATTACTAAATTTGAGCGCTGTTCAGGGATATGTTATTGTCTTTTTTTTCTTCTAAAATCGATTTTCGGCTTTAGAAATCCGATTTTAAACAAATTTTCGGCCCCCCCCCCCCACCCTACCATGTGACCAACCGAGCGATAAAAACAGCGCTATTTCCAGTTTAGCGTTCCAGGTTGATTGTAATCATGGACAAACGCCCCACACACACACGAGCGCGCATAGCCCTATTGAAAGTCGATAAATAAACGACACATTCTTAGAGAAATTTAAATAAGCTTTAAAAGTGTGTAGGTGAGCCCTGGAAGTTAAGTACGTGATGAAATCTTTAAAAAAAACTCATTGATTTTCAATGAGAGGACACATAAATTGAATTATCAAGATTTTAAAATTAAAATCTTTATTATAGGTATATATAGATCATCCGGGGTCGGCAACCTTTTGATAATAGAGTGCCAAAGTAGGATTTCTAATTTATTCAGTGTGCCAACAGCCTAAAAGCAAGGGTTCTTGCAAGCAATTGTCTTTTTTGTAGAAGAGACTTGAGAATTATTGTTTTCTGGGGTGTTCCGCGTGCCATTGAAAATCGCTTTGCGTGCCAAGTCTGGTTGCCGACATCTGGATTAGCGGATGCTTCATGTTGCACAAATGAAAATAACATTTACAGAAAATGAAAAAAATCTGACTGTTTGTCAGCGTTTGTGGGGAGATCCCAGATTTTTTGCTTTTCAAGTAGGCCTACGTAAATCAAAAGGATGTACCGACGACTCGCGTGATAACTTAACATCTGCGTTAGTTGCCTGTGCTTGTATCGCTTGTAGGCCTAAGGCATTTAATGTAGAGATAAGAATCGAATCCACTTTTATAAGTTCGATAAGTTCGGTAACAGTTCAATTATTTTAACAAAGCACATTCATTCATCGTAAAGAACTAACTCAAACTAACAATGCTAAGTATCTAGGAGTAATAATAAATGATAAGTTATCCTAGAAAACTCATATTGATGAAGTAATTAAAAAATCAAACAAAACATTCGGATTCATAAAAAGAAACAAATGTAGGTCTAATAAGAATATAAAACTAAAATGCTATCTCACATTAGTTAGGCCTATACTAGAATATGCAGCATCTGTTTGGGACCCATCAACTAAAGAAAACATTAACAAATTAGAACAAATTCAAAAAAGAGCTGCAAGGTTCATAACTAGCGAATATTCCCAATTAACAAGAGTAACACCATTAGTCAAATCATTAAACATAGAAACACTAGAGGACAGAAGGTCAAAGAGTAAAGTAGTAATAATACATCAGGCATAAAACTATAATTTAGAAATACAACCCAATAACAACCTGTTGCAAACCTCAGATAAGCATAAAGACAAAAACACTTTCCTTGTCCCTTAAGCGAGAACAAATTTATAAAAGTACTCTTTCTTCCCGATTGGCATTCGTGCATGGAATGGGTTGCCTGAACAAACCAGGAAAACCAGTAACTTAACATCATTTAAAACATTAATAAAAATGCAAGACTAGACTCGGACCACAGAAGTATTTGATTAAATAAGATTTGAGTAGTATTTTATCCACCCATCCACCTCGATGGATTAATCATCATAATCCTCTCGACACGTGTTCATCCTCTCCACAAGTACGACACGTGGCATTTCATGACATCCTTTTTCCCCCACCCCCTACCGACACGTGTTTTCCGTTCTCCCCCTACCCCCTGTAATGTATAATTGAAAAAGGCTAAAACCCCACCCCCTGTAGTGTATATTTAGATGACTCACGTCAGCTATAGGCTAGGTCTTCCATCCCTCCCACCCCATCTGGTAATAATTTATTCAGCACATTTTTAAATAGTGTTTTTTTTTCTCTCGATCCATAATGTATATTTGTAAATTTTTCCTAGGCTATTGACCTTTTGAGACGCGCACACACACACACACACATACACACAGCTAAAACGCAAAGTTCACTCACACACACATACATACAGACATTCATGGCGTCCCTTTCTCTCTCTCTCTCGCTCTCTCGCTCTCTCTCAATATATATATATATGCCCTTTTCAGTCTGCAATAGGTCTAACCTCCCTCCCACCCCCTCTGGTGGTCATTTATTCAGCACATTTTTAAATATTGTTTTTTTTCTCTCGATCCATAATGCATATTTGTAAATTGTTCTTAGGCTATTGACCTTTTGAGACGCACACACACAGACACATACACACAGCTAAAACCCAAAGTCCACTCACACACACATACATATTGACATTCATGGCGTCCCTTTCTTTCTCTCTCACTTTCTCTCTCTCTCTATATTTATATATATAATAGCTGTTTTAGAAAGGCATCTATGTATCTATCTATTTATATCTATATCTATTTATCAATATATTTATCTATCTTTCTCTCTCTCTATCTGTCTATCTATCTATCTATCTATCTATCTATCTATCTATCTATCTATCTATCTATCTATCTATCTATCTATCTATCTATCTATCTATCTATCTATCTATCTATCTATCTATCTATCTATCTATCTATCTATCTATCTATCTAACTATCTATCTATCTATCTATCTATCTATCTATCTATCTATCTAACTATCTATCTATCTATCTATCTATCTATCTATCTAACTATCTATATATCTACCGGTATCTCTAGACGCTCCTTCTATAAAGAAGATTATTGCGTCCTACACTTATCCGTAGTCCGAGTCTAGTCTTGCATCTTTATTAATGTTTTAAATGATGTTAAGTTACTGGTTTTCCTGGTTTGTTCAGGCAACCCATTCCATGCCCGAATACCACTCGGGAAGAAAGTACTTTTATACATTTGTTCTCGCATAAGGGGTAAGAAAAGTGTTTTTGTCTTTAGGTTTATCTGAGCTTTACAACAGGTAGTTATTGGGTTGTATTTTTAGGTTAGAGGTTAATGTCTTATGTATTATTACTACTTTACACTAGCGTCCATCTTTCTTTTCCATCACAGGGTGTCCCTGAGACTACCCAGCTCTGATGGGCACCTGACATTAGTTGGGGTAAACTTAAAAAAAGGAGGCTGGGCATTGTGCTGGCCACACATCCCCTTGTATGCCGTGACCACAGAAACTGGTGAACGCTGCTTCACCAGCCCTTTGATCAGTTTGGTCCGAAGGGTACTTTACTAAGTCATGCTCTGTTTATTATTATTATTATAGACGTGTAATGCTAGTATGAAAACATGGGTGTCATTTATTCGTTGCATTCAATTCATTAAGGAAAAAAAGTTTGTTTCATTTGTATTTATTTCATCTAGTACATCTAAGTACAACGTTTTCATGGCCCTAGTATGTATAAAATAGTTGTAATTTTAACGTTGTTTTTTTTTAAACTTAAAAAGTAAAAGAGATTGAACAAGGTAGAAAGAGGAAACGAGTAATGGTTAAGGTTGGGTGAACTTACAATTAGAAAGACAGAGAAAGGTGATAAATAATTGTGGACATAGTGAGAGATAGAAATAGGAAAAGAGGAACGAAAACAGAGATTAACCCTTTCTTACCGACCTACTTCTATCTATGCTGCCTTTAGTTCCGCTATATACGCGCCCGGGACTGTAAGGGTTAAAAATCGAGACTATCAATGAAACAAATGTTGTCTAGACAATAAATATAATGGCTTAGTTAAACGACTTATGCCAAAAAGACAGACAGTGTTGACACTTAGAATGTGCCCTTGTTGTTAGCTGGGGGGAGGGGGGGGGGGGACTAGTCGTTCGTGTTGTAAAAGTTGATATTATCGTCTGCCAAACATGGAAGGGTCTCTATAAAAAAAAAATTATATTTTTTGTCAACCTGAAAAAAAAAAAAAGTTGCTAGTTGGAGGAACAAAATGTTGGGTTTTGTGTGATCTGTCCTAGCTGTATAAGAAAATAACATCACCGTAATGCCCCATGAGACGTTCTATAGACATGTGAGGCACTCTGCCTATGTTTTCTTAGAAACAACACCATCTGTCTTAAAATTGTTGTAAGGGGAAGTAACTAGATCAATGCCAAGGCTCAACTTTAAAAACAAAAAGGCACGTGTTGATGTAAGTCTAAATTGTTTGTAAGTTTATAGGGTGGGTTTCACAAAAAACACCCACTAGATCTATATGATGAACTATATTCCTAGAAGAACCATGTACAATGGTTACTACTGCCCGTTGATGCTATGTTACTATTAAAATTGCGTGGATACTTTTACGAAAACATTAAAATATAAGAACAAACTAAAAAAAGAGCTGCTATGTTCATTCAATAGTGAATATTCCCATTAGACTTGTTTTAATGAAAAGGTTTAGAGACAGCAAGAGAGATAGAGATAGATAGATAGATGGAGAGACAAATGTTTTGTTAATGTGTGGTTATGTATGTGTATGAGAGAGAGAGAGAGTGTGTGTGTGTGTCTGTATGCGCGTGTGTGTGAGAGATAAAAAATACTGTGTGTGTGTATGCGTGTGTGTGTGAGAGATAAAAATACTGTGTGTGTGTCTGTATGTATGTGTGTGAGAGTGAAGAGTGACAAAATGTGAATATTCTACTATTGATCTGCGGTTATAAATGCGTGTGGCTTACATTAATTAATTATTCATTTAGAAACAACACCTTTGACATTCAACACGACCAAATTATTCCGGGTAAATGCCTGTGTTTGGTGGGTAATTGCCTGGGAGGGGGTGGGAAAATGTCTGGGTAAGCTGGGTAAATGCTTGGGTGGGTAGGGAAAGTGACGTGGGCTTTGTATTTTAGATGTGAACACGATGGTTCTAAAATGTTTTAATGGTACCCTTTATTTATAACGTTAAAACAATACTATATCGCTTAAAATAATTATAGTAACAAACTAATTTTAAAAGAACCCCTAATTAGACAATTAAAAAATATCTAGAGTATATGGCCTAGAAACACGCTAGTGAATTTTGCCGAGGGAAAAAGAAAGCAGGAGAGTGGGGTGATGACACGAGAGAAGATCAAAGCAGCATGACGTGGCAGAGGAGAGGGGAGCAATAAGACATTTGTGATACATTTAAATTATCTATTATATAGGTCATTTGCGTTGACGGTCGATTTTTGTTAAGCTTTGTTATTCTTTTTTTAACGCGCATTCTGTACATCAAAGCTATTTATAATATGTCAAAAGATGTTGTGGGAGGGCTGGTTAATTCTTATATTATCTTATCTTATACATAAGGCCTACAGACGCTCCTTCTAAGCTTATAAAGAATATTATAGCCTACTATAACTATCCGCCGTAGGCCTTTGCTTGCTTGTGACGAAATTAAAATATTTTTAGTTCTTTGGGTTTTATATAGGTCTGTTCGTAACTTTGACGTTTAGGTTCGGTTCGTTCGCCGGCAGAGTTCAGGTTCGCCGGTTTGTAAGTAGGCCCCTAAGACTAAGTATAAGTTCGGTGTTTTCGGTTCGGATTTGATTCCATCTCTAATTTAAGGTTTAAGAATATTGTTTTGTTCTTATTAAACATGCTTATAAGCTTATTAAGAATATTATAGCCTACTATAACTATCCGCCGTAGGCCTTTGCTTGCTTGTGACGAAATTAAAATATTTTTAGTTCTTTGGGTTTTATATAGGTCTGTTCGTAACTTTGACGTTTAGGTTCGGTTCGTTCGCCGGCAGAGTTCAGGTTCGCCGGTTTGTAAGTAGGCCCCTAAGACTAAGTATAAGTTCGGTGTTTTCGGTTCGGATTTGATTCCATCTCTAATTTAAGGTTTAAGAATATTGTTTTGTTCTTATTAAACATGGTTTTAAATATTTCTATGAAATCAAACATAGGCCTATATAAAAATCGCGGGACATCATATATAAGCTTTTATAAATAGGCCTATTTGAACGATTTCCTCCCAACTACCAACAAAATCGAAGATTTTAATGTTTTACATTTGCATTTTTAAAAATGATTTTAAACAAAAACGCAAAGACTAGACTCGGACCACGGATGAGCGTTGGACGCAATAATCTTATTTATAGAAGTAGCGTCTGTTACATCTTCTTATCTTAGGCCCTATACATTAGGCGTCTAGGCCTAGCTATATCTTCTTTATAGAAGGAGCAATAATCTTCTTTATAGAAGGAGCGTCTGTAATGTATAAGACAGTATAAGATAAGATAGCTAGATCTATTTGACAACTTTCTGAATGAGTGTCAGTGAGTGATGGCAAGCCACTTTGCCCATCACTTATTTATGTTGTCTTTTTTTTTTAATCAACTCCTCTTAGGTTTCTTGTTGCTGTTGTCATAGGTAGCTTTCCTTCCTTTTCTTTCGTTCTTGTTTCGAGTTTAATGTGTTTTTTTCGCATTTGTTGGACCTAAACAGACAACTCGTCATTTGCATTTAGCTTTAGGTCTATTTTCCAAATGAAATCTGGCACTATTTTGGGTTGGTGGAGTTGGTGGAAAAATAGAACCGGAGTAGCAATTTAAAGTTCAACATAGGGCATAAAGGAACGTAGGATGAGAACATTTAATAAATATTTCTTTTTAAAATGTTGACGTGGCTAGTGGTGATTGGGTATGGTTATTGTTCCCAGAAGCCCCGCTGCAGCTGTTGCAGCTTGGGTTGTCAGACCAGGTCAGGTCCAGGTCACGCCATGGCCCAAGCCTAAGCGCGGTCAGAGTGGATGGTGTCACAGCTTGGCATGGCTTGGGCTTGGGTATAAATAAAAAAGGAGGACAAAGAGATAGTCGTTTAACACGAAACCCGCAGTCAGTACAAGTTTAAGTTTATTACAATAGTTCAATAGTTGTGAATAATTATCTTATCTTATAGATAATTACATTATCTATTGGTAAACCGACCAACAGTCAGTCAACACAACAGTCTTAGTTTTGCTACAAATTACAACTTATATAGATCTAGACTATTATAATATAGGTATAGTATAGTATAGGTCTAGACTAATTCTAATTAATTCAATGTAGGATGTTCGGATGTTTTGCAAATGCCATGAAATCAAGTTGAAAAAAGATGAAACGTTTAAACGAGGTAAGTAGCCTTCATAATTATTAAAAGTGTGTCAAAACCTTTTGCCTTTACCATATGGACGGATGGTAGATTTCACAATATCATGGAATAAGGCTAATTTATAAAGGAATAAAGGACTTCAAAAGTTCCTTTTTTTACAAAAACAAATATTTTAAACTTTATCACTGCATTAGGCCTATATATCATCTTAAAGTCTAGAAACTGAGGAAAGTGAAAGTGATTTAAAAAATTGTTAAAAAAAAAATACATCTGTAACAACTTTCATTGCAAGTATATAATAATATAGACCCTATGTGTAGGCACTCTCATAAAAAATTCAAACTCAATATATTGTAATAAAACTAGTACCATTAGATAGAGGGCATCAAATGTTAAATTTTGATACCAAATTTATCTATGTAGCTCATCTAGAAGTGGAGATATTGTAATTTGAATGACACAATTTTATGTCTGACGTCTTAACAAGAAAGTAGAGGAAAAAATTTATAAAAAGTGGTTTTTCTCTTATAATTTTAAAAATACGTAAAATTTATTATCAGTTATATAATAAAAAATGTTAAGTGTGCTAATCTGTAAGTAAATAGAACAAAATTGGCCCCTTATACTTCAAAGTATGACTTTTTAAAACCATTTTCCAAAAATATTCAAAAGACGTAAACGTTTAAAATTTGTTTTTTCTCTGATAATTTAAAAAATAAGTAAAATTTATAATAAGTTATATAATAAAAAATGTTAAGTGTGCTAATCTTTAAGTAAATAGCAAAAAATTGGCCCCTTATACTTCAAAGTATGACTTTTTAAAACCATTTTCCAAAAATATTCAAAAGACGTAAACATTTAAAAATTGTTTTTTCTCTGATAATTAAAAAAATATGTAAAATTTATAATAAGTTATTTAATAAAAAATGTTAAGTGTGCTAATCTTTAATTAAATAGCAAAAAATTGGCCCCTTATACTTCAAAGTATGACTTTTTAAAACCATTTTCCAAAAATATTCAAAAGACGTAAACATTTAAAAATTGTTTTTTCTCTGATAATTAAAAAAATATGTAAAATTTATAATAAGTTATTTAATAAAAAATGTTAAGTGTGCTAATCTTTAATTAAATAGCAAAAAATTGGCCCCATATACTTCAAAGTATGACTTTTAAAAATTATTTTCCAAAAATATTCAAAAGACGCAAACGTTTAAAAATTGTTTTTTCTCTGATAATTAAAAAAATATGTAAAATTTATAAGTTATATAATAAAAAATGTTAAGTGTGCTAATCTTTAAGTAAATAGAAAAAAATTGGCCCCTTATACTTCAAAGTATGACTTTTTTAAACCATTCTCAAAAATATTCAAAAGACGTTAACTGTGCTATAATATTAATATTAATACGTTTAGGTTTAGGCTATATCTTAAATTAAATATAAGTAATCAATACTCACTCACTTTTACTCATAAAAACAGACATAAAGAGAGAACAAAACTCAATTTTTTAGGAGGGTAACAAATAGTAACATTAAAATTTATTATAACTATACTGGCTTTCCATCAAATTTTGACAAATTTACCAAGGAAGGTAAAAAGAAAACACATTTGAGCATTAAAAAAAAATTCACTTAAAATTAAAAGTCCATTAACCCCAAATTTGTTTCCGATTGGATATGAGGTGTGGCAGGCTGCATGTCTTTAATCATTTCACTTGAAGGATTCGCAAGATCCCCTATCAAATATCTTTCCATCTGTCTTCTTCTTCATATTACTGTGGAGACCCCGTTAGGTCAGCGAAAAGAGTGCACAATTTAACTACACATAAAATAAAAAAACATCACAAACAACAATTATAAACAGATGACAGAGTGTCACTTTAGTTTTTTAGTCCAGCCCTTCAGTGACGATTTGAAAGCCGGCACAGTAGGGGCGTGATGGAGGCCTGTTCCAGGGTGTTCCACAACCTAATGGCTTTTGGAAAAAAAAAATATTTGTAGATGTCGGTGCGTGCATGTGCGACATGCAGTTTGAGCTGATGACCTCGGATAGAGCGGGACACCTGTTAGATGCGACCTGGCTGCGTGGACATTTCCATGTGGCGGTTCATGATCTTGTAAAAAGAACAGTTTCTTAGGCAGATAAGAGCCTCGCCAAAATTTGGAATAGAATTAGGTACCTTTGTTTGACACCACTAAAAGAAACTGATGAATACAATCTCTTCAATTATGTTTATAGGTTGGCCAAAAACTTCTTCTGTGCTTAAAATATTTCGGGGGTCATTTTTTAACCATGCGAGTTGTTTCTCTGTCGTCTGGAAGATATGGCTCTGAAAACCAAAGGCCAAAGGCAAAAACATTAAATATATAGTTATTATAGATAGGCCTACTGAAAGTTTTCTCAAATACTTTACTAATTTTAATTTTGTATTTAGTTCAACAGTTCAACCCAAGCTGCTGATATTATTCTTGTTGATTGAATAGCATGTATAAATAGTTTTCATATTGTATTTAATTTAAATACCGGTAACTAATTCATTTATTTCAATTTAATTAGGCTATATCAACTATATATGGCATAGACTAGGCCTAGGCTGTCACTATAGTGACACTATAGTAATATTTTAAATTGCTAAACATTATTAATAAATTATTAATATTACTTCATTAATTTTTCTTAATATTAAACAAGTGGTAAAAGTTAGACTGTAGGATAATAATAATTAACAGTATTGATATATCATAAGTATAAGCTTAATTAAGGTTTAAAAAAATTGAGCTGGAACAGCTGACCCTTCCCCCCCCCCCCCATCAATGGTCTTGCTGGCATGGTAGGCCTACAAACTATAAAATCTAAATAAATCTTAATTTTATACTCTAGGTTTAAGAATATACCAATGATACAAATAAAAGCAATTTTAAATGAAATGCAGCACAAATAGCATTTCAGAATTCTTTAAAGTCCGTACCTAAGTAAGCGCTATCGAAAATAGGTAATTAGCCGGCATAATGGGAAAGAATGGGGTATACTGTATCGAGGTGTTTTATGCTATTTCCGAAGTGATCTACTTACTAATTAATGGTTTAACCTTAAAGTTTACATTCTCTTCTATTTTCGTCACTAAGATTCATTGATCCGACTTCCCATTTACCTTTTCATTTCTATGTTTGAAACTTACCTTATTTGAATCACTTGGTCCAACACAAAAATATGTTCAAATTTAATTTTCAAAGATCGTATGCGTTGTCATACTTTCGTTTTCAAAGTAAATAAACGAATCAGTCCGGAAGTACTATTTGTTTTAATTATTTTAATTATTTCCCTTGGTATATATCCGTAAAGTAGCACATTCGCCAATTTTCACGCCAGTTTTTTAATGGACACCAAAAAAAAAAAAAAAAAAAATCCAAGATGGCCGCCAAATGCGAGTGCCTACCTATGTGTAAATGAAAAACATAAAAGAAATTTTATTAATTTAACTTATAAACATTTAGTTTTTATGCTTTTCAGATAGGTACAAATAAAAGGGGACATGGTGTATGCATGATTTGTTAAGTTCTACTGCATAAAAAATATAATAAACAACACTGACATATTAACATATAATAAAATTCACAATTATTGATTTTGCTGATCGACAAGCTACATTGCCCGGCTTTGCCCGGGTGAAAAAAAAAACAGGACTGTATAACGTGCAGATAAAAATTTTATAAACTACAATTAAAAGAAAGCTATAAATCTAATATTTAAATTAATATTTTTTTACTGAAGACTTTTAGGAAAGTAATTTAAAATGAATAATGTAATCGGGTAAAAAAATAGGCAAGTATTTTTGTAAACAAAAATCTAAATTGCCCGTAGATTTACAATCATTACAATGTCTTTTGTTTTTGAAAGTTTGAAAAAGAAATTGTAGAAAAATAGTCTAACTGGAGAATCGAACCCGGGTCGCCCGCATAGCAGTCCGCTATGGCTATGTTAACCACTGAGCTGGCGAAGACACATGTCCGGTGTGAAAAAATTATTAAACAGTGTATAGGCCTAGGCCTAAATAGGTCTGTGACACGTACAAACTCATGTGTTTTCAAATTGACCAATGGGGATCCGTGGGGACACAAACTTGATCTTTATATATATATAGATAAACACAAACAAGTTAAAGAAACAACATTTTGTACATACAATTTTATTTTTTCAAAATAAAAAAAAAACTCAAGTGTTTGTTGGCCATTTTGTGAAACCTGCCATATATTTGTTACCAAAATTAAAATAACTAGATATCAAATTATTTGCAATATGTTTTTAAAATTATAATTTACGGCAATATACTTGCGTATAAGTCACCCTTTTTTTTACCAAAAATTTGTCAAAAAGTAGGGGTGCGACTTGTACACCCGCCACTGTTTTTGAAAAGTTTGAAAAACATCACTACTCTGTCATAAAGTTTCTTACATAACCCGTATAGTTGACTGTAGTGATGTAGAATTACTAGGATATGCGTAGGTCTACATTTTACATTAAGAAAACTTTTGTAGGTGTAAATATACTATCTTTATATAACTGAAATTGAAATGGACAAATATTTTAGGTTTTCCAGACCCCTTCCCCTACACTCCCATTTCTTATGAACTTTTGTATTGCCGAAACGTAGCGTAAGTTTAAGGCGGCTGAATTTTTCATAGGCCTATTGAACGCAAATTACAGTATGGAAAGAATCGTGAATGTGTGAAAACTTGTCTAGGACTAGTAGCTTAAGATGCGTTTTATTTAGGACCCATGACGTAGGCCTATAGGCTATATAGCCTACTAATTAGGCAGTTTTTAGCATTCTGAGAAAACAGACTAGTTATAATTTAATTGTAGGAGTTAATATAGTAAGAGTTAGGCTTTTCAATTTAATACAATAGAAAGCATGGTTGTACATAAAAATAAAAAAAGCTATGCATAAAAGTAATTACCTTTATTTAAAAAAAGACAACTTTTTATTGCCCTACTAATATATATGGTTTATATGCCAGGTTTCATGAAAAGGATATAGAGAATTCCCAAGCTGAATGCGATGTCGCTCGGCCGCTACATTAATTTGAGCAACTTTTAAAAAAATAAATTTTAGAGCTCATGCAAGAATGTTTTAAAAAAAAGTTTCACTCTTCTCTTGCATAAATGAACACTGGTTGATTAATTGTATTCTATGTTTATGCATGTTGATATTAAATAATGTTCAAATAGGGTTAGCTCTTAAATCCTTTTTCAGGCAATCAATTTTTAAATCCAAGATAATAAATATGGAAGAAGGGGAAATTTTTCATTTCTAATGTAAATGTTTTTGTGTTTCAGATGTCCACGTTTAAAGAAAA
The DNA here is from genome assembly GCA_949126835.1 of Anisus vortex. Taxonomy (NCBI): domain Eukaryota; kingdom Metazoa; phylum Mollusca; class Gastropoda; family Planorbidae; genus Anisus; species Anisus vortex. The sequence continues at coordinate 40,200,082 of OX421503.1, forward strand.
GACAGGTTTTGAAATGAAACTATTTGGTTCAAGTTATTTGAATGTTTTTGACAAAGTACAGCTCTGCACTGTTTGGAGGGCGCTATTTGTCTACTAAACTACATCAAATCAAATTATAAGAGTATCGAGACAAAACCTGATTTGACTAGTAACTTTAATTGACATGCAATTGCTTAAAAAACACAGAAGCTTGGGACTAATGTCGAATAACAAAGAGGTGGTTGTCAAAAATGATGGCTCATCAAAACTACATTGTGTATAGTGCCATATGCATTTATGTTGCCACATCTTTTAAATACTTCAATTTTGAAAACCTGGGCAGCGTTTAACTGTTCTTCAATTTTAAAAGTTAAGACCAAAACAAAATTTAAACTTTTGCTTAGATAATGAAAGTATGAACTGTTGAAGTCAAAGGTGGATGGGCTGCAGGAAAAGATGGTGTCACATGCTAGGCAACACCGCATACTTTTATTTCACTCAATTGACCAAAACCAAACATCACCAAACATACCAAGTCTGTGAACACTGCTAGATGTGTTTGAAGACAGCATGATAAGACTTAAAAACAAGGTATATGAAAAGCTCAAGTTCATCGCAAATATTATGCAAGCTGAAAAATTAAACTAAATTATCAAGCACTAAAAAAATTACAATTTTATAAGAACAAAATGGATGGTAAAGAAAACTCCAGATTTAAAATGATTTAGAACATATGAATGAAAGTTCACGACTCCAATAAGCAAAATTTGGCTAAGAGAAGAACAATTAGGAAGATTTTGTGAGTAAATAGATTACCTTTTATACAAATGGACCGAAGAAAGGTTTAACTATCTATCTACAAGTTTATGGTAACATGGAAATTAAAATAGACACATAGAAGTGATGGAGTATTTTGATACCATACTAAAAAATGATGCATTTTTTTATGGACTTTTATTAAAAAGGTAAATTTGCTTTTTGAAATAGTTCATATTCTTTTGAGCATTTTCAAACTTGTGTAGACAAAGCTAATTTTGAAAACAATTTTATTTGATAAGACAGGGTTTATTTGGATTGGAAAGTTTTGAAAAACTGACCAGTTTGTGAATATTTGATTGTTAATGGAGCCAGTTAATTTTTCTTAGAGCTTTTTTATGAGCTGTCTGAAAATCTGGTAATCTTATAAAGAAAATATTTTCTGGAGGGGAGGGGAATTTTTAAAGTCTACTATTTTATTTCATAAAAGCTTTAAAGCTGTTTATTATATTGCAGTAACTTTCAAACATAGCATAGATTTGTATTTTTTTAATTTTTTTTTGCTGTTGGTAATACAGTTGTAGTTGAGATTGGAAAGTTTATATAGTTTATTCAGGTAGGAATCGCCCTGCCGTTTCGTCTTGGGGGCGGTGGGAGGGGCAATGTCTGCCGCTACATTGATGCTTTGGATTATTTTTGATTTTGTAAGTTTAGATGAGAAGTGGGCAAGAGAGATAAATACTGATAATAAAAATGAGCCCTGTGAAACATAAAAAAAGGAATTTTCTAGTATCATTTTTTTTTTAAACATTAGATCCTTGATCTCTGATGATGATGCCTAAACAAGACGTGACTAGATCTGTGATGCCATAACAAATATCCTTTCAAGAAGCCCCCCCGAAAAAGGCATTTACTTGTCAGGATTAGTATTCTGTAAGTATGCCCATATGATTCCTTGTTTGAAGACAATCAATGTATTGATCGCAAGATTAGTTAATACTAAACAATGAGATTGTTTGGTCACAACAGTTCATTTAGTTACTTTTTTCTGTTCTTTTATTTACAGGTAGATCCTACAAACACTGCATTTTTGTGTGTCAACAGCCAGTAAAGAGACCTGTAGTCCGTCATGACACTTATTTCATCAAGAATAATACTATGTGTATACAGCAACAACAAAACAAAGAGACCTGTCCTGATTTGGTTATCATCATAGACCTGTCCTGATTCAGTTATCACCGTCATCGTCAAGATATTTCTCGTGTGAACCAAAGAAATTTCATACAGATGGGTAATGTCATCTCTTGTATTATTGCTGAATTTATTTTTATAATGGGCTCTTATAGTGTTCAAGCTTGACATTGTACATGTGTATTATAAGATCTTAACTATGTACTTTTATAAAGAAAGGTATTTTTTCATATCAGTAAAACAATTTTTTTTGTGCTAAACATCAGTTTAAACCTTTACAGGGCAGACATTTCCTTATTCAAATTTCCTTATTTTAACTCTGAACAAGCAAGATCTTTCAGGTTTTTATCAAGATTTGGGTTAGTAAAAAAATATATTTTAACATGTTAGATAACATATTTTGTGAAATAAAAACACAAAATGATGGAGAATGAATGCAGATTAATTATTTTTATCACGTGTCAAATGAATAATCCAATGTTGCCAGGTAATCCACACATGAAAACATAGATATAATGAAAACAACATAAAAATGTTTCAAGATCAGTGTATTTACACTATTTACATATAGTCAGTTAACTGCTTACTGGCCTCCGTCTTGGGCGAAACAACTGTCCTTACAGAAGCCATTTGGCATATATCACAGCCATTGACACTTTCAATGGCACGGCCAGTAGGGGTATGCCGTTTGGCGTTATTGCATGTAACGCAGGCTTTCTTTCTGCCCTCAAACTTGACAGGCTTGTGATCAACATTTTCTGGGGGCTACTGTTAGGCTTTTTTCTCTTTGATGCAGCCTTCTTTCTGCTGGAGAATCCTGCAATCAGTTGCTCAGGTGAATCCAGACATCAGTCCAGGAGGGAGTAGCGTCGGCTGGGCTTTGCTGTCTGCTCGTGCAGAGTGAAAGTAGGGTTTCTTCTTCAGTGTGGTGTGTAACACACCCATGTGTTGTATAATATATATTATCGCCAGCAATGGCTCTCACAACCAACATGGGACGTACACTTCACACATTCAACAACTCTGGTTCTCTGACATACATCTATATGGTTTATTAACTGAACACAGAAATAGTCTGACATACATCTATATGGTTTATTAACTGAACACAGAAATAGTCTGACATACATCTAAATGGTTTATTAACTGAACACAGAAATAGTCTGACATACATCTATATGGTTTATTAACTGAACACAGAAATAGTCTGACATACATCTATATGGTTTATTAACTGAACACAGAAATAGTCTGACATACATCTATATGGTTTATTAAACGGAACACAGAAATATTAAAATAGTAAATAACTTATAAACACTGTATAACTTTATTTTTAAAATACAATCCAAAGAATATCAGAATCATATCTAGCAACTCTCTTCTTACTTAGGAGATCACCCACTCTCTACGTCCTCTGCCTACAACACACACTTGCCCTTCCATACCGACTCTGCCTACAACACACACTTGCCCTTCCATACCGACTCTGCCTACAACACACACTTGCCCTTCCATACCGACTCTGCCTACAACACACACTCGCCCTTCCATACCGACTCTGCCTACAACACACACTTGCCCTTCCATACTGACTCTGCCTACAACACACACTTGCCCTTCCATACGTCCTCTTCCTACAACACACACTCGCCCTTCCATACCGACTCTGCCTACAACACACACTTGCCCTTCCATACCGACTCTGCCTACAACACACACTTGCCCTTCCATACCGACTCTGCCTACAACACACACTTGCCCTTCCATACCAACTCTGCCTACAACACACACTTGCCCTTCCATACCGTCTCTGCCTACAACACACACTTGCCCTTCCATACTGACTCTGCCTACAACACACACTTGCCCTTCCATACCGACTCTGCCTACAACACACACTCGCCCTTCCATACTGACTCTGCCTACAACACACACTTGCCCTTCCATACCGACTCTCCCCTACATCTGACCCATGACAGAAAAATCTCGAACAGTCTCTCTCCACCGTAAACAACACAGCATACTGACACTATCACTGTCTGACAAAAGATCTACAATGTTTTGCCATAGCAATCGAGATTTGTCAGGGGCACATTTAAATAAATTATTTCTGATTGTTTTGATTCAAATGAGGATCATAAATATAATAAATTAATCAACTTGGGGAATCAGTGGGCAGAGTGATGAGGGCTTCATAACACATTCCCCCTTGGCTACCATGGATTTGATAGAGCCTTTTTGAATGGACTTATCACTGGTAGAAACTATTACTAGAAATTTACAAAGCTTTCTAGGTAGCCTACAGCTTGCCAAAGAAAATGAAAATAGTGCCTCTGGTGCAGAGGTTTTGGTCCTAAACTAAGGTTTTTAATTTGTATTAATCCCCACAATATAAAATACTAGAGCATGAATAGCCAGGTTTTGGGAAAAATCATTAAAAACCCTCTTGTCTGAATTAGTAAAACCTACCAGCTCACCACTAGGCCTATCAAAAACTAAATTTCACTTTATTGCCATTTCATTGTGGAGTAATGCTACAAGTATTTCGTTATCTTTATAACTTTCAGTTCATTTTTTATTCCTTTAAGTAAGTACTTCTGGATTGAATCCAGTTTTAGGATGAATAAAGTTGGTATAGTCCCTTAATTGTTGATTCGCCAGGTAACTTCACGATCCTAGTTCTTCTTAGGGTGTCATAAGCTGCTGGACTTGTGCAATAAAATTGCCAAGCCACTCAAGCGTATCAACATTGGGTGCCATCCCATTTCTTTCTCTTTTGTATTTAATGCTTTGATTTGTTCTTGCCAAAACAGTTTCTGCAGTGGATTAGGAATTTCGGTGGACTAAAATTGAAACAAGTATTTGTGTAGATTCTCATCAAGTGAAACGTACATGCTGTTTGTTAAAGACTGTTTAAGATACATAAGATACAATAAAAACTAAAAAAAATAAGCAAAGTGAATACAACTTACGTTTAAGCTAGTGCTGTAAGTAAACTTCGGAGACGTGTGGCAGTATTGAGTGTTGGAGACTTAAATGTCTAAAAGTAAAAAATAAAAATAAGATACAAAAATATTGTATGGCGCGGGGGACATAAAAGAATAATAACAAGACTATTTAATGAAAAAAATAAATAATATAAGGGAGCTAACCTTCTTTTTTATTAGCGATATATTCAATTGATTGGATTATCTCCTCTCACTAACAAAATACAACAAAATAATAATAGCAAGAGGAAAAAGAAAATTGGTCTTACCTGAATTACTTTTAGCAGACTTTATTAGGCTGATTTAGTTAGGTAGTATCAGTGCACTGTAAGTAAACTTTGTAGACTGTGGCAGTATCTCAGTCGGAGACTGGGTTGTAAGCGGAGACTGGGTTGTAAGCGCTGCGAGAGCTTGGCTGAAGTGAATTTGACTGTTTTTGTCTGGCTATAAATACCTAATTTTATGCTCCTTCGCGGAATAACAAATTGACCTTTAATACGACACCTGTTTCTTCTTCTTCATAAAAATGAACCATTGGTGCCTCACCTAACCTCTCTTCAGTTCTCTCAAAATACCATTGGCTGCCTCGGCGATTTTATGTAGTCTGTCAATTACCCTTCTCAAGAATTTTTGGGGGTTACTGGTTGTAGTAAAACATTCAGGGCCTTTATGTCCTGGGATGTTAGAGGCTATAGAGCAAGACAAGGGCACATGCTTGGCTAAAGTTTTTGAAACGCTGCCTACCACTGGTAATTGATAATGATTGAAAAATCATTCAAAATCAAATTTTTTGCGATAGGGATAAACAAAACTAATAGGGACATCTATGCCATGCTCAGCCAGAGACTCCCAAATGGTATCCTGTGTTTTATATTCCCCACTCTTAAACCGTTCTTCAGGTTTACCACCATTACACACTTTCTCGTTGTCATAATCATCATCTAATTTCATTTTATTTTCCTTGGCATATATAGCTGTATGTTGATGTTTTTCCCACCCAACTTCTGGTGGGTATAACACTCCATTAGCCGAGTTAATTGTACCAATGCCAAAGTATGAGCTATACTTTAAGCCGCAAAATTCAGGAAATGATTTAGAGAGGGTCTCTAAAATAATATAATTAATCCAACCTTTTTAGCCCCCTTTTCAGTTTCATCCATGATACCATAATTATTCTTTTTAATCTGGATCATTCTTTTTTGAGCTCCTCCTCTGACAAGTCGGGGGATATCGAGTAAGAACAATTAATTACCTGGTTATCTTTCTGAGCCATTGTCTCTTGTCTCTTGAACTTGTCTTCAACTTCAATCTCTAGCTCTTCACATCATGTTACCTTAAACACAAATCTGATTGTGTTTTAGGCAGAAGACACGCTCACATGTGTCGCGTTACGCCGGAGGCTCCTGTGCATTATTTTCCCCTAAGGGGCGTTTCTTTTATGTTTTGTTTTTCAGTTCTCTCAACTTGTCTTGTGGCTCGTGGAAGATGTCTGCTTTGTGTAATTGTTCTACAAAATCTGCAAAATCGTGTCTATTGTTAATTAACTTGGGAACCTGTAGCACACATGAATTGACAAGTTGGGGGATATCAAGTAAGAACAATTAATTACCTGGTTATCTCCCTGAGCCATTGTCTCTTGTGTCTTGAACTCTTGTCTTCAACTTCAATCTCTATCTCTTCACATCATGTTACAGCAAACACAAATCTGAACTGTAACACCTGGTCTTGAAATATCAGCTGCTTTCCACTCCGTCAAATATGATAGAGGTCAACCACTCTATACATTTATCTGATTCCTGCTACTTATAGCAACTTACTGCCATCACATAGCTTTTATCGGTGAAGAAATAAACTACAGAGGATGCCAATACACTGCCCCTGTATTTAAAACATAACAACCTGGGGTCCGTCAAACACAAGTTGATAATTGCAAATATTTCACTTCTTCTTTGCTCTGAAAACCGGGGGGAAACAAAATTAATCCCCTGGTCTGTCGTAAGTTCTCAATCCATGTCTTTATACTCACGGGCGACATTTTGAATTGTAGCCTCTTTAAAATGCAATTCTCCTGTTTTTTTATATTGACGCTTGCAAAGGGCGAGTTACTTGCAAATGTCAACAAAATGGGACAACGCATTTCTTCAATTTCGATGGCCAAATACATACCAGTGAGGCCTACCAGTTGTATGTCATCTTTTTTAGTGTCCTTGGACACACTTAAATACCTGTCCAAGTATTCCAAGGACTGGTCAAATGTTTCCTTGTTTAATTGGTAGGCCTCACTCACGGTACTCACCACCGAGAGCCACTCGAAAACTGGCTCTCATATGAGTCGTTATTTTATTGTTGAAATAATTCACGCCTCGGTTGTTCTCATTTTAACCAATATATCAGCCTTGGGCCGAGTACAATCTGTGGTTTTGTTAGGCATCGATCTACAGATTTCTTTTTATACTTTAACTGACCCAGGCTAAAAAGAAATGAATGCTATTGTACATTTTGTTATTTCTAGTCTAATGCTCTTTAACAGTCTGTAGTTTTAAGAATACAAAATTTGTAAAAACTCAATAACAAATATGTTTTGTTACTCCCTCTGTTTGTATTGTCTGAGGTGAAAGGTGCACAGAGTTTTTCTTGTTACTCCTTAAGTAGACTAAGTAAGACTGGAACTAATGTAATCTATATCCAAAGTTTTGCTCAGGAAACTGTGACAGCCAATTCTGTATGGTCATTCAATTTCCTCAAAACTTTTTCAACTTTTTTGACCCAGCGACCTTTCATATACAAACATTCATATACAAAATAACAAACACACAATATATAATTATTATTATTTTCATTATAATTTATTTTTATTTTATTTATTTTTTTACTGCATATATGACACCCTTTTGGGCTGATCCTCCGGCTAAACGCCGGAGGCTCCTGGGCATTAAATTCCCCTAAGGGGCGTTTATTTTGTTTTTTGTTTTTCGTCTCTTCCTGTGGCTTAATGAAGCTGCCGTAAGGCGGACGTTATATGTAAACTTCCTGATGTTTTATTTCCAAACTGCCATCCGCAGTTTCTCGGGTGCCCGAAATCATCTTTATGGGAATTAACGACTGCCCATTGTTGCCTTGGGTAACTTTATTTCATCCGGAGCCAATGTCATAGCCCAGATCGCTATAAAGAGAAAAATAATAATAAATAAATTACACAAATGTTACATTAAGGACTTTCAGAATACTGAAGATATGAAGAAAAAGATATCAGAAATTAAAATTATTAAAACCAACCCTGTTTGATGTTGTCCGCAAAGTTTTTTATGGAAGAGTATGGGATAAGGCCGGTATCTGTGTAGTTTTCTTGTGTTGTTGAATATTTTTGATGTGTGTCTGTTGTTTGACAAGAAAAATTTAATCAATTTATCATGCGAGAAAAAATTAATCAATTTATCATGTGATGAGGATACAAAAAGTACTTTTGATAAAAAAACACATTTTACTTACTTCATGGGTTCCTCCTTTATATTTTCTTTGTGCATCTAAATTTAAATAATAAGAATCTCTATTTCAAACAGAATACAACAGATATAATACTTCACTACTCACAAACCGATTGACACAACGTTGGACAACACAATAATTCACAAGAGACCATTCAAAATTTATATACATTTTATTTGCTTAAATATCCATTTCAGCCTACGTCTTAAACATATAGTGTTGAGTGTATGTATAAACGCCTGCGTTAAATGCCCTGAACACTGTATTTGTTCGACCCCCTGCTTTTTTTGTCGTGAGGACCTGCATAAATGTATCTTTGTCAAGTGTATTGTGATTTTTGGACAAACCCTTCGTCGAGGTCTTAAAATAATCGCCGAAGCAATGGTAAGTTTGCTACATAACGAAATCATCCCATCTCCTTCATACTCTAATTTAAACAACCCCGGCGTTCTCTTTTCATAAAGTTTCCTAGCCCTACATGCCTGACAATTTAAAGCTACCGTGCCTTTACCGCTAATAAATTGGGATCTATGGGAGTCACATACTTTGGAGGGGAACCACCTATCATACACTTAAAAAAACTCCTGTTGCAGTTCGGGTCTAACTGCTTTGAACAAGTTATCGGTACTTAAAGCTAAATATAGACTATCTGTGTCCATCTCACAGAGCTGAAAGTCAGCTCTATCTATGTATCTATCTATAAAATCATAATAAAACGCTAACATCCTAAGTTTGGCGTACTGGTAAACGAAGAAGCCTATCTGTAGAGGGAGATCCCAATCTATCTTCTTTTTTAACATTTCTACCTCGTAAACATCATCAGAAAGTTTTGTCATTTTTTTAAAGCGCGGGTTATTAATACAACTACCAACATCACTATCGCTACAGTAAGACATGTCCGCGTGTCGTGCTTTATTCGTTAAAGTTTTACCGTACGCAGTGTTTCCTAACACTTTCATCGTTTCACTAGTTATTGCGTAAATATCATCCAAATCACCCTTTCTTCGTGCGTCTGAAACCGTATCCCCAAAGGTCTTAAAACATGTCACTGGATTGTACTCTACGACTTGATAAATTTTTGTCACCACCAACCCGTGGGTCAAGTACCATTTTAAAAGAGGGGTCGCTAATAAAATTTTCTCACCTACAAAACTACCAATTAAAGTACGTCTACCACTAGTCAATAATTTGTTCTCAATTTCATACTGTCTCATAAAAAGTCCGATGTCGTCACGTGTAACGTCAATATTTTTAAAAACAGGTGTCATCTCACTAAAATGTTCTCTTAAACTATCGGGTACCCGGATGTCAACTTGAATAAGACCGAAACATGAGTCGTCTAACACAGAATCGATGATCTGTTTATCAGTCAGGGGCCATTTTTTACCATTGGAGGGAGTCGGTGTCTTTTTGGATTTGTCTATTTTGTTTTAAACATTCTTTAATAGCCGGGTTGTTCTTTTTAAGGTATCCCCACTCGCATTCCCACATTTCTATTACCTCTACATCAACAATATCAGTCAGATACCTAGTTATTTCAACAGTCTTTTCAAACAACTCAGTCAAAGGTCTATTACTAATGGGGTTTACGTTTCTACCTTTGGTTAGGGGACAGTCGGGATGTCCGTGAAAGAGGCAGCCATGGAATTGATAAACGGTTCGACACTCCGCGTCCCATCCGTCTACTCTTATATGTCTAGATCCCAAACTAACTTCACCCCCATTAAACGCTGTTTTTAGTGTCACATCCTTTGTTTTTGAAACCCACGTTAACCACTGCCAGCTCTGTTCCCCATAATGATTTGCTTTTCGCGGTCTGAACCCATCTTCACTATTTCTAATAATTGGAAATCCGGTTGGCATTTTCTGCATAAGAGACCATAAGTAAAGCGCGTTTGCATCGTACCCCTTAATTCCCTGTACCACCTTATTTCTATTACCCCTGATGAAGGTCTCACCCTTTTCATGATGTCTATGAAATATTATGAATGGGCCTCCCACTATATTATTTCTTATAGTCTTATGTAAGTCCGATTCCCGTTCGGAACACAAAGAAAAAGAAACTTCTTTGGGAAGTGTTTTGAAAAGGTACTTTAAAGTTACTCCCGGAACTGAAATCGCGTCTTTGAAAATATCAACTCCTAAATCTTTGTAAAAACTGGTTTGGTGCTCGAGAGCCTCGATAAATGGTTTCACGTCGAGGTTGTTGTACCATACAAGAAAAAACTCTAATCGTTTCCATTCGATTCTCTATCCAAATTTGCCTACATGCCGCGTAATCATCGTCCAAGATGTTACAATTTTTTAATTTTGAAAAGAAGGCCGAATGAGGTGGTAAACTTGTTTCGTTTAAAACAGCTAGATTTGTTACATATTCATACGGGAAATATCCTTTTTTCTGTTGAACGTTATACGCTGCGAGGTACTTACTATAGCTAAAACCAGGCGCGAGGTAATTGACAATGTCTAAGAACTTTAACTTGCTTGTTGCAATACACATGAAGGTGTTTTTTCTTTTCACTACAAATCTAAAGGGTGTGTTCTTATCTTCTTCTTCTTTGTTAGTAATAGGTCCTTCTTCTACCCCTTCTTCAGTTTTCGAATAAGCTAAAAAGTACTGTATGAGATATGGCTTAATGAGGTTGATATCATATTTTCCTGAATTAAACCCTATAACTGGCATTTGTTTCAAGTAATCCTCTAGCCTATAACTAAGAACGCCATCGAACCCTCTCTCGTTGGAATTACCACCCCTAAATTTAGGAGGAAATAGCTCCTTTATTTGTCGAAAAACAGGCTCGAACTGTTTTCTCAAAATACCATAGGCTGCCTCATATATTTTATGGAGTCTGTCAATTACCCTATTCACTAATTCTTGGGGGTCCCCGTTGGAAATAAAACAGATGGGTTCTTCGTACCCGACTACGTTTGATGCTATCGAACAAGACAAAGGCACGTGCTTGGCTAAGCTTTTTGTTACACTACCTATTGCGGGTAACTCAGATTTATCAAAATAGCACTCAAAATCATATGTTGCGCGAAATGGATAAATAAATGTTGTGTCTACATCCATTCCGTACGAGGCTAGGAATTCCCAAATTGTTTTTTGGGTGTTGTATACTCCTCCCTTAAATCTTTCTACGGGTTTGACCCCATTGCAACTTTTCTCGTGTCTGTTAAACTGTGTAACAGTGGACCATAATTTGCTACATTTAGAACACGCGAAAGAGTGCCCCGCCCCATCTATATTATTAATATACATAAAATGGTTCTGAAACACAGGGTTCCCGCGGCCTCCTGGAATTCCAGGAGGTCCTGGAATCCTCCTGGAATTAAGAATCTCCTGAAAAAGTCCTTAAATTTTAGTATTTCTCCTGGAATCTCCTGAAATTTTGATTGTTGAGCTTTTTTAAAAAAGTTTGGGAAAAATGCATTTTAATATCTAGATTACAGAAAAGTTTTGGAATTGATTAATTTAGAAATTTTATAGTGCAAAAATGACCTTGATCACAATTTTTTTTTCTTCTCCAACACATGTCACTACTACACTCTACTTGGAAGCAAATTCCGCTTTTTTTGTTGTAGCCCCACCTCTCGTGTGTTAAACTACACCAAGCCTATCCCTTATCCCTTTGTGAGACGTGAAGACGGTACCGAGCATTGTCTTCTCCTCTTTCGCTCCCTCCCCCAGTCTCCCACAGTTTGGTGTCTGCTAGAAAAAGTGGACTGCGCAGATACGCAATGTTTGTCGCTATTTAGACAGTATGTTACCGTAATACTATGTTTAAAAATGAATCATTTCCTGTTGGCTGTTGGTTTTCACTCCCAGATTCTTTTGTCTTTTTGTATCCAACATTCCCCCTCCCTCTCAGTCTCGGCCAGTGGTCTCGGTTTTAGTTAAAAACGTAAGCAGCACTATGACGTTTGTGTGTGTGTCAACTACCATCCGATAGCAGACCCCACCCTTCGCTCTCTTCGTTTTGCGAGCTGTCGCGTTGGGTTTAGTATGAAATGCATTAATGGCATCCCGTCTTGGTCCTGTAGGCTAAGTCTCCTAAAATAAAAAGTCATTTAATTCTTCTGAAATTCAAATTTCTCCTGATATGTCCTGAAATTTGGTAATCGACCGATCAGATGTGGAAAAACAATGTAGAGTTTTTAACAGACGCGGTTTTATCGAAATGCTAAACACTGTCCGCCTAGTAGAAAGCTTAGATCTGCATTCGTTCGTTAGGCCTAAATAAAAAAAAAAAGCAAGACTTAAAATACTACAAGTTAACAAGCTTAGGCTATAGTCACTATAGACTATACATTTTGAATTATGCTACTGGGAGTCTGCGTACCGACACATTTTACCAATTTCATTTAATTTGAATACATTTGGATGAACATGCACAGTAATGTTACTTTTTCTATTAGCTTACAAGAAAACGTAAACATTTAAGACGCTATTTTATATGATATAGAAAAAAAAATTATTCCAGTAGGCCTATATATTATAATTAATTGCGTGATTTAGCGTATATTGCGTGATTTAATCCTAGCCCTAACACCAAAAGACGAGCCGTTCGCGATGTCCTCTGTAGGCCTAGGCTATGTGTTTTTATCAACTATTAGACTATATTGTTTTCGTACAACTTAATATGGCCGACAACGAGCAGAATATTACAATTGAAATGAATAAAAATGTTGTGGCTGAAAAACAAGTGTGGCCTATTTATGTTGTTGTGTTGTTTGTAGCGAACAATTTCGGGTCTAGGCGCAGCTGGCGAGAATCGCTTCTCGGCCAAGGAATAAAATGCCGTGCTCCCCCCCCCCCCCCACAGTGACACCTCTTCCACAGTGGAGTCCAGGCAGTCTCATTCTCATTGTACCGGTACCTGTTAAGATATCCATCACCTCACTCCAACGGGTGAATGGCGTACGAATTTTAACGACCATTGTCCAGAGTGCATTTAACGGTTAACATAGTCCTGAAAATACCCCGCCCTTTTGCCCCCCCCTCTCTTCATCCCCCTCCCCCCGGGTGACCAGATATTTTCTACTTTATTTTCTACTGTTTTAGGAAATGTAATGTGATTCCAGTTATCATTTTTGTGTGTGTACAGTGAATGATAAATATTTTTTTCAACTTATTTTTTAAAATACATTTGTAACCTGTTCAATTTTATTATTCCTCCTGTCTATGATGTATAGGAATATATATTTTTTCACCATTGAGAATCTATTTTGTTCTTATTGATCATTTACGCTTGTCGATTTTTGTGTCGTATTCTCCTGAAATTTTGGTTTTTCTCCTGAAAAACTCCTGGAAAGCTCCTGGAATTTAGTTCTAGATTTGGTGCAGGAACCCTGGAAACAATAAAAGATACATTGTCTCCCTGAATCTATCACGGCTTCTAAGTTTAGGACAAAGGGCCTGATTTTCATCAAATTCAAAGATTTCTATATTTATACTAAAACAGGACTCTAAGGTTGGTATTTCAAATAAGCTAACCCCACTAAAATTATCCAAGGTCTTGAGACCTTGGTGTACTTGCCACTGTTTCGCGAGTTTTAGTGTTGGTTTTCTAAGATTTTTTACAGGTGATCGGTAATGCGTAGCTAATGATCGAAAAAAGCAGAAGTTGTCTGTGTATGGTTTTGAATGTGAATCATGTTGTAAAATGTTAATAGCGTGATTATGTTTAATAAAATCTGGAATGTCTGTGGTAATGCATCCTATAGGAAATTCATTGAGGTGATACAGATAAAACGTTGTCCCTGGAATGACCTCTACGCTATATTTTGTATTGGGTCTTGTGTTTTGCGCGTAATTTAACATGTCTGCATTATGTAACTGTTCTATAAAATCGGCAAAATCGTGTCTGTTGTTAATTAACTTAGGAAGCTCTAGAACACATGCATTGTTATTACTAGAATGAAAAAGCGATATTCCCCTGTTTCTTTATGTTTTAATATGGTGTGGTGACTGTAATTTATTTTGAATCTTTTTGTTTGTGTATTGAATATGGTGTCTACAAGTTTTGAATGCCAGTCTAATGAAGCTATTGGACTGTGAAAAAAATTGAATGTTGATAAATGTTTTCCTTTCATAGAATGTGTATGTATTGCCTGCCAATAGTCAATGTATATATTTTGTAGTTTTTTAGGTAAATGAGAGATTGTGTCAATTTCATCTAAAGGCAAGTCTACAACATCCCCCCTTATCGCATCTACAGGCAAAATATCTAAGTCTAAATCAAAAAGTTCATCTACATTTATCCCATCTAATATTTCGTCAAAATTGTCTAAGTCTAAATTTAAAAGTTCATCTACATTGATATCATCTAACGGTTGGATTTCATCTACATTAATAGCATTTTGTGATGTTTTTATGCGTTTGTTGGTTGTAAAATTTTCATCAGACCTTGTTCTCTTCAAGTTTTGTCTCAACGGTAGAATGTTATGTGGTGGTATGGGATGTTTGTCTATCTGTCACTGATGAGGGCTGGGCTATATGTTGAATGTTGGTTGTGGCTTCTTTGTGATGTGCTTTCAAATAGTGTCTCTTTAATGTGTCTGTTGTGTATATCTTGCCACAGTCTTTACAGTTATAGCGTTGTCGCCCGTGTACAGTTTCGCGATGTCGTATTAAATGGTGTTTGTGTATGAAGACGCGGTCACATATCTCGCAGTTGTATCGGTCCATCTATTCATTTAAAAAGTATATCATTATAGTTGTATCTTGATAAATTATGATATAAATTATGAACATAAACAAACATATTCATATAGGAAGAGGCTAGATACCCCAAAAATTTGGGGTATCTAGCTGGCGGCCTAGATACCCCAAAAATTTTCAGTGGGAATTTCTTAGACCCGATACCGAAAAGGGGCCAAATAGCACGAAATGAATAAAAAAAATAAAATTATTCTTACCGTATTTCATATGAAATAACACAAAAAGACACAAAATCCTATTGTTCTTTCTTCCTACTTGTTGAGACCACCTCATCTATTGAGCATGCGTGCCATGTGCTTTTCTAGAATACTACTTACTGTCCCAATATATGGCCAGGTTGGCTATGTATAGCTATGCCTATGCTGTAACCTAAACGATCGTAATGATTAACAAATACTTAGAAAGCTTAGAAACTAACCGATTCTAATGATTAACAAATACTTAGAAAGCTTAGAAACTAACCGATAATGGCTAAAAATTATGGTCCGAGAAGCGTGATGTCATGCGCAGTAGGCTAAAAACTTTTGAGGTATCTTGGCGTACGCCTAGATACCCCAAATTTTTGGGGTAGGAAGACACTTTCATTCATATATGACACACATACATACTGGTGTAATAAAAATAACAATCTACTTACGGTTGAAACAAAGTGTCAAAGTAAACGTCGCCTGTAAATAAACTTTGAAGACTGCTGTAGTATCTTGTTAAATTTCAGAGACGTGTGGCAATGACTTATGTTTCTAAAATAAAAAAAAAAATAAAAAGATCAAAGACTTCCCTTACTAAAATTTGTCAAAGGGCGTTTATCGAATTTTTTATTAGTGCCATATTCATTGCCTGAGTAAGCTCCCTTAGCACCACTACCAATATACAACATATAATAAACAAATGAAAATTCCACAAGCAACTAGTATCCGTGGTCACAGAAACATAATGAAATAAATAAAAAATAATGCTTGTTGATAAATGAAAAAAAAAAAAAAAAAATTTTAAATTTAATCAAAGGACACACATTGTTGTAATAAAAATAACAATCAACTTACGGTTGAAACAAAGTGTCAAAGTAAACGTCGCCTGTAAGTAAACTTTGAAGACTGCTGTAGTATTTTGTTAAATTTCAGAGACGTGTGGCAATGACTTATGTTTCTAAAATAAAAAAAATCAAAAAGATCAAAGACTTCCCTTACTAAAATTTGTCAAAGGGCGTTTAACGAATTTTTTTTAGTGCCATATTCATTGCCTGAGTAAGCTCCCTTAGCACCACTACCAATATACAACATATAATAAACAAATGAAAATTCCACAAGCAACTAGTATCAGTGGTCACAGAAACATAATGAAATAAATAAATGATTGTGGAAAAAAAATTAATCAAAGGGAGGCAATCATAGTTTTTAATTAGCGATATATTCAACTGTATGAGTTATCTCCTCTCACTACCAAACGACAGAATTGGAAAAAAAAAAAAATTTTAGCATCATAATACCAAATTCACCTTACCTGTGTCGGGCACAAATACGAACTTGATCACAAGGCTGGCGTAAAACTTTATCACAAGGGCAGTAACAGTGCCCTGTAAGAAAACTTCTGAGACTGCGTCAGTATCTCAGTCAGAGACTGCTTGTGCGCTGCGACAGGCTGAGTGATTGTAACTAAGATTTGTCTTGGTTTATATACACTGAGACAATACTTCGCAGAATATAACAATATAATAATAATATTATATTCAATTTTAATTTTAATCAAACAAAGAAAAAAATTCCTGTTCTTTGCTAAATGTTTTTGTTGAATCTGTCAAGTGTGAACTGATTTGATCATTGAAAACTAAATCCAATACTGCCAGTCTAGTACTTTTCCCAATTATAAAGTCTACTGGTATGTGTTCATTTTCTACTCAATAAAAATGAGTGAAAAGGAACATAATTTTCATTTTTTCCACATAATACTGTCTTTCATATTATCTCTATTTAAATAATAAGAATCTCTTTTTAAAACAGAATACCACAGATGTTTGACGAGAAAAAAATAATCCATTTAACATGTGATGGGGATTCAAAAAGTACTTTTGATAAAAACACATTTTACTTACTTTTTTGAACACTCCTCCTCCTCCTCCTCCTCCATCGGTTCTTCTTTAATTCTAACATTAACATTCTCTTTGTCCATCTCTATTTAAATAATAAGAATCTCTTTTAAAACAGAATACCACAGATGTTTGACGAGAAAAAAAAATCAATTTAACATGTGATGATGATACAAAAAGTACTTTTGATAAAAACACATTTTACTTACTTTTTTGAACTCTCCTTCTCCTCCTCCATCGGTTCTTCTTTAATTCTTACATTAACATTCTCTTTGTCCATCTCTATTTAAATAATAAGAATCTCTTTTAAAACAGAATACCACAGATGTTTGACGAGAAAAAAAAAACCCATTTAACATGTGAAGATGATACAAAAAGTACTTTTGATAAAAACACATTTTACTTACTTTTTTGCCTTCATTGGCTCTTGTTTTATAATATTTTCTTTGTCCATCTCTATTTAAATAATAAGAATCTCTTTTAAAACAGAATACCACAGATGTTTGACGAGAAAAAAATAATCCATTTAACATGTGATGATGATACAAAAAGTACTTTTGATAAAAACACATTTTACTTACTTGGTTGATCAGTTGTGATGTCAGTAGTAGTAGTGTTATGTCAGATTTAGGTATCATCCCCCTGCTCATCCCCCCGCTCCCCCGCTCACCCCCGCTCCCCCGCTCATTCCCCCGCTCCCCCACCGTCTCTCCCCACCCCCGCTCATTTCCCCTCTCCCCCACCGTCTCTCCCCACCCCCGCTCATTCCCCCGCCCCCCCACCTTCTCTCCCCACCCCCGCTCATTCCCCCGCTCCCCCGCATTCCCCCCACCCCACCCCCGCTCATTCCCCCGCTCCCCCACCTTCTCTCCCCACCCCGCTCATTCCCCCGCTCCCCCACCGTCTCTCCCCACCCCCGCTCCCGCTCCCCCCCCTAGTAGAGTAATGTTCCCTTTAGGTAAAGGCAGAGATAAAAAAAGATATATACTTAGAGAGAGAGAGAGAGAGACAGATAATGTAATGAATATTATTCTACAGAAAGAGAGAAAAAAAAAAAGCAGATTAAGATAGATAGAGAGAGAGAGAGAGAGAGAGAATGTATCAATGCTTATATGGCGCATATCCCGTTGATAACATTTCTATGCGCTGAAAACGACAGTTACATAATGCAGCCAACGAAAGACAGACGAAAATTAAAAATTTAAATACGCTAATATTGCTAACGAAATCGGTGAGTCTTCAGATAAACAGAACGATAGCTGGATAGAAAAATACATAAATAAATAGATTGATAGACAGATAGATAGACAGATAGATAGATAGACAGATAGATAGTTAGATAGATAGTTAGAGAAAGATAGATAGAGAGTGAGAGAAAAGAGACCCCGTGAGTGTGTGTGTGTGTGTGTGAAAAAATGAATATTCTATTGATCTGCAGTTGAGTTTATTGCTCAAATCAATTATATATTTAGAAACAACACCTGTTTTTAGAAGTAAGAGGGACTTTTCGAGTTGTTTTGCACGAGAGGCAAAAGATCAATAATCCGAAATTACATCTTAATTATAGATGTGGGCTTGAGTTTAGCTGTAAACATATGCGACATTATACATTCAAATTATTATTGATCGAGTGGGTGGGGTGAATGTATGGTGGGTGTGGGGAGGAAGGATGTCGAGAGGATGAATCTTTTCATCTAATTAATTATACATTATTGAGCCAGTGTTGGTGTTTTAAGTATGTACAAGCCACAGGTTTTGGATAATGTACATGACGCTAATGTTACGGTGGTGACTACCTTTGGTAAACAATTTTGTAACCCGGTCATCTGTTTCCGCCATCAAATCATCTATGACAACTAGACGACGATGTTTTCCATCCCCCATTGATCCGTTTTCTATGTCAGGAAGACCTTCCACAAATTGAACGTCTTTCATAGTATCGTAAATTGGTTGCCATTCACCGTAACAATATATAATTTCCTCAAGTACGGGGTCAGTCATGTCTGACAAATGGGATAAAAACTTATTTACGAAAACCGTTTTACCACTCCCGGTTGGCCCAGCGATGAGAGCTGTAAAGGGATGTTTCCACCTAGGATCCATGGCATTAAATAATTAGTATTATTCCAGTAATGCTACTTATAGGATATTCACATACAGACCATTCATACACAAAATAACAAAACACCATATATAATTTTTTTTTTTTTCTTATTCCTTGTTTTTTTCATTTATTTTTATTTTACTTACACATAAAACACCCTTTTGGGCTGAGCCGCCGGCGTTTCGCCGGAGGGTCCATATTATTCTCCCCTAAGGGGCGTTTCAGTTTTCTTTTCGGTTTATCCATGGGTTCTTCGAACCTGCCGCATTGAGGCTGTTTTATGAAAACTTGCTCATATTTTATTTCCATTCTGCCATCCGCCGTTTCCCGGGTGCCAGATATCAGCTGGATGGGCATTAACGGCTGCCTGCCTTGGGGCAACCAGGTTTCGTCAGGGCCTATGTCATAGCCCAGATCGCTATAAAGAGAAAAAAATAATAAATAAATTACACAAATGTTACATTAAGGACTTTTAGAATACTGAAAATCTGAAGAAAATATATGCAGGAAAGCTATGCAGGAATTAACATTATTGAAACCAACCCTGCTCGGTGTTGTCCACAAATTTTTTTTCGAAGGGGTATTGGATAAGGTCGGTATCTGTATTGTTTTCTTGTGTTGTTATTTGTTTTTTTTTGTGTGTCTGTTGTTTTGACGAGAAAAAAAAAACAAATCAATTTATCATGTGATGGTGATACAAAAAGTACTTTTGATAAAAACACATTTTACTTACTTGACTGACTCCATGGGCTCTTGTTTGATTATATTTATATTTTCTTTGTCCATCTATATTTAAATAATAAGAATATCTTTTAAAACAGAATACCACAGATACAACACTTTATGACTCACAAACCAATCGACACAACGTTGGACATCACAATAATTCACAAAAGACCATTCAAAATTTATATACATTTTATTTGCTTAAATATCAATTTCAGCATACGTCTTAAACATATAGTATCATACAAGTCATGGTTCATGGACAGAGTTTTCATTAGTATTTATAGTGTCATACAAGTCATGGTTCATAAACAGAGTTTACATTAGCATTTATATTTACAATTGTCAGAAAAGCCTTATATGGTTAAGGGGGATGTTGTGACATTGTCTGAATGTACTTGCCTTTTAATGTAAAAGTAAGAAAGTGAGTTTCTGTGTTGAGTGTATGTATAAACACCTGCGTTAAATGCCCTGAACCCTGTATTTGTTCCACCCCCGGCTTGTTTTGTCGTGAGGACCTGCATAAATGTATCTTTGTCTAGTGTATTGTGGTTTTTGGATAGGCCTTTCGTCGAAATCTTACTGTAATCGCCAAAACAGTGGTAAGTTTTGCTACATAATGAAATCATCCCATCCCCTTCATACTCTAACCCGGCGTTCTCTTTTCATACAGTTTCCTAGCCCTACATGCCTGACAATTTAAAGCTACCGTGCCCTTGCCGCTAATAAATTGGGATCTATGGGAATCACATACTTCGGAGGGGAACCACCTATCATACATTTCAAAAAACTCCTGTCGCAGTTCGGGTCTAACGGCTTTGACCAAATCATCGGTACTTAAAGCTAAATATAGACTATCTGTGTCCATCTCACAGAGCTGAAAGTCAGCCCTATCTATATATTTATCTAGAAAGTCATAATAAAACGCTAACATCCTAAGTTTGGCGTACTGGTAAACGAAAAAACCTATCTGTAGAGGGAGATCCCAATCTATCTTCTTTTTTAACATTTCTACCTCGTAAGCGTCCTCGGAAAGTTTTGTCATTTTTTTAAAGCGCGGGTTATTAATACAACTACCAACATCACTATCGCTACAGTACGACATGTCCGCGTGTCGTGCTTTGTTCGTTAAAGTTTTACCGTACGCAGCGTTTCCTAACAACTTCATCGTTTCGCTAGTTATCGCGTATCTATCATCTAAATCACCCTTTCTTCGTGCGTCTGAAACCGTATCCCCAAAGGTCTTAAAACATGTCACTGGATTGTACTCTACGACTTGATACATTTTTGTCACCACCAACCCGTGTGTCAAGTACCATTTTAAAAGAGGGGTCGCTAATACAATTTTCTCACCTACAAAACTACCAATCAAAGTGCGTCTACCACTAGTCAATAATTTGTTCTCAATTGCATACTGTCTCATAAAAAGTCCGATGTCGTCACGTGTAACGTCAATGTTTTTAAAAACGGGTGTCATTTCACTAAAATGTTCTCTTAAACTATCGGGTACTTTGATGTCACATTCGATAAGACCGAAACATGAGTCATCTAACACAGAATCGATGATCTGTTTTTCGGTCAGGGGCCATTTTTTACCATAGGAGGGTGTCGGTGTCTTGGTGGATTTGTCTATTTTGTTTAAAAATTCTTTAATAGCCGGGTTGGTCTTTTTAAGGATTTTATTTATCTACAAATAAAACAGCCTTTAGGGCTGAGTCTCCGGCGTTTCGCCGGAGGCTCTTGAACATTAATCGCCCCTAAGGGCCGTTTCAGTTTTCTTTTTCTTTTCGGCTCATCATTCGTCTCATCTAGTGGTTCTTCGAACCGACCACCCTGTGGTTGTATAAAAACTTGCTGGTATTTTATTTTTAAACTGCCATCCGCAGTTTCTTCGGTGCTAGACAGCATTTGTATGGGCATTAACGGCTGCCTATTGTTGCTGCCCAGGGGCAACCAGGTTTCCTCTGGGCCTATGTCATAGCCCAGTTCGCTATAAAGAGAAAAAAGAAAACACATTAAGGACTTTCAGAATACTGAAGATAGGAAGAAAATATATTAATGAAAAGATATCAGGAATTAACATTATTAAAACCAACCCTGTGTTGTGTTGTCCGCAAAATATTTTTCGAAGGGGTGTGGGGTAAGGCCGGTATCTGTTTTGTTTTCTTGTTTTTCTATATGTTTTTGTTGTGTGTCTGTTGTTTGACGAGAAAAAAAAAAAAAATTAATTTAACCATGTGATGGGGATACAAAAAGTACAACAACAACAACACATTTTACTTACTTTACTGACTCCATTGGCTCTTCTTTTATATTTATGTTTTCTTTGTCCATCTATATTTAAATAATAAGAATCTCTATTTAAAAACAGAATTCAACAGATACAACAAGAAGCAATAATTCACAAAAAGACCATTTAAATTTATATACATTTTATTTGTCTAAATATGCATTTCAGCATATGTCTTAAACATATAGTGTCATACAAGTCATGGTTCATAAACACTATTTACATAAGTATTTATAGTGTTATACAAGTCATGGTTCATAAACAGTATTTACATAAGTATTTATAGTGTCATACAAGTCATGGAGATGGGTTATAAATGGACATGGGTTATAAACAGTATTTACATAAGTATTTATATTTACAAATGTCAGAATAGCATTATATGGCTAAGGTGGATGTTGTGACATTGTCTGAATGTACTTGCCTTTTAATGTAAAAGTAAGAAAGTGAGTTTCTGTGTTGAGTGTATGTATAAACACCTGCGTTAAATGCCCTGAACCCTGTATTTGTTCCACCCCCGGCTTGTTTTGTCGTGAGGACCTGCATAAATGTATCTTTGTCTAGTGTATTGTGGTTTTTGGATAGGCCTTTCGTCGAAATCTTGGACTGAATACATGAACAATGACATGTCACAGAACACCTATTGCTGATGTGGGTCATCTCTTTTACATACATACATAAGTATATTTCAACTATACATTACAGGGGTAGGGAGGGGGGAGAGAACGGAAAAAAAAAACAATAAACACGTGTCGAGAGGGGGAGGTCACGAAATGTCACGTGAGGGGGAGGTCATGTCACAGCTCGAGAGGGGGAGCTTGACTGACGTCACCCCTTCCTCACTCTTAGAGGGGGAATGGGAGGGGGAGAGGGGGAGAGGAGAGGGGGATACTACCTCATTGTTACTTAATATACTACTAATCCGGTCATCTGTTTCCGCCATCAAATCATCTATGACAACTAGACGACGACGTTTTCCATCCCCCATTGATCCGTTTTCTATATCAGGAAGACCTTCCACAAATTGAACGTCTTTCATAGTATCGTAAATTGGCTGCCATTCACCGTAACAGTATATAATTTCCTCAGGGACGGGTTCAATCATGTCTGACAAATGGGATAAAAACTTGTTTACGAAAACGGTTTTACCACTCCCGGTTGGCCCAGCAATGAGAGCTGTAAATAGATGTTTCCACCTAGGATCCATGGCACTAAATAATTGGTTTTATTCCAGTAATGCTACTTATAGAATATCCACATACAAAACATTCATATACAAAATAACAAACACACAATTTTTTTATTTTTATTTTATTTTCAATTTTTTTTTTTTTTTTTTTTTTTTATTTTATTTTTTAATTACAAATATGACACCCTGGGCATTAAAGTCCCCTAAGGGGCGTTTCCTTTGTTTTTTGTCCATCGGCTCTTGAAATAGCCCGTAACGCGGGCGTTGCAAGTAAACCTGCTCATACTCTATTACTATTTTTCCATCTGCAGTTTCTCGGGTGCCCGATATCATCTTAATGGGCATTAAAGGTTGCCTGCCTTGGGGTAACTTTATTTCATCTGGGCCAATGTCATAGCCCAGATTGTTGGTCACATCGCTATAAAGAGAAAAAAAAAATAAAAAAAAAAAAAAAATTACACAAATGTTACATTAAGGACTTTCAGAATACTGAAGATATGAGGAAAAAGATATCAGAAATTAAAATTATTGAAACCAACCCTGTTCGATGTTGTCCGCAAAGTTTTTTATGGAAGAGTATTGGGTAAGGCCGGTATCGGTATAGTTTTCTTGTGTTTTTGAATATTTTTGTTGTGTGTCTGTTGTTTGGCGAGAAAAAATTAATCAATTTATCATGTGATGAGGATACAAAAAGTACTTTTGATAAAAACAC
Source organism: Anisus vortex (assembly GCA_949126835.1). NCBI lineage: Eukaryota > Metazoa > Mollusca > Gastropoda > Planorbidae > Anisus > Anisus vortex. The sequence continues at coordinate 40,224,312 of OX421503.1, forward strand.
ACATTTTACTTACTTTATTTCCTCCATCGGCTCTTCTTTAATAACATTTTCTTTGTCCATCTATATTTAAAGACCAAGTGAACAGGTTTCCGTGTCAATCGCGCAAACTATTTTAATGCGTGTATTTAGTATCCAAATGCTAAAAAAATCATTTTTACAAAATATTAAACTCAAATTTCAAGTAATTAGCTCAATATTATCATTTAAATTTGTGTTTTTTTGGGGGATGAAGTAAACAGATCTCGTAGCCATTCGAGATTTGCAATTTATTCTCGTGACGTCGCACCAAGGTGGAAGGAAAACTTCATGCTTCATAGTGTTCAGTACAGTTCTCTGACTCGGAACTAGGAGGTTATTTATATGTTCGAAAATGGTTCGATACTGTAGTGCTTTCGGTTGCAAAAACAGTGGTTTATCACCAGGAATAAGTTTCTTCCAGTTTCCTAAGGATCCCAGTGTACGAAAACAGTGGATAATCAAAACTAAAATAGCTAATTTTAAACCAAGCAATGTGACATTGTTGTGCAGTGATCATTTCATAGAAGATGACTTCGAGCTATCCACTCGCCCATCTTTTCTGAGATCATTGTCAATGCCTGAAGAGAAAATTCAATCTATTAGACCTAGATTGCTCCCTGGTGCAGTACCTACTATATTCCACTATAATTTATTTACCGGTAGCGCTTTAGATAAATCATCTAAGCCAACGAAAATAAGAGGAGCTGTAAAGAAAAGAGAGCATTTAAGGGTAAGTTTAAAAAAAAAACATTAGCCTATCTAGACTAGTCCTTAGTCAGTAAGAAATAATAATGAGGCCTAAGCCTACTGCTTTTACTTTTAGCAAAAAAAAAAAACATTAGCCTATCTAGACTAGTCATTAGTCAGTAAGAAATAATAATGAGGCCTAAGCCTACTGCTTTTACTTTCAAATATTAAACTTAAAACATAGGCTATTAACTAATAGTCCAAATATATTGTAGGCCTATTAGATTATAATTAGATAGACTAAAATTTAATTTCAGGTTTTATCAGAAATGGATTTATCTGGAACCTCAGGCTCAAGACCTCCACCTGATTGTATTAATACTGTTGTGCCAAGCAAAGCTTCGGAAACTAAAATGGTATGTTAAAATCAACAATAATTGATGTTAATGCAAAATAAATTTAATCATATATTAAAATATATATATTTTATTATAATTGTGTGACATTGTTTAATATATGTTAAAAGAAGCATCTGCGCGTCCTGACAAATATTCACAAGATATATTTCCATACATGCCAGCCAGAACAATATCATGCAGACTATTAATCTGGTTGCTAGACATAAAATATTTAATACATTTAGTATGATTTAGGCCTATATAAATTTTTTTACAAAAATCTATTGTTTAGAATTCTGAAGAAGATGGCAAGGACTCTTTGAACCCAGCCAATGATGTCAAGGGCATTGATAATACATTGATACCTGTGGTGTTAAAGGTAGGTTTCTTTTTTTCTGTTGTATTTTTTTTTAAATAAAAGTTTACATTCATTCGTTAAGTAACAAACCTTACTGATATGTAATGATGTTTGAAACATCATAAAGCTGATGCACTTTTAAATGAAAAGTAAAATTGTCATTGTCAGGCGCAAACCGGCCAAGTAGGAAATTTTCAATTATTTTTTTTAACCAAAATGTTCCTTGGGATATCCCACAAGTCTAAAAATATCTTGTATTGTCCAATACATTTTATACAATTTTATTTCTTATTAAAGCGGCTACTTTGATTCGTTTACTCGATATATGTTGTTCTTTGCTTCTCCTGATGAATTTGCTATTTCAGACTTGGCCAGTTTGCACCTGACAACGGCGAAATGTATGATATTTAAAATAGTTTATACATTTATATAATTTTTACAAAAAATCTATTGTTTAGAATTCTAATAAAGATGGCGAGGACTCTTTGAACCCAGCCGATGATGTCAAGGTCATTGATAATACATTGATACCTGTGCCTATGGTGTTAAAGGACTCTTTGAACCCAGCCGATGATGTCAAGGACATTGATAATACATTGATACCTGTGCCTATGGTGTTAAAGGTAGGCTTCTATTTTTCAGTTGTATGAATTCTTAAAGAAAAATTGAAGTTCACCGATGTTCTTTATAGATAGATGATTATTATGGGACAAAAACAAAAACTCCTGCAAGGCTAGAACCCGGCTGTTTTGTTTACAGTCCGGTGAACTTTTGCAGGACCAGCCAGTTAGCTTTTATTTACAAAGCATTGTTGAATTTTTTATTTAGCTAACACAAAATATTATTGAATTTCTGTACTAAATTCATTTTACGTTTGCCTTTAAAAAAAAAAAGTAAAATGAACATTACTTATTTTAAAACAGGGTGATGAAATGCAACCATGCGAACAAGAAGCATCTGTAGAAACTATGGAGAATTTTGAATTACAGGTATATAATTTAATGCTATATTGTTCATTATCTGTTGAATGTAAATCATTTTGAAATTAAAAATTTATTTATTGCAAACACATTGACTGATAGTATAAATATATTTTATATAATTTGTCAATAGGAGACAAGTAAGAAACAATGCCAGAGGAGTAGAGTTGTACAAATTGACATACCACCGCATAAGGCATCAGTGAAACATTTTAAATCCACCAAGACCCAGACTGAACATACAGAATTTCAACCGCAAAGCTGTTCAACACCCAAAAAGCGCAAAATGGTTAATGATATTGATAACACTTTTTTAAATTTAGAAACTTCCTTTGAATCTTCTGAAAACTATTGTGAATCTAATTATTCTAATTCAGAAGACTTTGCTGCAAGCATCAATGATAGCAATAATTTTAAAGATTTTACAGTAATGGGGACAAAAATTCACTAACAGAAAAAAAATATATTGTCTTTGAGACATGCTTGTTGCAACTGTTTGCACGGTGTCTTGTTTGCCATGTTATAAATCCTGACGTGCAGTGTCTTAGTTTCATGATTCTGGATGTTGGCAGCATAATTTTTTACTCTATCTATTTTGTTATACATAAGTCACGTCTCAAGTACATTGTTTAAATTTAAGTTAAAGCATTGTTTACATATTAAAGTATTTTTTTTATTTACATAGAACTTAGGAATGTAGTAAATTTCTTGTTAATAATTAATTATGTTTATAGTAATAATTTATTTCTAAAAATGTTTCTTAATTGCATGATGGCAAATAGGTCTCATTAAATAAAAGTGTCTTTACATATGGGATTGGCTTTAACTTTATGATGATATGGTTGTTTTTAACTACATAGAATTGAGTAATGCATTTAAGTTTACAATTATATTAAAGTTTTTTATTTAAAGTTATGCCTAATATTTTATTAGTAATTTATGATTAGCCATAGAAACTGGGTGAATCTTACTAAATGTTTCGTGAAAATAAGACATTTTTATTTAATCATTTAACTTTCTTGTGTTAGTAATGACACTTATTTACACTTGTAATTAAGATAATTGAAAGCCATATAGTACCTACATTTTTTTAAAGAAATATCTGTTGAATTAGCTTTACTCTAAACTACAAAATAAATTGCTATCATTGATGCTTATACATGTTAAGTTAATTTTAAAGATGCTAGCCCACAAAAGTTGTTTAAAGACATCAACAAAGGAAGTTAGAAAATTTAATAAGATACTGTGAAACTCATTAACCAATTTTTTAGCTCTATATTTTAAAAAAAAATGATATTGCAATTTAACTTTTTGGTTTATTAAAAAGACTTGCTTATTTTTAACCTGATTTTAAATTAATTTCCTAAATGTTTTCAGTAAATAATAATTATATTTTAAAAATATTACATCTAGTTTATATATCTTTCTGTTTATTGTAGTTTATGAACTGTTTATCTGTAGGATCTGTAGCTTATAACCGGCCGGGGAATTTAGCTTGTTTTTGATTTATAATTGATTTTCTTGTGTTACTTTAGACATAGACTATGTTACTTTATATTTAATTTCAGATCATTATAGTATTTATTTATGGTATCGTAACCATGTTGTATCTTTTTTTGTGTTTTGTTTTCTTTGTTATTTGAGATTAAAAAAATGTTTCTTTATTTCATACATAAACCATGTTTTCTTTAATGTATCATTGGCCATGAAAAATGTCTCCATCATTGCCCTTTATTACGGTACTCTTGATGTCATTACATTACAATTATTTTCAAATACAGTATTTATTCATGTCATTTATCTATCATATGAAAATTGATAGTGTAATTAAATACAAAGCTCATTTTATAAATATAACAAATAAAAACGAAGCAAAACTTTCTATATAATTTATTTACATTCTTAAATATCGAGGATATTTGAACCCAGTATACACCTCACTTGGAAATCTTTCTCTTATTTTTTTAACCACACAGGCGGGTAGTACGAGTCTTGTTCTTTTTCCTAGTCGTTGCCATATCCATCTGGCAAACAGCCTGTATGCCACATATCTGTATTTTCTGAAAATGTTAACAATATGTATAACATATCTATCTGTATTTATTTTTCAAATAAAAATAATATATTTAATAATAATTATACCGGTAATTTGAGAGTGCCTATTGTCATTGTCTTGTTGTTTTTAGTTATAATTATAACATTTGAACTAAAATATTTAAAACAATAATATTTGTTGGTGTTTTGTCATAATATATTAAATGAGATTGAGACTGTATATATGCACCTAAATAATAAAAAAAAATACCCAAGCTGCAAATGTTTAGTGCACTGTAAAGCAATAGACCTTTTATTTACCTGTGTATGTCCCTTGGATCTGGTCGATAGCCATGGTATTCACAATATTGAAAGAATGCTATCTCTAGCACTGTCATGTTTAGGAATGCAGCATCAAAGTCGGGGTGGCCCGTAATGCAGCTTACTTTGGTCACTTCCATTTTCTGTAGGATTATTTCTTCATCATGGCAGCACTTTCGTTCTACCTTAGCTGCTGGCACTCCACAATTTAAACATGCACACCTGTTCACAAAATAAATTCCTTAAGTACTGGTATATCAAAATTTAAATTGATGAGATGTTATTATATTTATAATTGAGTAATTAATCTTTACTAGTGTATCTATAAAAGAACTTAATTATGTTCATAATAGTAATAACATTGGGGGGGGGGGGGTAGGATTTTACCTATAGCACCATGACCATAAGCCCTAAACCTTTGCTTATATTATATTACCTACTATAGAGATACCGGTAATAGACTATAGCCCATACAAGAGATGAGTATAGACCCTAAGCTGTTCATGATTTCAAAGACAGAAAAACTAATTCATTATTAAAGTTAAAGACATATTAATATTAGGATTTAATTTTTATAAGGTAGGCTAAATAGGCAGTAATATTTCAATTATTGGCATTCACCAGTAGGCCTAATAGTTATCCATAAATTATAATTATAAAGCAGAGCCTAGGCCTATATAACTATTTAAAATATAGGATTAGCCTACTTTGTAAGTCTTAAATAAAATAGTAACGTAGGCCTATATATTAATAATATTATTAATTATACTAATTATAGTACTAAGTATAGGCCTATATAAACTCATAATTCATAAAAATAAAATAGTAATGCCAGTAAACTGAGTAGGCCTAGGTCGGCCTAGGATCATGCAGAATGATGATAGTTAAGTATAAATATAAATAGTTAAAATACTATAGTTTATAGAAGCATAGACGCCTTTAGACTTTAGGTTATGTTTACTAGTACTAGATGACTAGATCTATACTATAAACTATTTACTATAGTCTACTAGTACTATAGTATTAGTAAGGTGTTACAGCATAGCAGTCATAGCATAGTATAGTGCATAGTCATAGAAATAGTGTCTATTCTATAGCGTACGGTAGTATAGTAAATTATATATTTATACGACGCTAAATAATTACCATAGGTTATTTTCCTGCTCTTGCTCCTCCAATACATCTTGTGAATCATTTAAAATTGTGATACAGCTGTCATCGGAATCACTATCTTCGCTTGAACTTGCATTATGTTGAGGATCAAAAGCGTAGGGGTTTAAATTAATGTAGCCAAGCTTTGTTTACTCCTTCAACTAACGTCACTTCCGGTTTAGGCTGAATGAAATGCGTAAATGAATTATTCCAAATCTCGTCGCTTCGGACCCCTTTAAATTACATTTTTAAAATACAAAGACCTTTTTTTGAAATCTCAAACTTTCAACATAAGATTTTTATACTATTTACTGTCTAAATCAACTGTTAACTCAATTTTTATAAAAAGCTCTTCACTTGGTCTTTAAGGGAGATGTTGTGACATTGTCTGAATGTACTTGCCTTTTAATGTAAAAGTAAGAAAGTGAGTTTCTGTGTTGAGTGTATGTATAGACGCCTGCGTTAAATGCCCTGAACCCTGTATTTGTTCCACCCCCTGCTTGTTTTGTCGTGAGGACCTGCATAAATGTATCTTTGTCAAGTGTATTGTGATTTTTGGACAAACCCTTCGTTGAGGTCTTAAAATAATCGCCGAAGCAGTGATAAGTTTTGCTGCACAAAGAAATCATCCCATCCCCTTCATACTCTAATTTAAACAACCCTGGCGTTCTCTTTTCATAAAGTTTCCTAGCCATACATGCCTGACAATTTAAAGCTACTGTGCCCTTGCCACTAATAAATTGGGATCTATGAAAGTCACATACTTCGGAGGGGAACCACCTATCATACACTTCAAAAAACTCCTGTCGCAGTTCGGGTCTAACGGCTTTGAACAAGTCATCGGTACTTAAAGCTAAATATAGACTATCTGTGTCCATCTCACAGAGCTGAAAGTCAGCCCTATCTATGTATCTATCTATAAAATCATAATAAAACGCTAACATCCTAAGTTTGGCGTACTGGTAAACGAAGAAGCCTATCTGTAGAGGGAGATCCCAATCTATCTTCTTTTTTAACATTTCTACCTCGTAAACATCATCAGAAAGTTTAGTCATTTTTTTAAAGCGCGGGTTATTAATACAACTACCAACATCACTATCGCTACAGTAAGACATGTCCGCGTGTCGTGCTTTGTTCGTTAAAGTTTTACCGTACGCAGCGTTTCCTAACAATTTCATCGTTTCACTAGTTATCGCGTAAATATCATCCAAATCACCCTTTCTTCGTGCGTCTGAAACCGTATCCCCAAAGGTCTTAAAACATGTCACTGGATTGTACTCTACGACTTGATAAATTTTGGTCACAACCAACCCATGGGTCAAGTACCATTTTAAAAGAGAGGTCGCGAATAAAATTTTCTCACCTACAAAACTACCAATCAAAGTACGTCTACCACTAGTCAATAATTTTTTCTCAATTGCATACTGTCTCATAAAAAGTCCGATGTCGTCACGTGTAACGTTAATATTTTTAAAAACAGGTGTCATCTCACTAAAATGTTCTCTTAAACTATCGGGTACCCGGATGTCAACTTGAATAAGACCGAAACATGAGTCGTCTAACACAGAATCGATTATCTGTTTTTCAGTCAGGGGCCATTTTTTACCATAGGAGGGAGTCGGTGTTTTTTTGGATTTGTCTATTTTGTTTAAAAATTCTTTAATAGCCGGGTTAGTCTTTTTAAGGTATCCCCACTCGCATTCCCACATTTCTATTACCTCTACATCAGCAATATCGGTCAGATACCTTGTTATTTCAACAGTCTTTTCAAACAACTCAGTCAAAGGTCTATTACTAATGGGGTTTACGGTTCTACCTTTGGTTAGGGGACAGTCAGGGTGTCCGTGAAAGAGACAACCATGGAATTGATAAACGGTTTGACACTCCGCGTCCCAGCCGTCTACTCTTATATGTCTAGATCCCAAACTAACTTCACCCCCATTAAACGCTGTTTTTAGTGTCACATCCTTTGTTTTTGAAACCCACGTTAACCACTGCCAGCTCTGTTCCCCATAATGATTTGCTTTTCGCGGTCTGAACCCATCCTCACTATTTCTAATAATTGGAAATCCGGTTGGCATTTTCTGCATGAGAGACCATAAGTAAAGCGCATTGGCATCGTACCCCTTAATTCCCTGTACCACCTTATTTCTATTACCCCTGATGAATGTCTCACCCTTTTCATGATGTCTGTGAAATATTATGGAGGGGCCTCCCACTATATTATTTCTTATCGTCTTATGTAAGTCCCAGTGTCAATTCTAGGGCGCGATCGCGCGAGATTTTCGCGTTTTTTTGGACCTGATCGCAAAAAAAGAATTCCAGTGCGACCCTCTGATCGCGTTTTCCGTAAGGAGCTCGCATAATTAACAAACCAGTGCGAGTCTTAAAAAATCAGTTTTCAAAAGGAGCTCACCAAAAATTATCCGAAAATGTCCGAAAAATATGTTTAATTGTTGTTACTGTCCGATACGGTTACTACTTTTACCTAGTCTAGTATTCCCGAATGTTTCGTTCCTATCTTTAATCGGTAAAATACGTTTACGTTTTCTTAACGGCGCTTTAAAAAATCCCACCGAAAATGTCCGAAAAATACGGTAAATGGCCTTTACGGTCCGATGCGGTAGTTGGTATTAGTAATACTATTACCGTATATTTCCTACTTTCTTTTATTGTCGAAATCTTTTCCGTTTTCTGTATAAGTTACACAGCGCGCGATGTTTGACTTCCTTAACATGAGTTTCTAAATGAATTTTTTTAATCAGCCTGCTAAAAATAAAAACACTAGAGTCTATTATTTGCACAAGATCCCTCTGTTCCAATTATCAACGACGTTGTAGCTCTACCAGTTTTACTGGGCCTAAGCGGTGTAGGCCTACGTAAGTAAAATGCTGTTGATTAAATAAAAAAAACTAAAGCTCGTCATCCAGCACACACACACACAAAACTTTAACAAGCAAGGTTTCTAAAATATCAAGCGAAAATCGGGAATCCGATCTTGATAAACGTTGGCACTTAGACTTAGACTAGTAGAGAAGCAACAACCTGGGTTTTCTTATTGACGCTGAACGTTCCGACAGACCTATTAGACCATGAGTGTGCAACATTTTTCTGCTTTGGGCCGCATATGAAATTTTATACAACAAGACGGGCCACACAGTCTGAAAATGTACTTGCATTATCAATGCAATGAATTAAAAAGTGCCGTTAGAAATATTTCCCATGCAGGCCGAGAGTTTTGTAGATGACGCGTGTCAATAAAAAGACACGAATATTGCTCTGGCAAAAATAAGACATATTCTCCTATTTCAGTAAAAGTTTTTTTTTATCTAGGCCTACTGCTTTGTCACCACTAATACAAATACTGCTGTTCTGAAGGCTGAGGCTATGTTAGGGTATCAGCTTATTACAAATGATTACTACTTTATTACTTCTTTGTGCAGCACATAGTTTACTTCTGACTTTATAGAAATGTTTCTAGAGTCAACCATAACTACATTTCACTGTAGCAAATCAATCTAAGCTTATCTGTTTTTATAGTGTAAAATAGTCCCGCTACCAAAGGATGAAACAGTTACATTTACAATTTCTACAGATGGTAGCAATGATATTGGATCATTTCCGAAATTTCCCTTAGCTACTAAAACTGTAGTACAATAACAAGAGATGTATTACTCTGTTATAGCAAAATTTGTTAGTTATAAAGCTTTTGACATTTCTACAACTTCAAAAGTAGCTATTGATAGTATTGATACCACATGGAGAGAACTGGTGATGAAGGATAAAGGACTAGTTCTTATTAAATATCTGTCCAAGGTCATGCTTATATTAGCCACCATTCCATTCAGCTCAGACCACTGTGAAAGAGAAAGACTGACCAAAGAGCTTCTTAAGGAAACATTGGAAGCACTTCCCAAGCACCTGCTCCTTGCAGAGTTGGCCCTCATTCTTCCTCTCCAAACTGCTGACTGTGAGAGGGGCTTCAGTGCCCAAAATGCGATCATCACTTCAAAAAGGAACAGGCTGGGGGAAGAGAGCCTGTATACCCTTATGACTCTTAAGTGTGAGGGAAACCTGCAAGATGAAAACCTCCTGGAAAAATCCTTCTCTCTCTGGAGAGAAAGGAAGCAAAGGCAAATTTTCCAGAAAAACTAAACCCCAGCCACCCATGTGTATGCAGTTTTTATTGTTTTAAACTAAGGTTTATACCATAATATTACATAATTGCGTTATTTTTCGTGAAAAAAAAATACAACCTAGTCTCCTGTAAAATGATGCTCTCCTTTTTTTGGTTGGAGGGAGATCCTGATCTCCTTTTTCTGAAATCCTAGAATTGACACTGAGTCCGATTCCCGGTCGGAACACAAAGAAAAAGAAACTTCTTTGGGAAGGGTTTTGAAAAGGTACTTTAAAGTTACTCCCGGAACTGAAATCGCGTCTTTGAAAATATCAACTCCGAAATCTTTGTAAAAACTGGTTTGGTGCTCAAGAGCCTCGATAAATGGTTACACGTCGAGGTTGTTGTACCATACAAGAAAATCTCTAAGCGTTTCCATACGATTCTCTATCCAAATTTGCCTACAGGCGGCGTAATCCTCGTCCGAGATGTTACAATTTTTAATTTTGAAAAGAAGGCCGAATGAGGTGGTAAACTTGTTTCGTCTAAAACAGCTACATTTGTTACATACTCATACGGGAAAAATCCTTTTTTCTGTTTAACGTTGTACGCTGCGAGGTACTTACTATAGCTAAAACCGGGCGCGAGATAGTTGACAATGTCTAAGAACTTTAACTTGCTTGTTGCAATACACATGAAAGTGTTATTTCTTTTCACTACAAATCTAAAGGGTGTGTTCTTATCTTCTTCTTCTTCTTTGTTAGTAATAGGTCCTTCTTCTACCCCTTCTTCAGTTTTTGAATAAGCTAAAAAGTACTGTATGAGATATGGTTTAATGAGGTTGATGTCATATTTTCCAGAATTAAACCCTATAACCGGCATTTGTTTCAAGTAATCCTCTAGCCTATAACTAAGAACGCCATCGAACCCTCTCTCGTTGGAATTACCACCCCTAAATTTAGGAGGAAATAGCTCCTTTATTTGTCGAAAAACAGGCTCGAACTGTTTTCTCAAAATACCATAGGCTGCATCAGATATTTTATGGAGTCTGTCAATTACCCTATTCACTTATTCTTGGGGGTCCCCGTTCGAAATAAAACAGATGGGTTCTTCGTACCCAACTACGTTTGATGCTATCGAACAAGACAAAGGCACGTGCTTGGCTAAGCTACCTAACGCGGGTAACTCAGATTTATCAAAATAGCACTCAAAATCATATGTTGCGCGAAATGGATAAATAAATGTTGTGTCTACATCTATTCCGTACGAGGCTAGGAATTCCCAAATTGTTTTTTGGGTGTTGTATACTCCTCCCTTAAATCTTTCTACGGGTTTGACCCCATTGCAACTTTTCTCGTGTCTATTAAACTGTGTAACAGTGGACCATAATTTGCTACATTTAGAACACGCGAAAGAGTGCCCCGCCCCATCTATATTATTAATATACATAAAATGGTTCTGAAACAATAAAAGATACATTGTCTCCCTGAATCTATCACGGCTTCTAAGTTTAGGACAAAGGGCCTGATTTTCATCAAATTCAAAGATTTCTATATTTATACTAAAACAGGACTCTAAGGTTGGTATTTCAAGTAAGTTAACCCCACTAAAATTATCCAAGGTCTTGAGACCTTGGTTCACTTGCCACTGTTTCGCGAGTTTTAGTGTTGGTTTTCTAAGATTTTTTACAGGTGATCGGTAATGCGTAGCTAGGCATCTAAAAAAGCAGAAGTTGTCTGTGTATGGTTTTGAATTTGAATCATGTTGTAAAATGTTAATAGAGTGATTATGTTTAATAAAATGTGTATTAATATATAAATTATGAACATAAACAAACATATTCATATATGACACATAATGGTGTAAAATAAAATGGAGAGACACCTGTATACAACGGGTGTAAGAAACAATATATTAATTGAAGTGAATAAAATTTGCAACTTACATTGAGTCTAAGTGTCCTGTTTAAGTGGGGTGGTAGCAAACAGTGATGTATACTAGTAAAATAATATTAAAAAAAACAAATAAATATTAAAAATTTATCAGAGTGAATGTAAATAAAATATTGTCCATCTATTCATTTAAAAGTATATCAACTAGCGTACATGGCCATATTAAATACTAAAAACGATTTTGAAAAAAAAAACTGTTTAAAAAAGAAAAAATTCCTGTTCTTTGCTAAAGGTTTTTGTTTAATCTGTCAAGTGTGAACTGATTTGATCATTGAAAACTAAATCCAATACTGCCAGTCTTGTACTTTTCCCAATTATAAAGTCTACTGGTATGTGTTAATTTTCTACTCAATAAAAATGAGTAAAAAGGAACATGATTTTCATTTTTGCCACATAATACTGTCTTTCATATTATCTCTATTCAAATAATAAGAATCTCTTTTAAAACAGAATAACACAGATGTTTGACGAGAAAAAAAAATCAATTAAACAAGTGATGGGGATTCAAAAAGTACTTTTGATAAAAACACAATTTACTTACTTGGTCGATCAGTTGTGATGTCAGTTTGGTTTTTCTTAATTGACCAGCTACATCCTTGTTTGTTATAGACCTCCACAATGTGCTCCCACAACAAGTGTTTTTTTTTCTTGTTCCATAAATAGTATGATCTTTTGCCTGCTCCAGAATTGCTTAGATTATTTCTGACTGTCCTTACCAGATGTAATCCACATCCAAAGTCTTATAAATCATCAATTTCTACCTCCAAAAGCACACAATTATCATCAAGACCACCATTTTACATAACATTATGCCTTTGGAGTTAGTTTTGATATTCTTGCCTAAACAAACCACATAATAAAGTAACAGTATCTTTACTCACCCTTCTTTCAGTAATCATTACAATTTGTGTCTGTTGTCAGACGAGAAAAAAATAATCAATTTAACATGTGATGGGGATTCAAAAAGTACTTTTGATAAAAACACATTTACTTACTTTTTTGAACTCTCCTCCTCCTCCTCCATCGGTTCTTCTTTAATTATTACATTAACATTCTCTTTGTCCATCTCTATTTAAATAATAAGAATCTCTTTTAAAACAGAATATCACAGATGTTTGACGAGAAAAAAATAATCAATTTAACATGTGATGGGGATTCAAAAAGTACTTTTGATAAAAACACATTTTACTTACTTTTTTGAACTCTCCTCCTCCTCCTCCATCGGTTCTTCTTTAATTCTAACATTAACATTCTCTTTGTCCATCTCTATTTAAATAATAAGAATCTCTTTTAAGACAGAATACCACAGATACAACAGTACTTCATGACTCACAAACCGATTGACACAACTTTGGACCTACGATCCCATTCACAAGTGGAAAGTTTGTGTTGACACTACATTTTAGAACGCGTAAACATTTTGATCTGGAATAACGCAAGACATGGTGAAACACGCACTTTTACAACATAACCCTAAATTGTACGAAGATTTTTACTGTAACAAGCACGGATATGGTCCCCCAGTTTTTATTGCTGGAAGAAATCATTGAGGCCACGGTAGTGGTAGTTTCTTTAGCGGATTAGGAGGAATGGTCCTTCCTTGGTTGAAGACGGGAGGTAAGGCCTTACTCAGAGAAGATGTTAGTACTGGGTAAATAATAATCAAAGGGGACGTAATATACTACTCACAGTGTGGCTTAATGTACAGATAGGAAAAAACTTTGCCACACACAATGGGCTAAACACACTATGGCTTAACACACAGTGTCGACTTAACACACTGTGAACACACTGCGGCTAAAGACACTATGGCTTAACACACAGTGTCGGCTTAACACACTGTGAACATACTGCAGTTAAACACACTGTGATGACTTAACACACTGGCTAAATACACTGACAACTTAACACACTGCGGCTAAACACACTGTGGGTTAACACTCGCATTTAATCAAAGAATACACAAATTCACACTTATTGCACACGAGACCACTTAAAAAATGACTGCCTGGCTTAAATGGTGCGGTACTCTTTAGTTTAAACATCTTTATATGGGTATATGTGCAAAAAGTGTAAAAAAAAATATGTCATTCTTTGAATGCTTTATATTTTATGTCATCAATTCATACACTATGTCATGAATGTTTTATATGTCATCAATTCATACACTATATCATGAATGTTTTATATGTCATCAATTCATACACTATATCATGAATGTTTTATATGTCATCAATTCATACACTATGTCATGAATGTTTTATATGTCATCAATTCATACACTATGTCATGAATGTTTTATATGTCATCAATTCATACACTATATCATGAATGTTTTATATGTCATCAATTCATACACTATATCATGAATGTTTTATATGTCATCAATTTATACACTATGTCATGAATGTTTTATATGTCATCAATTCATACACTATGTCATGAATGTTTTATATGTCATCAATTCATACACTATATCATGAATGTTTTATATGTCATCAATTCATACACTATGTCATGAACGTTTTATATGCCATCAATTCATACACTATGTCATGAACGTTTTATATGCCATCAATTCATACACTATGTCAAAATTAACCATTTGTTTGTGTTGATCACTGAATTAATTATTTTTTATTTTGGTCACTTATCAAATTTTTTATTAATTGTTTTCTAACATATGCTGTGTTTTTGTGAGGAGTTGAGTCCCTTTGCTTAAGATTTCAGGACTATACAGAGGAAATTAGTTTAAGGGGTGAAGGGTTAAAGAACAGAAAGAAATTTTCCATAAAAAAAACAACAGAAAAATACAATTCATTATCAAATTATTCGCAATTGTGGAATACCATCACATTGTAATCCAATAAATATAATAAGATCAAAGGGAATCAACTGATGAAATTCTGATTTGACAAAAAGTCTTTACAAAGTTGTCCATGCTTTATGTATTTTTTTCTTCTCAATAAATTCATCTCTACATATTATATTTAAGTATATGTGTCAGATACATACAGTTCTCTTGTGTTGTCTAAATTGTGTAACCCTTAGAATTAAACAAAAAATGCTGTTTAATTATAGGCCAAAACCTAATCACATTAAAGAAAAAAGTCTTGAATATCTCTATATCATATCTATAAAATGTTTTGCCCCCCCCCCCCCGCCCCATTATCCCTTGGTTCCCCCCAATGACTTTTTCTACTACATCTAATATTAACTCATATAGTGTGTAGCTATTTTGTCCATGTTGTGTTTTAATAAAATGTTGAATGACATGGTCATGGAGCTGTTCCCTTGTTTATTTGTATTAATGAATGAAATGATATCCTAATATACTACCGGTATGTTTTCTTATGATTTAGTTTGTTTCGTACATTAAAAATGTATGTATGTAGTAAATGTATCAATGTAAACATGTCTTTATTTCAACCAGTAGCTAGTTGTAAACTAAGACTAAGATATTGTTCATGTTGTACAAAACTTATATTATAAAACCCACACAGGTTACTTCACTGCAAATAAAAAAACATTTCAACATTAACCCTTTCAGTTTGGTATTTTGTTTATTTTTTTTATTGTTGTTTTATTGTCCACATATAATAATTCAAATTTAAATGTTGTTACCAATATTGATCCTTTGTATGTGAGGTTAAAGTTTCTAATACATTTTATAGTGTAAACAGGAAATTGATCCTAGTTTTTTAGTAGATTAGACAGCGGGGGGGGGGGGGGGGGGGGGTTAGGATTTGTTTTCATCTTCTCCTCCCCTTTTTATTTTAATAGAAAGTGTTGGTTAATATATTACTATTACACTGCGACAATATCTTCCACAATATCTTCCACAATATATTGATATCTTCTTCCTTATATTTCCTACTATTTATATATATATATTTAAATCTTATAGATTGTTGCTTTTATTAGTTTTATTGATTGGATTCGATAAGCTTCAATTACTTCCATTACTAGTCCTAGATTAATAGTTTATTTGGTACTACTTACTGTTTTAACAGTTATTTATTTAGAGTCGGGTCTCCTTATAGTATTTCTTAATTTATTATCATTTTTCTTTTATGTAAATAAAGTTAAATGTTTAGTTTGTTAATAGGAGTTTTCTTCTTCTATTTAATGTAGTTTAGTAATCATTTTAGATTAGTATTTGTTCTTTAGCTATTAGATTTTTAACGGTTTTCTCTGCGATTCATATTCATACGCCACCTTACCCCTAGACATTATTAATTAGAGTTAATTAGAGTTATTTCTATATTTAATTTAACTTAAAGAACCCGTATGATTGCAGGGATAACCCTTTTAGAGTAAATTAAACTCGTTCAATGTTACAATGTTCTTTTTTTTTGTTTGAAACAATGAAAGTAATTGATACCATTCATAGCTGGGTTTATACTGTTTGGGAAATATGGGGGGAAATTGGGCAAGGGTTCTTATGGAAGTTTGTGAATTTGAAGTGGCTATTCTGACCCAATAGACTTAGTAATTTAATAGATAGTTAGTATCGGTTAGTTTATAGGGAAAGATTTGTTGTTTTTTGTGCTATCTCTTATAAAATATGGTCAGAATTAAAGATATTTTATTTCCATCTTATAATTTTTTTTATGGGTTCTATGGAATTCCAACTGAAGCTTGGTCCTAAAAGCCCCACTGCCTTGTTAATTCCCCTTAAACTTAAATGGACAAAACAGCATAAATATAAAAAAAAGGTTAAAATGATATATACAATTGAATAACCAATGTGTACCAAGTGAGAAGTTAATCTAGTTAATTGAATAACCCATGTGCACCAAGTGAGAAGTTAATCTAGTTAATTGAATAACCAATGTGTACCAAGTGAGAAGTTGATCTAGTTAATTGAATAACCCATGTGCACCAAGTGAGAAGTTAATCTAGTTAATTGAATAACCAATGTGTACCAAGTGAGAAGTTGATCTAGTTAATTGAATAACCCATGTGCACCAAGTGAGAAGTTGATCTAGTTAATTGAATAACCCATGTGCACCAAGTGAGAAGTTGATCTAGTTAATTGAATAACCAATGTGCACCAAGTGAGAAGTTGATCTAGTTAATTGAATAACCCATGTGCACCAAGTGAGAAGTTGATCTAGTTAATTGAATAACCCATGTGCACTAAGTGAGAAGTTGATCTAGTTAATTGAATAACCCATGTGCACCAAGTGAGAAGTTGATCTAGTTAATTGAATAACCAATGTGCACCAAGTGAGAAGTTGATCTAGTTAATTGAATAACCAATGTGCACCAAGTGAGAAGTTGATCTAGTTAATTGAATAACCCATGTGCACCAAGTGAGAAGTTGATCTAGTTAATTGAATAACCCATGTGCACCAAGTGAGAAGTTGATCTAGTTAATTGAATAACCCATGTGCACCAAGTGAGAAGTTGATCTAGTTAATTGAATAACCCATGTGCACCAAGTGAGAAGTTGATCTAGTTAATTGAATAACCCATGTGCACCAAGTGAGAAGTTGATCTAGTTAATTGAATAACCCATGTGCACCAAGTGAGAAGTTGATCTAGTTAATTGAATAACCCATGTGCACCAAGTGAGAAGTTAATCTAGTTAATTGAATAACCCATGTGCACCAAGTGAGAAGTTGATCTAGTTAATTGAATAACCCATGTGCACCAAGTGAGAAGTTGATCTAGTTGAGTGAAGAGTGATTTTCAATGG
This sequence comes from Anisus vortex, assembly GCA_949126835.1. Lineage (NCBI taxonomy): Eukaryota > Metazoa > Mollusca > Gastropoda > Planorbidae > Anisus > Anisus vortex. The sequence continues at coordinate 40,242,033 of OX421503.1, forward strand.
CACGCAGAAGATAAAAAAAAGGCAATTTAAGTAGGCCTACGGTATCTTGTACAATAACTTAATTGCCAGCGTAGGATTACTTTTATGCTGTTGGCACGCTGGATGAATTAGAAGCCTACGGTATCTTGTACAATAACTTAATTGCCAGCGTAGGATTACTTTTAGGCTGTTGGCACGCTGGATGAATTAGAAATCTTACTTTGACACATCAAATGGAAATACGACTGAGAAAAAGAATAATTACGCGATTGTGAAATAGGCAGAGTTAAAAGTTAAAGTTTGTGTGCATAATATAATAGTATTTAATATGGTATTGTTACTCTCGTGTCCAAGGGATGTTGGATACTCTAGCCGGGGTTGTAGCGGTTTTTATTAGTATTTACAAATTAGTTCAAAGGAGAAAAGGATAAAGAGAGAGAGAAGGAAAGAATTATGTCTTTAAAAAATAAATAGAAATCATTAAGACCGGGATAGAATCATCGAAAAATAGAACGGAGACAGTTTAATAGGTCATTCAATATTTATAAAAGGTCATTCAATATTTTGTACTTGTCCATTTACAGGCAGAGGTGTAGCGGGTACCGGTAGCTGTGATATTGCGCCCTATGACAAACATAAAATTGACGCCCCCTCCCAGTCTAATAACTTTTTTTCTAAATTTAATGGTGTAGGCTAAGCCTAATTTTGGCGCCCCTTTTCCATGGCACCCGGGGACATCTGTAGGCCTAACTTTCTGCCCCCCCCTCCCCCTCTTTTCAACTTAGGTTCACCTTTGTTTACTGGTATTTGTCACACTGTAAAATATAGACAAATACTATAACTATAATAACTAAAATAAATTATTTGTACTCTGGTAAACAATAAGAAAACTTGGAACACAGCGCTAGCAGTTGAGAAAATAATGCACGGATTTTGTGACAGGGGGAGAGAAAGGCGGCCACGAGCAAGACCACCGTAAGTATTTACGATGGTCTTGCCACGGGTCGAAAGACAGTGTGTAAGTGTAAGGAGCCTTCACAAGCCGATGTAGCACCCCAGGGCAAAAGTTTCAGCGACACCCCCTTGCATACTGTAACTGCTTTGTTTAGTGCTATATTTAGACTATACATGCCGACCCCCCCCCCTTAGAAGTGTCGCCCCCAGGCATATACCCCCCTCCCACCCTTGTAAAGGCACTGTCAGTGACCAGTATGTAGCCTATACAAGATGAAGTCGATGTTTTTGAGAGATATATGATATAGCAATTCTTGTGTGATATCTCATGAACTGTTTAATGTTTAAATGTAATAAAGTAATTCATTTGCTGGAACACAGTGTAGAGTGTCAATACTGTTGTTATTGTACTGTTTTGTACAGTCTTGTGGTTTACGAGTTCATTACTGTAAAACATCTACAAGGATAAGGTAGACATGGTTACTGTAGTTGTATACGCGTAAAATAATGACGAGTGCGTCTGTGTGTAAAGAAGTTATAGTCTGTGTCGATGGAAAGTTGTTAGACCGTTGAATAGACAGTGAAAAAAGAACGAGAGAGGTAGATGGTTTAGTCAATTTGTATATACTCATCTCATAAGTTAACAGACGTTCCTTCGAGATAGAAGATTATTACGTCCACTAGGCCCAAAACTCCTGCAGGGCGGCAGAGATCGGTCGGCGGCTTGGCAGACAGTCCGGTGAACTAACCGCAGGGCCAGCCGGCCTCACTTTTATTTTTATGATAAAGTTTACACCAGCAAATCTCCAGGGATTTAGCTACACCCTTCTTCCCATAATGTATGTGGAAGGAAAGATTGTTTGGGATGGAAAGAAATTGGCTGTTGTGCACCGATTGCCCCATAAAAACAGGCGCCTCTTCCTAGCACCCAATGGAAACGCATCGTGTTTCAAAAAAAAGATACAAATAAGGGGGGGGGGGGCACTTGGATTTGGAGAAAGTAAAAGAGACGCACAAGCTCATTACGTCTCTATTTCTATAAGGCTTACTTTTACGAAGTAACATGTAATAGTAATAAAGTAATAAAAAAACGCGTATGGGGTTTGTTAAGATTAAAGAAAACCTAGGCTGGGCGGGCGTATGCCTAAGGGTACCCATGTAGGCCTGTTGATGTCATGAGGTTTTAATTCTATTTTTTATTGCCAGGTCTTATCTATATGAATTTCTTAATTCGTTATTTGTTTAAATTTTACTTTCTCTTTTAATCGAAATGGTAGGCTATGTTTTTCGTCCATTCCCATCTCTCACTCTCACCAGCATTCTTTGATTTCTTCCCTCTATTCCCATCTCTCACTCTCACTAGCATTCTTTGATTTCTTCCCTCTATTTCCATCTCTCACTCTCACTAGCATTCTTTGATTTCTTCCCTCTATTTCCATCTCTCACTCTCACTAGCATTCTTTGATTTCTTCCCTCTATTTCCATCTCTCACTCTCACTAGCATTCTTTGATTTCTTCCCTCTATTTCCATCTCTCACTCTCACTAGCATTCTTTGATTTCTTCCCTCTATTCCCATCTCTCACTCTCACTAGCATTCTTTGATTTCTTCCCTCTATTCCCATCTCTCACTCTCACTAGCATTCTTTGATTTCTTCCCTCTATTTCCATCTCTCACTCTCACTAGCATTCTTTGATTTCTTCCCTCTATTCCCATCTCTCACTCTCACTAGCATTCTTTGATTTCTTCCCTCTATTCCCATCTCTCACTCTCACTAGCATTCTTTGATTTCTTCCCTCTATTTCCATCTCTCACTCTCACTAGCATTCTTTGATTTCTTCCCTCTATTCCCATCTCTCACTCTCACTAGCATTCTTTGATTTCTTCCCTCTATTTCCATCTCTCACTCTCACTAGCATTCTTTGATTTCTTCCCTCTATTTCCATCTCTCACTCTCACTAGCATTCTTTGATTTCTTCCCTCTATTCCCATCTCTCACTCTCACTAGCATTCTTTGATTTCTTCCCTCTATTCCCATCTCTCACTCTCACTAGCATTCTTTGATTTCTTCCCTCTATTTCCATCTCTCACTCTCACTAGCATTCTTTGATTTCTTCCCTCTATTTCCATCTCTCACTCTCACTAGCATTCTTTGATTTCTTCCCACTATGATCGTACCCCCCCCCCCCCCTTCTCTACCCTCCCTCCCCGCGTCCACTGATCTAGTTGAATTATATCTAGACTCTAGACTCTAGACCTATATAAGTTCGGACTGACGCTTATTTGATCATTAAGTGTACTTAGCTAGACTACTGTCTTGACATTTTATGTTAAAACAACACGGCAGCTGTCCCTGATATTCCCGATGCGTAGGCTATAATCCGATATATTACGAGCTTTGAGTCTCAATTATATGTCGTTGCCCTAAGATATTGCTAGTTATTCAAGTCATTTAGCCAGGATAAAACGTAGGCTAAATCACTAAACCTAGAAACACTAGAGGACAGAAGGGCAAAGTACCGGTAGTAATAATACAAAAGCCTTTGAATTCTAACTATATACCGGTACCGGGTACAACCCTAACTATATACCGGGTACCGGTACAACCCTAAAACAATCTTTTACAATGCTCAGATAAACTTTAGGACAAAAACAATGTCCTTATCCGAGAACAAATGCATATAAGTAGGCCTACTCTTTCTTCCGAGTGGAATGGGTTGCCTGAACAGACCCTGAAAACCAATAACTTAATACTATTTAAAATACTAATAATTACTGATAGAAATGCAGGACTAAGCTTAGACTCAAATCACGAGATGAGCGTAGGACTAAATAATCTTCTTTATAGAAGGAGCTTCAAGGAGCGTCTGTAATAAGACCATCTATTTCTCTCAGCCAGGCGTTATTGGGACTTTCTCTTCGTCTTGCATCTTGACGATTCCATGAAAGAACCTAGTCAAATTTGCTGTCGGTTTTCTTAAGGTGTTGCAGTGGCGTATTTAGGCATGTTCCACATGTTCTATTGGAACAGGGACCCGCACACAAAAGGGAAAAGGGGCCCCCACACATCCCAAAATAGAAATGTTTTGGTAATGGTAATTTATATAGCGCTTCTATCCATGCTATTTTAGCATGCTCAGTGCGCTCTAGAAGACTATTAATCTGTGACTTCCCCACTCTTTCGTTGAAAATGTAAAATAAAATTTATTTATTCTCCTACAATTTAAAGCGCCCCAGTCCAACCAAGCTAAGTGCAACATAAAATATATGATTTTACAGAATGTAACATGAATTAACGGCCCTTTTCTGAGGTATGTGGAAGGCAGGGGCGAGACCACGAGCCCCCCCCCCCCCCCCCACATAAATTTGGGAACAGGGCCCCCACAATCCTAAATACAGCCCTGGGTGTTGTATATATGCATATATTTTATCTTTGGCAGGAATTTTTCTCTATTTAGATATAGACCGTCCTTTTTGATTCCGTTGTATCAACTTGAAAAAAAAAGTAGGCTAAGTGTATTAATTAGTTTCCACCCTTTATAAATGGCTTTCAGTTTAGGCCAATACGCGAATAAGACCATAAGTAATGGCATTAGTAGCCTATAGTTCTAAAAGTAAAAAACAATAAGTACGACGGGGAAAGAAACAACAATAACAACAACATGGCTTTAACGTTTATTTATTTTTTCTTAAAGAAAAACAATTGCGATTATAATTTATGTATTAGCTTGCGTTATTCTAGTCTAACTGGAATTGGGTTATGGCACAGTTCATGGTCAGGCAGCCATCTTGGCTCCAATGAGTTTCTAAAGCTGCAACAAAAAAAGAATAAAATTAGAAGATGCATATAGTATGTTAGTCAACGATTCAGTGGAGTTCGATATAGGGCCTACAATAAAATTAGAAAATGCATATATTATTATAGTATGTTAGTCAACGATTCAGTTGAGTTCGATATATAATAAAATTAGAAAATGCATATAGTATGTTAGTCAACGATTCAGTGGAGTTCGATATATAATAAAATTAGAAAATGCATATAGTATGTTAGTCAACGATTCAGTGGAGTTCGATATACAATAACATTAATGGATTATTATTACCGCTTGAATTTTCTTAAAATTATAGGCCTAGGCATATTATTTAATCGGAATATTTCAAATTCTCTTAAATCTTCTAAGTTTAAATTCTAAGTCTTACTTAGATCTACCCAGGTTTTATATGTAAAATTTAAGTGCAATACTTATATATGTATATAAATCAATACTTATATACATATATATGTATTATATACATATATAAGTATTAAGTGTGCATTTATGTATTTATTGAAAATAGTAGGCCTAATAGGTTTGACCACATTTTGCAGCAATCTATAAAGACTAATTAAGCAATAATTCACAAATACTAACCCGAATGGCATTGTTAAACAATGATCAACATTTCATTGTTTATTAAAGTTGCAGTTGATGACATGTCTAATCACTAATTACCAAGTTGGGTAGAGATGTATTACATTTGTCAGGGGTAAGGACCAATTAACACAAAATTAATTTTTTTAATATAAAAAAATATTTTTTGTTTACCTCATGTCTTTTTTAAGAGTGACAGTACCGGTAATAGCTTCTGGTCCGACATTCTGAAGAAATGTGATTCCATCACATGTCAATTCCAAATAGGTGATGTTAAACAGTGGGTATGCCTGGAAGCGAGATAGCTTACTGTATTATATGTATAATTAATAGGCTGTGTGTGTCAAATCCGATTTTCATTGGTTAATGTTAAAGACGTCACACTATTCTCTTTTAATTGTAAGTTTGCTATATCGCATCTTATATATGTTCTCCCTGGTAAAGTGGTTAGCGCCTCTGACTGACACGCAAGCGATCTGGGTTCCTTTTCCCGCTTAGAACCCCCCTCCCCCTCCTCAGTCAGCCTTGTTTCCCAATAACCTCTGCTATTCTGAATATCGCTTCTTTAACTAAAACTTTTTGGATGATAAAATAATGAATGGCCATTTTTTTTAAAAATAATTACTTTTTGAAGATATACAACAACCTACATTTAATGATGTACATCCAGATTCGTAGGAAACAAACTGATGACCTTGTTCAACGTATTCGAAAAAGAAGCAATGACTTCTCTTGCTGACGTCATGTTCCGCCATTCTCCCAATAGTTCTCTCGTCATACACAAAGCTACATGTTGTTTTAAGGGAAGAAAGTGACGTGAATTTAGTTTTATTGAGAGCCTTCGCCGGTGCATGATCTAAAGTACAGAACCAGATACCCAGGACTGGACCGAAATATAAACTCCTTTTGCCTGCAGGGAGTGCAGGGGCCCACAAAGTCTGGGTCAAATCCGAAAGACAACACATGCTTTTATCCAGACGTTTGCACGCAGAGCTAACAGCTATATTATAAAAAGAATAAGCTTACAATTGGTTATGAAACGCAAACATATGTATAGCCTATATATATATATATTATATGTATATATATTATATGTAAGCTTCTATATAAAAGAGAAACTGGATTGATACAAACGGAAATTGACTTTTGTCTGGACTTTTGGATTTTCGGATTGCGACTTAGATTTTACCAAAAGGCAAATACAGATTGACATGAAGTGATAACTTTGGAGTGGATCTGCAACGGCTTGGGGTCCAAGAATGGATAAATAAAAAGGCATCCGACATGTCTAACTAGAAGGAGGTTGTTTATCAGGTCAGCGCCCCCCCCCCCTCTTCCATTAGATACCGGTATAACGTCACAGATGATAATGGTTTAATTTTTTCGTGCAATTTATCAGAAAGAGAAAACAATTTTTTTTAAAGTGTAGAAAATGACATGTTTTGAAAATGAAATTAAGCTTAATATGTATATTTGCTTATCGAAATAGATTCGCGAATTAGGATTGTTTAGTTGTAAGAAAGTAGATTTTTATAAATTTGGTTATTGGCAATTATTATGGGTATTGAAATTCCAGAGTTCACATTTCTAAGCTTATATACAGTGATAATGATTAAGTAACATCAGTTGTTGAATAGAACAGTTTTATTTTAATTGTAGATCCAAAATCTATACAGAAAAATAATATGTACTATAAGATGGACGAGAAACTGAAAATCCATTAAAAAAATACAAACAATTTAACAGTTAGCGAAGAATACGAACTGCTCTCTACAAGCTATCAAACCGAACTGACTAAGCTAGCAATGTGACCCGGTGATGTAACTGAAGAAATCAAGAATCACTATTTTCATGGGGTGGCAATTTACGACGTATAATTCAACTCATCATCATTGGCTTCATAGTCTCTAATCAGAAGACGATTAGATTTGCGCTTTTGTGATTCAGCTAACACGTCTAGGCTAATTCAGCTACGACGTCTCATTCAGCTACGACGTATAATTCAGCTACGACGTCTCATTCAGCTACGACGTATAATTCAGCTACGACGTCTAAATCAGCTACGACATCTAAATCAGCTACGACGTATAATTCAGCTACGACTTCCAATTCAAACTTCCACGGGATGGACGAAATATTGAATTAAATCCACAATAATAACTTGAAGGTCATACCTCCCCCCTTTCTAATCGGCCCTACGCAGAATGAAAAGTCATTGTAATATACTATCATTTATTTATAACTTAAAGTCTTAACAGCTTCAATACATTTTTTTGAAAAGTTAGAATTATTGATAATAAAGGTGATACAATGTTGGGGACTAGCAACATAAATATCATACAGTTGTAATATTAACTAGCTTAACTTACTTATTATGATTGAGCCATATCTGTTTCGGCGCTATCCGGTACATCTTGATACCGTTGTTTGAGTCAAGAATTTCCATTAGATGTACATGTGTCAAATTATGTCGCGCTGTAAAAAGTTCCACCAGTACATAAGCTCTCTGTGTGGAAGCATGAACATTATTTAGCGGGGATTAGCCACTGTACATTGACATGCATAAACGTACATATAAATGTCAATGTTACAAGGTGAAGATAGATGTAGTAAAAGTTGAGTTACACATTTGTAACAAGAAAAAAAAGGAAATTAACTTACATGAGCATTGATATGTGACGGAATATCCCGAACACTTAGTCTAAATCCCACAGGCCGTATGGGTGAGGATTGTATTGAATATATTCCAACAAACATGGATGTGAACCGTTTCATTGTTTCACCTGTAAATATTTTTTAAAAAAGATTTACACCAATGGAATGAAACTGTACTTTAAAACAAAGAAAGTTTCATGGTTTGTTTGTCCCCTTCTCTCTCCACGATCGCATTTTTATTTACCCAAATTATTGAACGGGGGGGGGGGGGGGGTAAAAAAATGATGAGTAAATCGGAAGAAACCTACCAGACGTAGAGAATAATATCACATCAATTGTGAACGACACTTAAAACATCTTAAACTATTATAGCTCCCCCCCCCCTCCCCCCAGGATTGCCACCAGGTATAACCATTTAAGATATGGGATCAGTTCCAAGGGAGGGGGCGACACAGTGGCTGAGTGGCAGCGCGTTGGGCTGGCGTACAGAAGATCCCTGGTAAAGGCAAGCATTTTGTCTCCCAGGTCTGTAGGGTGTCCCTGTAGCTCTGATTGGTACCTGACATTAGTTGGAGCTAAGTCAATGGCTGGTCACACAATCCCCTAGTATACCGTGGCCACGGAAACTGGTGAAAGCTGCTTCAGCATCAACTAAGTCCGACGTGAATTTTTTACTTCAAGAAATGTATCCTATAGATTGGACATGTGTGCCCCGGTGGAGGTTTTCTGCAATATAAACTCCCAGTTACACTAAATTTTTGGACACCTTCTCCTACATTCCATACTATAAAAAAATTAAAATACCCGTTTCACCAGTTTCTGTGGCCACGGCATACTATGTGATTGTGTGGCCAGCACTATGCAGAGACAATTTTAGTTTACCCCAACTAGGGTCAGGAACCCATCAAAGATGAGTAAACTTAGGGACACTTTGTCCAGACCCGGGAAAAAAAATCCAAGCCTGCACCAGGATTCGAACCCGGACTTTCGGTACGCCGAACGCGCTGCCGCACTGCCACCTGTACACTACGATTAGGTTAAAACCCAACTGGTACAAGGAGCTGGGAACAATATTTGCTTCTGACTGGCTGAGTGTCATCAAATTTAGAGACCAAAAGTTTCTTGTTTCTTGTAACTCTGAGAAGTTAATCACCACGATGGGAGATTTAGCCGTTTGTGGTTAATCTTCACAGCGACGTAAACAGGTTTAGGCAAGTTTTTCCCTAATTCTGGCATCCTTTTATTTTCTAAAAAAACTATTTGAATATTTGACTTACCACAACAGAGATCATTTTTTCACCAGAGACTATAATAAGATGGACCGGTTGCTCTATTTTTAGAGCTTATATCATAGATATCCATGCTTAGGCTATATGTTTTTTTTTTCTCAGTGCGCAACCAATAAGGCTGTCTTGAATGACTTCTACGCTCCTAGAACAGCAATACTTTTAAAGGTTTTCGCTGTATACAACTTTCGATTTTAATCTTTATTTTCCATTGAGAAAATCAAGCGAATTACTAAACCAGAAGTCTAGAGGACTTAGTGCAAACGGAAATTCTGAAACTAAAGTGTTTCAAGTTATCAAAATTAAATAGCAGAAATATCAGAGCAAGCGGTCCATCTTATTTAAAGTCTTTGGTTTAACGCAATAATTCGGATTTTAACAGCTAAAGAAATGCAATAATGTACTCACTTTCAGGCGACACATATCCAGGTTCTAGTACACACTGGACAAGCAACACCCAACATAATTTAGACTTGGACTGCATTCTATTTTGTTTCTTTCTTTTTTTTAGCCGGTGTTGCTGTGAATTTAAATCTAGTCTAGAAAATATGAAAGTTTAAAGATTTGAACAAAATAAACAAGAAGTAATCTTACTGTTTATTTATTTAAAGACACAACAAATTGTGAAATCTTGTTTTGAAAGGTTTTCATTAAACGTACGCAACAAGAAAATCGGATTTTAATACCCCCTCCCAAACACCTTCTCGCCTCTTGCACCCCGTAATTTTTGGACACATGTGTCCTCGCTAGGGACCGTCCATAAATTACGTCGCACGATTGGGGGGGGGGGGGAGATACGCTTTTGTGATGATGTGTGACGAGAGGGGGGGAGGGGTGTCTAAGTCGTCTGACGTCACAAGAAAATGAATATAGGGGTACATATGGGGTATATATGTTTGTGCGCTATAGACTCCTATGCCGTTTTATCGATCGGGACAACCAAAAATGGACATTTACTCGCAACTTTCAGGAATTGAAAAATTAATTTTATAAAGTAGGGCATATGCTGCTGACTTTGTTGATTTTATATAAATAAAAGTATGCCATTTATGCACACATGAAAACATAAAATAAAAAAAAAAAATAGCTCCTCGCTGTAAAAAAGAGTAGCTTCCCTTTCATTCTACTTTCACTGAGAAGGCAAAGTGATGTGTACAGAAGCATAAAAACATTAGATCAACTCATTGAACAGTTAAAGATGGACGGATTTACAATCAGTAGAAGTGGACTCTGCCTTCGTCTTTTGCCAAAGCGCAGCTCATCTCTTGAAGGCCATCGTCAGGACTCAACAGTCCCAGTGAAGCTCATTAGAGCACAGAATGATCGACATGCTAAACATATAGACGGTTTGTTTTGTACGGCAACAATAAGACTATTGGAAGAGTTGGCACCCATGCTAGGGCCAAACGAAGTGTGCTTTGTGAGCCAAGACGATAAAGCTCGAGTGCCAATCGGGTTGACTACTGCTAACAAGTAAAGTCCTAGCTGATGCACATCGAATACAGAGTCAGCTTGCCGGACCATGACTGGGTTGTGGCTGCAGGACACAAGCTAATTCTGTCGGTGTATGCTGAAATCCAAATTCAGTCCAATGGTTTAGGAAACCGAGAAGCTATTGGTTATTCAGGACCGACTTACATTGTAATCAGATCTGGAAAACACTTTTCATCAACAGCATTCAGTCATGGGCTCGATTTCAAGAAATTGCTTAGTCTCAAGGAATTTGATGTCATTACAAATTACACGGAGTGGTATTGATCGCATGGTGAAACCAATTTTAGTGTCGACGGACTGTTGATGGTGACCCAGACGCAAACGCAAGATGCGGAAAAGTTATTAAGCTTGCAGTCCACCACTTTCTTCAGTACGATTTTGATGCTGTATTCATCGCTACTAATGCTACAGGGAGAAGTTCGTTTAATAGGGTCGAAAGGAAAATGGCGCCACTCAGTAATGAACTTACTGGGTTGATATTAGGCCTACCACATGGCCACTATAGTAGTCACTTGAACGTTAGAGGTGTTACCATAGATGCTGATTTAGAAAAGAAGAATTTTCAGTTTGCAGGCAACACTCTAGTTAAAATTGGGTCACAGTTGGTAGTTGATAATTTTCCAACAGTGGCAGAATTCATCGACCCAACAGTCTCAGAGATCGATGAAGAACACCTGTTGTCTAAAAATAAAAAAATTGTTTGACGTTCATGTACGAACAAGCCAATACTTAAATTGTAAAATGCACCGACAAAAAGTGCTGTTCTAAACCAAGAAGCTCATATTTCAGTGTAGTAACAGAGAGATTTTTTCCACCTCCTTTACCAATTGTTCAATCAGTCGAAGGTCTGAAAATTCCAGAACAGACAACAGATGGAGCGTCGCATAAGTTTCCATCTCTGTTTGCAGCTCTAAGTTTGAACGTGTATGATATCCTTCCTCGGTCATCAAATCCTTACCGTTTGATTCAATACGATTTACACTGTCCGTCAATACAATTTGTGCTTAGCGATAGGATTTGCAAAAAATGTCATATGTACTTCGCTTCGTTTGTCATGCTGCGCAGCCATTCTTCAACACAAAAGCAGGAATCAATTATTATTCCTCCTAAACCTATCAGACCACAAAGAGTTGCTGCACGTAGGCAACGTGGACTAATGCTTATTATCGCAAATGAAGAAAATGGAGAGAGCGCTGAAAGTATGGATGAAGAAGAGCTTGATTTGAATGGAATATCCATTCCACCTGATGAAGAGACCAATACTTTCCCCATTTATTCCAAGAAAGAGCATTTTTCATCACCCTGGGAAAATGCATGACAAACGTACGTTTTGTGTTGCTTTTTTTATAAACTTATTTTTTATTTAAATTGCACTGATTCTACTGAAGCATTTATTTGTGTGCACATGATATTAAATTATTGTTATAATTACACTTTCGATTTTTCTTTTGTGTAAGCTTAATGAAAAATTCATTAATTACAAAACGATGACAAATAAAAGTAATTTGGAACCTGTAAATGTGTGTTTTTTTAGGAAAATATATTTTCGGGTGGCGGGGGGGGGGGGGGGGAGATACAGATTTTGTGTTGTCATATATGAAGGGGGGGGGGGGTCTGACTTTTTTCGACGATGTGTAACAAGGAAGGGGGGTAAAAATCAGCCCAAATCGTGTGACGTAATTTATGGACGGCCCCTTAGACTAGTGAATAACGTATCGGACTGCCATGCAGTCGACTCGGGTTCGATTCTCCAGTTAGGCTAACCTTTTCTTTTGTCAAAAATTGTTTGTTCCAGTTAATATTACTTTTAAAATAAATGATGGTAAATCCACGGGCAACACCGGGCAATTTAGCTTATTTTAACTTGAGTACCAGGTGACCGATCATTCGATCGGTAATAAAGAGCAGGCGCTTGTACCTTAACATCATGTGTATGTAAAACAACAGTGCATAAATTTTAAAAATACTTCTTTACCAGACCAATAAATTGTATTTGTCTTTTTCGTTTTTCTACTATGAATAACATGGGCTTTAAATTCTAACAGTTAAAGCAGATTTTTATTTATGCAGTCTAATATCTAGATTTTGCCCTATAACCCTCCCCCCCCCAAAAAAAAAAAACAAAAAAAAAAACAAAAAAAAAAAAACAGCTTAATCTCATTTTAAACCCATAAAAAAAACATGTAGGCTAGAGTTGTCAGTTTTAAATCTAACAGAAATATATGTCATTTATGTCATTAAATCGCCAGGTTACAGTGAATACAGAACAGTACTGCGCGTTTGGTTATGTGCAAGTCTAAAAGAGACTCGGGAACCGCCCTTCTACGCTCGCACCACTGGCTCCCCGTGAAAGCCAGAATTGAGTATAAAGTGGCGCTACTTTGCCATCAGTGCATTTTTAACAACGAGTTTCCGTCCTATCTCAAGGCACTAATCACACATTATGTCCCGCAAAAAACACTTCGTTCTGCAAACTTATCGCTTCTGGAAGAGCCCCGTTTCTCTCTGACGACCGTTGGCCTTAGAGCCTTCTCAGTATCCGGTCCGAAGATGTGGAATCAACTTCCCATTCAACTGAGGCGAACAAGCTCTACTGTTACTTTCAAAAAGAACTTAAAAACTCATTATTTCAGTATTTACCTTAGATAACATTTAACATGCTTTAGAAACTTACTGTCTTATTTATGGGTTGGGTCGGTTAATGCTACATTTATTTGTTTTGTCTTTTTTTAATCATCAATTTAGTTCTGTCACCTGGCCTAGGGTAGGCCTAATATCCGTATTCTTAGTTGTATGTTAAACGCGATCTGAGCTTACATTATGTTTGTTGGCAGCGCTATACAAATATTATTATTATTATTTAAAAGACTGAAAATGAAAAGTTTAAATTTAAAATATCGTGAATTACGTTACAATTTTTAGTTCTTCTACCCCTTCTCCTATTGGTGTACGCTCGTTTGAATCTGTGGCGCCTTCACTGTGGAACGGCTTACCTGAGACACTGAAAAACTCTGTGTCAAAAAAAGGCATTCAAGAAGAATTTGAAGACTTTTCTTTTCAACTAAGTTGATCAGGTACACATCCATCAGCAAAAAACTTATTTGAAACTATTTTAAAATGTTATTGTCGTTTCGTGCCTCCATCGGCCGAAACTTTAGAGTGTTATTGTCGTTTCGTTTTTTTGGGTGGGGGGGTATTGGGCAAAATTTAGATATTAGACTGCACAAATAAAAATCTGCTTTGACTGTTAGAATTTAAAGCCCATATTATTCATAGTAGAAAAACGAAAAAGACAAATACAATTTATTGGTCTGGTAAAGACGTATTTTTAAAATGTATGCACTGTTGTTTTACATACACAGGATGTTAAGGTACAAGCGCCTGCTCTTTATTACCGATCGAATGATCGGTCACCTGGTACTATATTTATATATATACATACATATATAGGCCTACATACAATTTTTGCTCGTATTATAGTATAGGATTAGGCCTACAATATTTATTTCAAATTACTTTCCGTAATGTCTACAGTAAAAAAATATTTGTGTTTTTAATTATTAGCTCTATCGCTTTCTGTTCATTGTACTTTATAATTTTTGATCTGTAGCTTATATCTTCGATCGGCTGCTCACAAACTCAATTTGACGATCCCGCGGACAAAACTCGTGACAGCTGGTCAGCGGGCCTTCACCTACTCCGGCCCCTCCGCATGGAACACCCTGCCACTCCAGCTGCGACAAAGCTCGAACTTTAACATTTTCAAGACCGGACTCAAGACTCACCTGTTTATTATTGACTACTAGCCCACTTACATTTTTAAACATTTGTCTGTTATTGTTATCATCGTTAATTGTAATTGTAATTGTAAATGTAATTGTTAAGCGCATAGAACTGATTGCGGGATACGCGCTATATAAGCTTCATTATTATTATTATTATTTATACAAGTCTGTTTTTTTTCCCCCCGGACAACGCCGGGCAATTTAGCTTGTTACTTATATAGAAATCAGTTATGCATGTCTGTGTGCGTATTTTTTTAAGCCTACGTACCTCTAATATAGGTGGTTATAGATCTATATGAAGGTATGTTTGTGGACAGAGTAAGGTCAGTTGTAAAGTAGATTGAGAGGTGGATATGTTGTCTGGTAGATGGGAGTTCTAAGCTTAAAGACAGCAAGTGGATTTCAAAAATTTAACTTACTTTGTCCGTAACCATCGGCAGATTTTAAAGAATAATAAACACATCTGTATATAATGCATGTTATAATAGAACTTTATTCAGTGGTTCTATAACCGTTTAAGCTTTTTTAAAACTTTGTATATTTCAAAAGGATGAACCAATCCGCTAAATTTTGAGAACTGTTTCTGGGAAAATTATGTCGGAATACCTAACGGCTAAAGATAGGATTTTTTTATCGAAAAGTAATAAATATATTGACATGTCAGACTTAACGTTGAGACTCAGCAGGTTTTTAGCCAGGATTAAACGACTCAATAAACACAGATATACTTGGGTTAACGACCGATAATTGAGACACGAATGCCTTATATCGGATTAGAAATTCAAGTACCAATATAGCAGCTGTCGTCGATGTGGTAATCAGACACAGTGCCCTCACATAGCGGGGGGGGGGGCAGAGGGGGCATATGCCTGGGGGCGACATTTCCAGGGGGCGGCAAATATAGTCTAAATATAGCAAATATTGCACTAAACAAGCAGTTACAGTATGCAAGGGGGCGGCGCTGAAACTTTTGCCCTGTAAAGGCTCTAATCACACAACAGAGTAGCCGGAAAGGAGGGGGGTAGCATGGTGTGCGTCCGCTCCCCCTACGACCGATTTCCGAAAATTATAAGAACAAAATCGAACCCAGTTGGCCCGCATGACAGTCGGATAGGCCTACGCTAACCATTCAGCTAAGGAGGACGCCATCCGTAAGCGAAATCGCAAAACTGACAGGCTATGGGACAGTATGGCAATGGCTAACCGAACGCGCTGCCGCTAAAGTAGTTAACCAGCTAAAAGTGCTATGATTAAATTATTATTTCAATGTTGTAAAACTCTTAAATTAATTTTTAATGAAAGCTTTTTTTTTAAATATAAGCTTTCAAAATAATAGGATCCTGAGTTCGAATCCTGGTGAATGTTAGTATTTGTGTTCTGGAGAGTGCCCCTGAGTTTACCCAGCTCTGATGGGTACCTGACCTTTGTTGGGGTTAAGTAAAAGCGGCTGTGCATTGTGCTGGCCACACAATCACCTAGTATGCTACAGAAAGTGGTGAATGCTGCTTCACCAGCCCTATAATCAATTTGGTCTGTTTTGAAACAATCGCTATCGTGAAGTCGATCAACTGACAGTCGCTGTTTTCTTATTTATATTCTTATAAGTTTACAGACGTTCCTTCTAGATAGAAGATTATTACGTCCACTAGGCCCAAAACTCCTGTAGGGCGACAGGGATCCGTCGGTGGCACGGATAGAACACGCAACGTGTCAGTCGCTATTATGAACCCGAGCCATTTTTACCAGAGGTGCTGGTGTGTGTATTATACAGATTCAAATCAGAAAGAGATCTAGAGCAACTTTTATTGTGCATGGTGGGGTTTCTAATCCAATATTAGGGTATTGACTCTTAGTTTAAAGTTTAATGTCTATATTGTGGCTAGGTTCCCAGTTGAGAATAGTTCAATTCGGAGCCTGTCATTTTAATTCATTAATTGTAAACTAAATGAGTTACTAGAACTTTAGAAATTGACTTAATTTCAATTAATTTTTAATTATAGACGAAGGCTAGCAGAGTTTTAAGTCCCAGTTTTAAAGTTATGAAATTTTTTTTATAGTTCAGTGAGGCACACAAATATTTATTAAATGCAACTTCCGGGCGGAAATCGTCATTTATTTTTAATTCGCTTTTTTTATAAACGGAATATAAATAAAATAAAATTTTTATATGTTTTAGAAAATAGGAGAAAAATAGTTGTTTTATGCTTTCTAGCGAAAATTTGAGAAAATTCTTTTTTTTTCGTGTTTCGTATTTTCATAATCGGACCTTGTTTTTCATATAAACTATAAACTACAAAACATTCGTAGTACCGGTAGGCTGCCGTGGGCTACTTGGCAGGTCTGGCTGGGGACAAGCATAAAATATGAACATATAGTACTATAGTAAATGCCCAATAATAATTGTACACTCTCCCTCTCAATCTGGAATTTGAGAAATTGACACCAATTGGCAACATATGCACTAATAGGCAAATGTCAGTTTAAAAGAGACATGATAGGGGTTCGGTAAAAGTTGAAAGCCTGCTAAGGCCTTCATTGGTCTGTAGGCTACTATTGGAATGTTGGAAATGTCCCCTGACCCATCTATCTATGCCTGAATAGTTCCAATGCTCTAAGCATTTGTCACATAGGCCTACCATTGTCACTCAAATAATGAATTTGGGTCTAAAATGCTTCAATTCCTCGTGTCTGCTCTATAATTCATTGTCCTGTAATTTTATTGTAAAACAATTCACCATTACATAGTATATTTATAAATACATATAAATGTAATTCTGTCCCAAGACTTTTTACTGAATTTGGTAAAGCTGATTTCTCACTAAGTGCAATAGAACGTCATTTAATTTCTATGGGATGATTTTGATGTATTGTTATCCTTGAATGTTATAGTGTGGTCTGTTCGTGGCTTGGCTAAGTGTCACATTTGATATCACGGGGAAAGTATCAACAACGTACACGTTAAGCCAAGATGAGTTGCTAGAGAAGACACCACTGTGTATGTACTGCTGAGAATGTGTGAGACGTGTTGTGTTTGAGTCATTGGAATGCTGTGTGTGTAGACTATATACTGCTGAATAAGTGTTGTGTTTGAGTCATTGGAATGCTGTGTGTGTAGACTATATACTGCTGAACAAGTGTTGTGTTTGAGTCATTGGAATGCTGTGTGTGTACACTATATACTGCTGAATAAGTGTTGTGTTTGAGTCATTGGAATGCTGTGGGTGTAGACTATATACTGCTGAATAAGTGTTGTGTTTGAGTCATTGGAATGCTGTGAGTGTAGACTATATACTGCTGAATAAGTGTTTTGTTTGAGTCATTGGAATGCTGTGGGTGTAGACTATATACTACTGAATAAGTGTTGTGTTTGAGTCATTGGAATGCTGTGGGTGTAGACTATATACTGCTGAATAAGTGTTTTGTT
Organism: Anisus vortex; assembly: GCA_949126835.1. Lineage (NCBI taxonomy): Eukaryota > Metazoa > Mollusca > Gastropoda > Planorbidae > Anisus > Anisus vortex. The sequence continues at coordinate 40,260,021 of OX421503.1, forward strand.
TGAGTCATTGGAATGCTGTGGGTGTAGACTATATTGTTACGTCCACAATCCCCTTGTGGCCAGAGCTGTGTAGATCTTGCTGATAATTCTCGTTAGTCCTAGGGGAGACTTTAATTATTAGTATTTATGTTTCAGTATTACACGAACTCTTCTTATAGTCCTGGGCACAAATTCAGTATTTGTATTCCAACATTTCCTTTCTTGTATATTATGGTAGTAGATAAATCTTATAGTAATGTATTCAACACAATAGGATATTAATTTGACAAGGAAGCTTCAGTGTAACTGTTGTTGATAGTTTATTTCAGGTGGTATGTTCAATATATACAATATATCTATTATGTACAGTTAGAATAAAATAGTGCAAACACAAACGTTCTCAAAAGAACATATTTTGAAACTCTCCGTCTTTCAGACCAAACAAATCATTATATGCTATCCGAGTGGTGCAAGGGACAGACCCATTACCAGTAGGGGTGAAAATCATGGTATCATTACTAAACTCATAACAAAAACGATAGGAACTTCCCCTATTAAATAATGAGTCGTTCCCAGACTCTGAGAATTTGAGATCAACACAGAATCCCAGCATTACCTAGAACCTTTTATTTTCCTACTAAACGTCCTAATATGGTGTGTAGTAAGAAAAGAGAGAGAGAGAGGAATAAACATTGCGTGTTCCAATTCTTGGAAAAACAATATACATGACACGCCCCCACCCAATGAAAGAAATAATGTACCATAATTACCCAAGTAATACTCAACATGGTACATTTTTCGTACTTAACACTATCGTTTTAATAACCAACAATCAATGGAAGATTATAAGACAATTTAAGCAAACATGGCTCACTGGCACAACTAAATTATAAAAAGTGTCACTACCCAATGGTAATTGTGATCATAACGTGATGGACAAATATTTCCCCGTTAGTATTAATATTAACTAATGTCTCAACAAGTACAAATAATTCAAAAATATTCTAGTCATTCTTATTTTAACTATGTACAGTTGTGTGGATTTCCACCAAAAATTTGCAAAAAGTCTTAATCTATTTAAACAAATATAACATTGCTCAAACTTTGTCAATTTTCAACAGTTTACTTCTAATATACAAACCAAAAGATAAGTAATACGTAACTCGAATCAAACTATGGGTTACTTCCCCTTTAAATTACAATGTCAACTTGACATTAACAGGGTTCATACCTAAGATGATGATACTTCCCCTTTTCTCAAATATGAGGAGAAAATACGCTCTAGTTACGATTACTACAGTAATCTTAATGTTAAAATGTAATCCACTATTATGCGTTTTTGGCAGATTTGAAAGTTTAATATAAAAGTTTGTTCAGGGTTGAATGAGTGTACACCTTTAGGTACCTTTGTTTCCCTCCGTTCCTGGATATATGGAATATATATAACAACCTATACAACATAGTGAATATCCACTAGTTTTTCCCATTCTATTACCATGATATAACAATTTAGCAATAGATTTCCAATATTATCTATTAATTTATACCAATTGATATTACATCTCTTTCTAAGATAAAAATTGTACATATTATTATTTAGTTCCATTCATTAACTAAAATAAAAACAAGATAATAAATCAACTAGCTCAAAGTTTTCTCACGTAATTGCATGTGATGACAATTACTTTCATCCATCCATATCAAGTAAATACGTGCATATATATTTATTGCATCATGCATCAAAATTTAAATGGAATTTCTTTTCCATAATCAAATGAATTTAAAATATATCAGAACATCAATATAATACATGATTATAAAAATTATTAATACTTTCAAAAGACTTGACTTCTATATGATACAAGTATTCTATAGGTATTCCATAATCAAAATTCAAACGAATGATAGGTTATCATGACACATTCTTAATGAATAAGTGAGATGATCTGAAAAAGAAGTATAGGGTTATTCAGTCAATCATGTAGCACCCGAGATAGAGTATCAGCTATGACCTTGTCTCTATCTTGTCGATGATACGGGGAATGGGATACCAGTCAGTCTTTGTCAAATTACTTAATTTCCCAAAGTCTCTATAAAACTGCAGTGTGTGGTCGGCTTTTGGTACCATCACACAGGGTGTAGACCATTTGCTATCACATTTTTCTCCTATGTCATCTTCTAACATATACTTTACATCTAATTTAATATGCTCAGGTCTGATGGGGTCAAATGGATGCTGTTTAATAGACCTGGCACCCTCGGTTAACACTACATCGTGCTCTATGACATGTGTCCTACTGGGAACATTTGTAAACATTGACTTATTTTCATGTACCAGCTCAATAATCTTCTCCTTATCTTCTACCGGAAGATGTTCTAGCCTTGTATCTAAACTCTTAAGGGCATCTGTATTATTAAGTTTACTTTCTGCAAACTTATATTCTATCCTAGATAAATCCGTCGGGACCCTAGCTAATGAAATCATGGGGACCTCCCGTGGTTTACTCTTTTCCCTGGAAACATAGGGCTTAAGTAAATTAATATGGCATACCCTCTGTTTTTGTCTCCGGTCAGGAGTCTTTATCAAATAATTGACCTCGCCAAGCTTTGACTCTATCTCATAGGGTCCACAAAACTTTGCACTTAAAGGCTGATTTTGCAAAGGTAGAAACACAAGAACTTTGTCACCTGGTGCAAAAGTTCTAGCTGTAGCTTTACGGTCATAGTTCTGTCTCATACGCTCCTGCATCTGTGGAAAATGAATCTTCACATGGTTAAAAGCATGATAAAGCCTATTTTTAAATTTATCTACATATGACAAAAGTCCAATCGGTTCACTGTCCGTTAGCCAAGTTTCATGTAGAAGTTTCAACGGACCTCTGACTGAGTGTCCATACACAAGTTCGAATGGGCTAAACCCCAGGGATTCCTGAGTGGCCTCCCTTGCAGCGAACAGTACATAAGGCACACCCTTATCCCAGTCTTTCTCGTTTTCATAACAGTACTTTTTAAGCATCGATTTTAATGTCTGATGAAACCTTTCCAGAGCTCCCTGGCTCTCAGGATGATAGGCACTTGATAGCCTATGGCTTATCCCTAATTGTTCCATGACTTGTTTGAAAATGTTCGAAGTAAAGTTAGTCCCCTGGTCGGACTGTACTGTCTTCGGTAGGCCATAACGTGTGAAGAAATTTGTCAGGGCGTCTACCACCTTCACTGTTGTTATGTTCCGCAACGGAATGGCTTCCGGGAAGCGAGTGGATGAACACATGACTGTGAGCAGGTATTGAAAACCGGCTTTTGTTTTCGGCAACGGGCCCACGCAATCAATGAGTATATGACTGAATGGTTCGTCGAACGCTGGTATCGGCTGGAGTGGAGCGACAGGAATTCGTTGGTTAGGACGTCCTACCATTTGGCATACGTGGCAAGTCTTGCAGTATTGTTCGACATCTCTTCTCAGTCCTGGCCAGTAGAAGTAAGGGAGGATACGGTGGTGCGTTTTTCGGACTCCCATGTGACCAGCGAAAGGAAGATCATGCGCCATACGCAGTATATCTTGACGATAGCACTTAGGTATTACAATCTGGTGAATACTGTCCCACTCGTTTGTACCTGAGTTGAGCGGTTTCGACTTTCTCATCAATACTTCATCTTTCATGTAGAAACATTCCGCCATTGCATCTGCAGTCTTTTCGTCAACAGCTTTCATTCTGAGTTGCATTATTACTTCGTCATTCAATTGTTCTTTCACCAATTTCTGCTTTGGTGACAAAATGTTATCGTTCTCTGTTGCATCACCAGTTGTTAGTTCAGCAAAGAACGTAGCACTTAAATCGATGTCAGGTGTTTCTGTTATCACTGTTTCATTCGCATGTGTGTCTTCAGAACAGACAAACACATCTTTCGTTGCACTACACGGCGTAGCAGGAGTCTTTACCGACTTCTTTTTCTGCATTGCTCTTGTCAGTGCACATGTTGGGCGTTCATTGGCAGGACGTAGGTTTTTGTCCTCCGCCATCTTTGTCTCCAACACTTTAACCATGGGCTCGACAGTGACTCTGCCGCCCATAATGTCATTTCCTAATATCATGGAAACGCCTTTGACGGGTAGTGCGCGCCACACTCCCACTACGATGTTACCTGTAAAAATATCCGACTCGAGTTTTATTCTGTGCAGTGGAGCTTCTACAGCCTCCATACTAGCACCTCTCAGCACAACAGACTCACCGGTACTGGTGGCATCTGTTAACGGCACACTGCCCTCCAGGATCACGCTGACAGCAGAACCCGTGTCACGTAATATCTGTATTTTCTTCTTGCTGAGTACATCGACTTCTGTCGACACTGTCCCCTCGTAGACAAAGGGTCGAAAATCGGATAGGTCGTCCTCTTCCGGGACTTCAGGAACCATCTGTTCCTCACGGCCTTCTGAAAGCATAATAGATTGAGTACAGCTATTCTCTTTTACCTTAGATAGACTGTTCTCAAAAACCATCGACTCCACAACTATGGGCGATGCCGGCCGCATTTCTTTTGAGTTTCTTGACCCTGTGTTGCACACTTCTTCTGTCTGCTTGCTATCTTTCTGCACTCTGGCACAGTGTAGAATAGCACCTTGCTTCTTGGTAAGGATCCAACAATCTTTCTTCATGTGGCCCTCTTTCTTGCAATTGAAACATACCACCTTTGCTTTATTTACATCTGTCTGCTTCCTGAAATGAACTAAGTTACTATTATTATTTACACCACTGTTCTTATTATTGTTTTCACTTGTCTCTTTTGGTTTACTAGCCTCCTTGGACTCTGGTTTGTGCACTTTGGGTTTGTCAGCATAATATGGCTTTATGCTGGCGTGAATTATGGCATAGTTATCTGCCAATCTAGCAGCTTCATGCACATCTTCAACCCCTCGGTCTGAGATGTGAGTTTTAATATCCACTCGAATACAATCATTGAATTCCTCAAACAATATTAGGTTCTTGAGTTTATCAAACTCACTTACATTCCGTGACCTTAGCCACTGTTCTAACATTTTCTCCTTTTGTCTCAAAAAGTCTACATGAGTTTGATCATATGCCTTCTTTCTGTCTCTAAATAGCTTTCTATATTTTTCTGGTGTCAGGGAATAACTTTTTAGCACCCTATCTTTGATTACTTCATAGTCATTTATTTCCTCGGGTGTTAAACTCAACACTACGTCCAATGCTTTTCCTTTGTTGAGAGTTGACCTTAACAATAAAGCCATCTTATCATCAGGGAACTGATAATCTACAGCTATCCTCTCAAAAAGCAAAAAGAAATCTTGAACATCTTCTTCTCTGAATATAGGCAAGTGTTGCTTCATTGCGCTAATATCCATACCATTGCTGTCCCTACGATGGTCAGGTCTGTTCATGCGTGCCATCTCTATCCTTTCTCTGCTTTCAATCCTAATTCTTTCATTTTCCCTTTCAGTTTCTATCCTAATTCTTTCATTTTCTATCCTAATTCTTTCCAATTCCATTCTCTTCATAGCTAATTGGAATTTTAGGTTTTCACTCAACCCTTCATCTTCATCATTGTTTGATGATCTAGATGACATATTTCTTACCTCGTCTCCGTGGGCAATTACCTCGCCCCCACTGGGAGCTACATAACCTTCATTGATATCGTTCTGTCCCACTTCAACTACACTACCAGTGTTCATGGCATTCTGCCCGTTCAAACATGTCATAATTTCTTTGGTCAAACGATTACGATTAGGTCTTGCCTGTCCTGCCTCAATCCCAAAGGACTCAGCTAATTCTTTTAGTTCAGCAAATGACATGGCATTAAGTTCCTCACTTGATATATTCGAAGCCATAGTATAGCGTTCGAAATATTTGTTATAGTAGAGTAGTATATATTGTATAATAAAATATAAAGTTCCAACTTACGATTTGTCCAGAAATTTGCACAATATAATATTAAACACTTCGTGGAATCTTCACACTTCCCAAGGAATAAAAACGCAAACCAGTTCTCTCCTCTTTTTAAAAAGAATAGTTTCACAGTCCGAACGAGACTACCAAATCTTGTCAATCCTAGGTCAGGAAAAGTAGAACTCAAATATACCGGGCGAGACCACCAAATTTTGTTACGTCCACAATCCCCTTGTGGCCAGAGCTGTGTAGATCTTGCTGATAATTCTCGTTAGTCCTAGGGGAGACTTTAATTATTAGTATTTATGTTTCAGTATTACACGAACTCTTCTTATAGTCCTGGGCACAAATTCAGTATTTGTATTCCAACATTTCCTTTCTTGTATATTATGGTAGTAGATAAATCTTATAGTAATGTATTCAACACAATAGGATATTAATTTGACAAGGAAGCTTCAGTGTAACTGTTGTTGATAGTTTATTTCAGGTGGTATGTTCAATATATACAATATATCTATTATGTACAGTTAGAATAAAATAGTGCAAACACAAACGTTCTCAAAAGAACATATTTTGAAACTCTCCGTCTTTCAGACCAAACAAATCATTATATGCTATCCGAGTGGTGCAAGGGACAGACCCATTACCAGTAGGGGTGAAAATCATGGTATCATTACTAAACTCATAACAAAAACGATAGGAACTTCCCCTATTAAATAATGAGTCGTTCCCAGACTCTGAGAATTTGAGATCAACACAGAATCCCAGCATTACCTAGAACCTTTTATTTTCCTACTAAACGTCCTAATATGGTGTGTAGTAAGAAAAGAGAGAGAGAGAGGAATAAACATTGCGTGTTCCAATTCTTGGAAAAACAATATACATGACACGCCCCCACCCAATGAAAGAAATAATGTACCATAATTACCCAAGTAATACTCAACATGGTACATTTTTCGTACTTAACACTATCGTTTTAATAACCAACAATCAATGGAAGATTATAAGACAATTTAAGCAAACATGGCTCACTGGCACAACTAAATTATAAAAAGTGTCACTACCCAATGGTAATTGTGATCATAACGTGATGGACAAATATTTCCCCGTTAGTATTAATATTAACTAATGTCTCAACAAGTACAAATAATTCAAAAATATTCTAGTCATTCTTATTTTAACTATGTACAGTTGTGTGGATTTCCACCAAAAATTTGCAAAAAGTCTTAATCTATTTAAACAAATATAACATTGCTCAAACTTTGTCAATTTTCAACAGTTTACTTCTAATATACAAACCAAAAGATAAGTAATACGTAACTCGAATCAAACTATGGGTTACTTCCCCTTTAAATTACAATGTCAACTTGACATTAACAGGGTTCATACCTAAGATGATGATACTTCCCCTTTTCTCAAATATGAGGAGAAAATACGCTCTAGTTACGATTACTACAGTAATCTTAATGTTAAAATGTAATCCACTATTATGCGTTTTTGGCAGATTTGAAAGTTTAATATAAAAGTTTGTTCAGGGTTGAATGAGTGTACACCTTTAGGTACCTTTGTTTCCCTCCGTTCCTGGATATATGGAATATATATAACAACCTATACAACATAGTGAATATCCACTAGTTTTTCCCATTCTATTACCATGATATAACAATTTAGCAATAGATTTCCAATATTATCTATTAATTTATACCAATTGATATTACATCTCTTTCTAAGATAAAAATTGTACATATTATTATTTAGTTCCATTCATTAACTAAAATAGAAACAAGATAATAAATCAACTAGCTCAAAGTTTTCTCACGTAATTGCATGTGATGACAATTACTTTCATCCATCCATATCAAGTAAATACGTGCATATATATTTATTGCATCATGCATCAAAATTTAAATGGAATTTCTTTTCCATAATCAAATGAATTTAAAATATATCAGAACATCAATATAATACATGATTATAAAAATTATTAATACTTTCAAAAGACTTGACTTCTATATGATACAAGTATTCTATAGGTATTCCATAATCAAAATTCAAACGAATGATAGGTTATCATGACACATTCTTAATGAATAAGTGAGATGATCTGAAAAAGAAGTATAGGGTTATTCAGTCAATCATGTAGCACCCGAGATAGAGTATCAGCTATGACCTTGTCTCTATCTTGTCGATGATACGGGGAATGGGATACCAGTCAGTCTTTGTCAAATTACTTAATTTCCCAAAGTCTCTATAAAACTGCAGTGTGTGGTCGGCTTTTGGTACCATCACACAGGGTGTAGACCATTTGCTATCACATTTTTCTCCTATGTCATCTTCTAACATATACTTTACATCTAATTTAATATGCTCAGGTCTGATGGGGTCAAATGGATGCTGTTTAATAGACCTGGCACCCTCGGTTAACACTACATCGTGCTCTATGACATGTGTCCTACTGGGAACATTTGTAAACATTGACTTATTTTCATGTACCAGCTCAATAATCTTCTCCTTATCTTCTACCGGAAGATGTTCTAGCCTTGTATCTAAACTCTTAAGGGCATCTGTATTATTAAGTTTACTTTCTGCAAACTTATATTCTATCCTAGATAAATCCGTCGGGACCCTAGCTAATGAAATCATGGGGACCTCCCGTGGTTTACTCTTTTCCCTGGAAACATAGGGCTTAAGTAAATTAATATGGCATACCCTCTGTTTTTGTCTCCGGTCAGGAGTCTTTATCAAATAATTGACCTCGCCAAGCTTTGACTCTATCTCATAGGGTCCACAAAACTTTGCACTTAAAGGCTGATTTTGCAAAGGTAGAAACACAAGAACTTTGTCACCTGGTGCAAAAGTTCTAGCTGTAGCTTTACGGTCATAGTTCTGTCTCATACGCTCCTGCATCTGTGGAAAATGAATCTTCACATGGTTAAAAGCATGATAAAGCCTATTTTTAAATTTATCTACATATGACAAAAGTCCAATCGGTTCACTGTCCGTTAGCCAAGTTTCATGTAGAAGTTTCAACGGACCTCTGACTGAGTGTCCATACACAAGTTCGAATGGGCTAAACCCCAGGGATTCCTGAGTGGCCTCCCTTGCAGCGAACAGTACATAAGGCACACCCTTATCCCAGTCTTTCTCGTTTTCATAACAGTACTTTTTAAGCATCGATTTTAATGTCTGATGAAACCTTTCCAGAGCTCCCTGGCTCTCAGGATGATAGGCACTTGATAGCCTATGGCTTATCCCTAATTGTTCCATGACTTGTTTGAAAATGTTCGAAGTAAAGTTAGTCCCCTGGTCGGACTGTACTGTCTTCGGTAGGCCATAACGTGTGAAGAAATTTGTCAGGGCGTCTACCACCTTCACTGTTGTTATGTTCCGCAACGGAATGGCTTCCGGGAAGCGAGTGGATGAACACATGACTGTGAGCAGGTATTGAAAACCGGCTTTTGTTTTCGGCAACGGGCCCACGCAATCAATGAGTATATGACTGAATGGTTCGTCGAACGCTGGTATCGGCTGGAGTGGAGCGACAGGAATTCGTTGGTTAGGACGTCCTACCATTTGGCATACGTGGCAAGTCTTGCAGTATTGTTCGACATCTCTTCTCAGTCCTGGCCAGTAGAAGTAAGGGAGGATACGGTGGTGCGTTTTTCGGACTCCCATGTGACCAGCGAAAGGAAGATCATGCGCCATACGCAGTATATCTTGACGATAGCACTTAGGTATTACAATCTGGTGAATACTGTCCCACTCGTTTGTACCTGAGTTGAGCGGTTTCGACTTTCTCATCAATACTTCATCTTTCATGTAGAAACATTCCGCCATTGCATCTGCAGTCTTTTCGTCAACAGCTTTCATTCTGAGTTGCATTATTACTTCGTCATTCAATTGTTCTTTCACCAATTTCTGCTTTGGTGACAAAATGTTATCGTTCTCTGTTGCATCACCAGTTGTTAGTTCAGCAAAGAACGTAGCACTTAAATCGATGTCAGGTGTTTCTGTTATCACTGTTTCATTCGCATGTGTGTCTTCAGAACAGACAAACACATCTTTCGTTGCACTACACGGCGTAGCAGGAGTCTTTACCGACTTCTTTTTCTGCATTGCTCTTGTCAGTGCACATGTTGGGCGTTCATTGGCAGGACGTAGGTTTTTGTCCTCCGCCATCTTTGTCTCCAACACTTTAACCATGGGCTCGACAGTGACTCTGCCGCCCATAATGTCATTTCCTAATATCATGGAAACGCCTTTGACGGGTAGTGCGCGCCACACTCCCACTACGATGTTACCTGTAAAAATATCCGACTCGAGTTTTATTCTGTGCAGTGGAGCTTCTACAGCCTCCATACTAGCACCTCTCAGCACAACAGACTCACCGGTACTGGTGGCATCTGTTAACGGCACACTGCCCTCCAGGATCACGCTGACAGCAGAACCCGTGTCACGTAATATCTGTATTTTCTTCTTGCTGAGTACATCGACTTCTGTCGACACTGTCCCCTCGTAGACAAAGGGTCGAAAATCGGATAGGTCGTCCTCTTCCGGGACTTCAGGAACCATCTGTTCCTCACGGCCTTCTGAAAGCATAATAGATTGAGTACAGCTATTCTCTTTTACCTTAGATAGACTGTTCTCAAAAACCATCGACTCCACAACTATGGGCGATGCCGGCCGCATTTCTTTTGAGTTTCTTGACCCTGTGTTGCACACTTCTTCTGTCTGCTTGCTATCTTTCTGCACTCTGGCACAGTGTAGAATAGCACCTTGCTTCTTGGTAAGGATCCAACAATCTTTCTTCATGTGGCCCTCTTTCTTGCAATTGAAACATACCACCTTTGCTTTATTTACATCTGTCTGCTTCCTGAAATGAACTAAGTTACTATTATTATTTACACCACTGTTCTTATTATTGTTTTCACTTGTCTCTTTTGGTTTACTAGCCTCCTTGGACTCTGGTTTGTGCACTTTGGGTTTGTCAGCATAATATGGCTTTATGCTGGCGTGAATTATGGCATAGTTATCTGCCAATCTAGCAGCTTCATGCACATCTTCAACCCCTCGGTCTGAGATGTGAGTTTTAATATCCACTCGAATACAATCATTGAATTCCTCAAACAATATTAGGTTCTTGAGTTTATCAAACTCACTTACATTCCGTGACCTTAGCCACTGTTCTAACATTTTCTCCTTTTGTCTCAAAAAGTCTACATGAGTTTGATCATATGCCTTCTTTCTGTCTCTAAATAGCTTTCTATATTTTTCTGGTGTCAGGGAATAACTTTTTAGCACCCTATCTTTGATTACTTCATAGTCATTTATTTCCTCGGGTGTTAAACTCAACACTACGTCCAATGCTTTTCCTTTGTTGAGAGTTGACCTTAACAATAAAGCCATCTTATCATCAGGGAACTGATAATCTACAGCTATCCTCTCAAAAAGCAAAAAGAAATCTTGAACATCTTCTTCTCTGAATATAGGCAAGTGTTGCTTCATTGCGCTAATATCCATACCATTGCTGTCCCTACGATGGTCAGGTCTGTTCATGCGTGCCATCTCTATCCTTTCTCTGCTTTCAATCCTAATTCTTTCATTTTCCCTTTCAGTTTCTATCCTAATTCTTTCATTTTCTATCCTAATTCTTTCCAATTCCATTCTCTTCATAGCTAATTGGAATTTTAGGTTTTCACTCAACCCTTCATCTTCATCATTGTTTGATGATCTAGATGACATATTTCTTACCTCGTCTCCGTGGGCAATTACCTCGCCCCCACTGGGAGCTACATAACCTTCATTGATATCGTTCTGTCCCACTTCAACTACACTACCAGTGTTCATGGCATTCTGCCCGTTCAAACATGTCATAATTTCTTTGGTCAAACGATTACGATTAGGTCTTGCCTGTCCTGCCTCAATCCCAAAGGACTCAGCTAATTCTTTTAGTTCAGCAAATGACATGGCATTAAGTTCCTCACTTGATATATTCGAAGCCATAGTATAGCGTTCGAAATATTTGTTATAGTAGAGTAGTATATATTGTATAATAAAATATAAAGTTCCAACTTACGATTTGTCCAGAAATTTGCACAATATAATATTAAACACTTCGTGGAATCTTCACACTTCCCAAGGAATAAAAACGCAAACCAGTTCTCTCCTCTTTTTAAAAAGAATAGTTTCACAGTCCGAACGAGACTACCAAATCTTGTCAATCCTAGGTCAGGAAAAGTAGAACTCAAATATACCGGGCGAGACCACCAAATTTTGTTACGTCCACAATCCCCTTGTGGCCAGAGCTGTGTAGATCTTGCTGATAATTCTCGTTAGTCCTAGGGGAGACTTTAATTATTAGTATTTATGTTTCAGTATTACACGAACTCTTCTTATAGTCCTGGGCACAAATTCAGTATTTGTATTCCAACATTTCCTTTCTTGTATATTATGGTAGTAGATAAATCTTATAGTAATGTATTCAACACAATAGGATATTAATTTGACAAGGAAGCTTCAGTGTAACTGTTGTTGATAGTTTATTTCAGGTGGTATGTTCAATATATACAATATATCTATTATGTACAGTTAGAATAAAATAGTGCAAACACAAACGTTCTCAAAAGAACATATTTTGAAACTCTCCGTCTTTCAGACCAAACAAATCATTATATGCTATCCGAGTGGTGCAAGGGACAGACCCATTACCAGTAGGGGTGAAAATCATGGTATCATTACTAAACTCATAACAAAAACGATAGGAACTTCCCCTATTAAATAATGAGTCGTTCCCAGACTCTGAGAATTTGAGATCAACACAGAATCCCAGCATTACCTAGAACCTTTTATTTTCCTACTAAACGTCCTAATATGGTGTGTAGTAAGAAAAGAGAGAGAGAGAGGAATAAACATTGCGTGTTCCAATTCTTGGAAAAACAATATACATGACAATATACTGCTGAATAAGTGTTTTGTTTGAGTCATTGGAATGCTGTGGGTGTAGACTATATACTGCTGAATAAGTGTTGTGTTTGAGTCATTGGAATGCTGTGGGTGTAGACTATATACTGCTGAATAAGTGTTGTGTTTGAGTCATTGGAATGCTGTGGGTGTAGACTATATACTGCTGAATAAGTGTTTTGTTTGAGTCATTGGAATGCTGTGGGTAGACTATATACTGCTGAATAAGTGTTGTGTTTGAGTCATTGGAATGCTGTGGGTGTAGACTATATACTGCTGAATAAGTGTTGTGTTTGAGTCATTGGAATGCTGTGGGTGTAGACTATATACTGCTGAATAAGTGTTGTGTTTGAGTCATTGGAATGCTGTGGGTGTAGACTATATACTGCTGAATAAGTGTTTTGTTTGAGTCATTGGAATGCTGTGGGTGTAGACTATATAGGCCTACTGCTGAATAAGTGTTGTGTTTGAGTCATTGGAATGCTGTGGGTGTAGACTATATACTGCTGAATAAGTGTTGTGTTTGAGTCATTGGAATGCTGTGAGTGTAGACTATATACTGCTGAATAAGTGTTGTGTTTGAGAGTCATTGAACTTATTTTATGAAATTATGTGTTGGTATTACCGGGCACTAATGAAATACCAAGGTACCGGTATTAATATATCTAATTATCTAAAACTTACTATTCCACTCACTGTTCTTTATTTTACAAAAACATTTATTAAATTTTATAACATTAACATATTAATTAAGAGAAACACTAAATTACTTCCTTTACCGTATCTTCTATCTTACATATTATATATATATTGTCTCCTTTTATTATATACACATAGTTCAACACCCAATGTTTGTTTATCTAGTTTTACAATTTGATAAAGGTAAAATACATGGCGTTGAATTTACCTGTATTATATTATGCATTCATCAATGTTGGATGCCACTTTCACTTAGTAAGAAAAAAATATGTCCTGACTACAACATCTCTATTTCATTTCCAACATTTTCTTGGAGTAGTGTCGCTGTGCGTCTTTTTGCATTATTACTAGATCTATTGCTTTATACATTTTTTTCCTATAGTTGTTTTACTAATGATGTGAAAAAAAGCAATGTTCTAAGCCCAGTATGGTAATGTTCTGTTATTCTTTTTTCTAATATATTCAGCAATATATATTTATATTATAAAAAAAAATATACATATTCTTTCTAGTACTTCTCAGTAGAGCTTTGTCCATTTGTTTTGTTTATTATTTAACCATTTATTTAACTCTTATCTGAATTTAAGATTCTTTCTAGACTGTACTTGTTCACTTAAATTATATTTGTATTTTTCACTTTCACTAATTAGTTTCATTTTGGTGTTTTCATACATTAACAGTATTTACACGATCAAATAATTTGGTCATTTGGTCCATATTCAAATAATTTAGTCATTTGGTCCATATTTATAAAAAATCATGTTGACAAGTTTATAACACATCATTAACTAAACAGAGTTGTCTTTATTATGTGTACAATAAAACAACAAATAAGTAATATAAACTATAACAAACATAACAGATTTATCTTCAATTTTCTTTATTGGCATTTATAAACTTTGTATAACAAATAGTAAATTAGTTTATACATATTGTAACTTTGTCACTGTTTGACATAAGACATACTATATTCAAACATAGAACTACATAAATATTGTATAAAACAAAAAATATATTCATACAGCAAAGTAACTATATATCTATCTATATATATATATAAAATGTTAGTTTTTCTTCCTAAGAGACAAAAAAAAAATATTGGACCTTCAATTTCGACTGATGCTACTGCTTCATCAAATGTAGTTGCTTCAACCAGCTCCAGGCAATCTTAAAAATTATGAGTAGTAGTAGGCAAATATGGGGCTAGTACTAGATGTCCCAGCTCACACATCTACCTAATGAGTGAACTGAAGTAACAGCTTGAAAAACTGAAAGTAATTTTTGCTCATGTCCAAAACAAACACCAGGGCTTAACCCTGACTAAAAGCTTATCTTCATCTAAGAAACAGCCCCTCCAGGTTTGCCTACACTTCATCTTGACGTTTATCAAAGGAAAGATGCTCAAGACTTACTGCTTGAAAAAGACTACAAATCTGTCAATGAATCATCCTCCTCTAACTGCTTGTAAAAGAGTAAAATGTAAAGAATTGGGTGAACATGTTGATAATTATGTAGCTAATTAGCAACATCATGAATTCGTAGTACTTTATTTTTGACATTGGTTTAGACCATTCGTGTTAGGCAATGGCTGGTATATGGGCGAGCCCTAGGTTTGACCATTGAATTATTCAATGATGATTACTGAAATGTTAAAACTGTAGACTGTACTAGTATATATATAATATATATTATTAATATAATTTTATTTTACTAGGCTAACCTATCCTGGTATTATTATAGTTATGTTTTTAGATAAAGTTACATGTAAGATTTTTTTCATGTGTTATTTTATTTGATTTTCAGAATGTCAAACAATGATCCTTCTCACAGTCGATTTAAACTGCTGACAGATAAGGAGCTGGAAGAAATGTTGCAATCTTTAGATAACAGTGACTACGAATTCGACTGTTCGATTGATGAAGATTCAGAAGAAAGGATGATGGTCCCATAGTTGAGGACTTAGCGAATGAGGAAGATCTCATGGATAACGTTTTATTGGAACCAGAAGATCGGCCATCCTGCTCAAATGAAAGCACTGAACCCACAACTAAGACAACCAAATCCAAACAGAAATATCATTTGGGCTTAAAAAAGTCTAGAAATTGATGAGGCAAGTCTTGAATTCAAAGGTTCATCATTACTCCCCGATAACATTATAAATGAAATTGACACACCCTATGAGTTTTTTCGGTATTTTATTGATGAAGAGAAAAACTGTGTCTTGTGAATTTAGTGATGATAATGACATCCCATTAGCTCGACAAAAACAAAACAAAGCTGATTGTAGTAAAGATCTATCTAATAATACAAGTGAATCTAGTGGTGATTATAGTGAGGAAGATGAGATTCCATTGCAGCGGTTGCGCGATAAAGCAAACAGATCTTAATTTGCAGAAGAAGATGTGGAGCTAGGATGGTTGGATGAGCCAATTTGGATAAAAACACCCCCAGGCAATTTCAATTGTCAGTTTACAGGACCAAATAATACCGCACCAGAGGAACTCAAAACTCCATACCAATATTTCTGTGACCTTGTGTGTGAAGAAATGTTGGAACTAACAGCAAGAGAATCCAACAATTATGCTATGTCCAAAAAAGGCATTGAACTGTGCACTACCACAAAGGAAATTCAGATGTTTATTGGCATCTACTTGCGCATGGGAATCATAAAAGCAATTTGCCTGAAAGCTTACTGGGCATGGGAGACTAGAGTCCCATCAATCGCTGATGTGATGAGGAGAAACCGCTTCCTCAAATTGGCGAACTTTATTCATTTCACTGACAATAACAAACCAAACACAACAGACAAAATTTGGAAGCTCCGATCATGGCTAGAAGCTTTCCGAAAGAACTTGGAAAAGATGCTTCCATCAGAAGTACAGAGTGTGGATGAAATAATGATAGCATTTAAAGGCCGCTCAAGGGTGAAGCAATATATGAGAAACAAACCTAAAAACTGGGGCTTCAAGCTGTGGGTCCGCTGTGGAGCAGACGGTATCCTTCACGATTTTGAAGTGTATCAGGGGGCATCAGCTTAAGCAAGGTCCTCCATTGGCCTGTGTGGAAATGTTGTTCTTAGAATGGTTGAAAAACTGCAAAGAGATGTACACTACAAAATTTGTGCTGACAACCTGTTTTCCAGCTGAAGAGCTGAAACGACAAGGACTTGAGTACCTAGGCACCTTGCGAGAAAATAGGCTCAAAGGCATCAATTGGAAGACAGAAAAAGAACTAAAGAAAGAAGGAAGAGGGTCATTTGACTCGTTTTGGGAGTGTGACACGAACATATATGTGTGTAGGTGGTGCGACAGCAGGAAGGTTGATTTGATATCATCTTATGTGGGATCAGAGCCTGTGAAAATGGTCCAGCGGTATGACAAGAAAGCAAAACAAGTTGTTGACATTCCGTGTCTTGCTATTGTCAGTACTTATAATTCAAACATGGGGGGTGTCGACAAACTCGACTCACTGACAGCACTGTATAAAGCAAAAATAAAAACAAGAAGAGTCAAGAAGAGTTTACATGTACATTTTCTTTCACTGTTTAAACATGGCCGTACTCTCTAGCTGGCTTTTGTACAAGCAACACGCTGCCTTGAAAAAACTGAAGGTGATGCAACTTTTCAAATTCCAAAAGGAAGCGGCAACAGCCCTCATCTGTGTGAACACACCTCCTGGCATATTCGAGGGATTCAAGTGAGCTGACACTCCCACCAGTTCAATGTGAAGTTTGGCCAGTTCAGGATGCACGCTTCGACAAAGTCGGCCACTGGCCTGTCTACACACTGAGCAGAAAACGCTGCAAACACAAACCAATGCAATCTGAAAACACCTGCCAAGTGTATCTCTGTCTTGGTGTAAACAGGAACTGTTTTACTCCCTACCACACTAAATAAATAATTCATTGTGTCCCAGTGTTCCACCTATGGAACAAACCATATTTCATCACTGTTTATAACTTTTTATGATCAGTTTGTTTTTTCATGTTTGTTAAGTCTCAATAAATATGTTTTGACATACAAATAATTTTTACAGCTGTTTCTTTAAGTCTGGTCCCTAGAGGGTTAAATGTATGTAATTTTTTTTTATTTTAATTCTTAATAAGCACAGGTATAAGTATAAATGATGTTTATAGACATGATATTCTGGAAATGGGCAAGAAAATTTATAGACAAACTTAAATGCATCCAATTGTAATGCTTTTTTTTTTTCAACGTTATTCACAATACATTTAAAGAAGAAATGTTAGACTAAAAATATAATGACATGACTGTGGACATAGCTGTAGATTGCACTAGACTTTTCATCCTTTCAGAGATAATCCTAAAGCACTTGTCATTTAAGTTGTACAATCTTCATCACAGATACAATTTTCACAGTACATGTTGATAATACATTTTAAATGTTACAAGTCATCTGTGCATATACTTTGTTTAAAGACATATATCAATTCAATATCATGCCAAGACATAGCAAAAAATCATTACTAAATCATTATCATACATTTTATGTTTAGACAAAATAATTTATATCCATGATTGATAAAAATACACAAAAAAATGTTCAAAATTTAGCTAATATGTACTGTTCTACTCTGTCAAGGAAGGGGTAAAAATATCAGAGGAAAGTAGAATGGAGGAGACCATAGATAAAAGGGCTAGAAGAAAGGCGAAGAAAATAGAAATCACGGAACACGTGTGCAAATGCTGCGATAAAGACTGTCACTCAAGGATTAGCCACATGAGGAAGTGCAACCTCGTACCACAGTGATGCACCATTGTCTCGCGAGACAAAAGGATGCCACACATACTGTTATATTTACTATCAAACTTTATTTAAAAATTGTTACATCATATCTCTTTGTTTCAAAATTGAAAAAAAAAACCATTTACTCAACAACTATACCAAATGATTGTAAACTTTGTTCTATTTCCACAATCATTCTTCGTGTCTATAGATAACATTGTTTAGGACTTGTTATATTTTCTTGCAAACTGTGTTTAACATAATCAATTAAAATTTATAATATTGTGTTGTTATCTGGCCATTACTCATACGAAAGCTCAGAGCGCATGAATCACAAGCATGTTGGCTATATTTTTTACCAGACAGTGACATAGCAAAAAAAAAAAAAGGCTGTGGAGAGTTGAATGTGGCATACCTCAGTATGTTGAGAGTGGAGAGTTGAATGTGGCATACCTCAGTATGTTGAGAGTGGAGAGTTGAATGTGACATACCTCAGTTTGCTTTGGGCATAGCCTCCTACCCTCAATAACCTACATTGTAACCGGATTAACTCATTCTGTCCGGATCGATGATGCCATCGTCAATTTTAAAACGTATGTTTTGACGGATTGACGATGTCAACATTGATGCATTAATATAAGTTTATTTACCATGCTAGACATTTTATATTTGTTTTATTGAACCCTGGAATGATTTCCCTTTATATAACATCCGGAATTATTTTCTTTCAACATGAATCTTCTGTTTACAATTTCTAAATTATTAAGTTATCTTAACATGGAATCTCGTGATTGACTTAATAAACGTAAACAATTGTTCACTGAACAAGAAGTGAGGGATTTTGTATTTGATGAAGACTATATAGTGATTTTATGCTATCGAATGCAGACTCAGATAAATCGTATGTTCCGAGTGTTGAAAGTGACATCGATGAAATAGAAAATGTATCACCCGATGAAAAAGACTTGTAAAAGGGCTAAACCTATACAGTTCTTTTACCAAGACCTGTTGAAAATAATGTTGACAATAATTGGCCTACTGCTGATATTGGTAGTAAAACTGAGTGAAGTTTTAGATGTATTCCCACTAGGACATATCCAGAACTAGTGAGTGGGGAGTCAAATGAGCTTGACTGTTTTTTTTTACATTGTTGGATGCCAACATTGTTGACAAACTTGTGCTGTCAATAAATTGACTATGTTGCTTATATAGTTCAATGCAACACACCAGCTAGTAGAAGATCTATATTTAGAAACTGGAAGCCTGTCACCAGTTATAAATTATACATTTATTGCACTGACAGCAATGATGGGAATTGTACACGCCTTCATACTCCAAAATGTTTCAATGTGAACGCCTTTGAAGTCCTGTATCATTCTTTTCTGCAGGCTTGTGAGGTAGATGCAGGAAAAAAAGGCAAAATCTAGCCATTTATTAACTCACTGGTTGAAAACTTTCCCAATGCATTCACGCCAGGCCAGCAAGTGTCAATTGATGAAATGATTGTGGGGTTTAAAGGCAGATGGGCCTATAAACAATTCAATGCAACAAGCAAACCTCACAAATACCACTTCAAGAGCTTTGGATTAGTGGATAGTGGATAGTGGGACTGGCTAGGTTAGCAATGTGCTAACATATTATGGCTCCAATACATCATACCACCATTCTGTGGATAAAGATTGGGGTATGGCCATCAAAATATTTGGATAATTATCAAATACCAGTAGACTTTATAATTGGGAAAAGTACTACACTGGCAGTATTGGAATTAGTTTGCAATGATTAGAACCGTCCACACACGACAGATTTTAAGAAAAGCCTTTAGCATTAAATGGGCAATCAATTTCAAGTTATAGCGAATCAATTTAAAAAAATCAGTATCAATTGTTCACAGAAGTCTCCACAGAACTTTAGACATACTGGTGGCAAGACTGTCATTTCTAATTAAATGGCCTGGAAGAGAAGAACTTGGGCTAACTATGACAATGTGTTTTAGAGAGTATGACGAAGAGAAGAACTTAGGCTAACAATGCCAATTTGTTTTAAAGAGTTTGACAACAAAGTTGTTATTGTTGACTATTTATGAAGTTGTTGCAGAGAAACCATCTGGAGCTGCAAACCAGATACATATATACTCACACTACAAACACAACCAGAAAGTTAAATTTTTTATAGGTATCACACCCCAGGGGGACTGTCAAGTTGCATTTCAGAAGCTTGGGGGTGGACAATACCATCTGACAAACATATTGAATAAAGTGGCCTACTTAATTATTTGTTGCCAGAAGATATTTTCATGGCAGATAGAGGATTTTAAATAAATGACCAAGTCCAATTTTACAGAGCTAAACTTGCCATTCCTGATTTTACTCCAGGGAAGGGAGGCGAAGAACTCTTCACCCATTATAAGTTGAAAATACAAGAACGATTGCCTCTGTGAGAATACACATAGAGCGTATAATTGGACTTGTAAAAAGAAAGTTTGCCATATTACAAACCACAATTCAATTATAATATATATATCATATCAATAATTATTAATACATACAAGTATTTTTTCAATCTCTGAATTACTTTTTTTCACAGAAACCATATATGCATATCCAAACGGAAGGAAATTGAAATAAACCCACAGAGGGTTATCACTATGGACACTGACGTTATTAACAGCCCTTTGGCCTGTGATGATAATTGATATCCTTAAGGATCTAAGAAACCCTGTTCATCAGACAACAGACAAATTTTTCATAATTGTTTCCATTTTATCCTATTTTTCTGCATTTTAAAAAAGTTGAAATATTATAAGGTTGAGGGACGACTGGCAATTATAACACAAGAAGAGGTTTAAAAAACTTCATCAACTCCAGTTCATAACATCCACAGGGATAGGGTTTTAGTTTTAGGGTATGGTAGACAGCCAGTTTCACATGGCCTCTAATGCTACGATGGGTTTTATTGATGCCAAAGTCATGTGTAATGAAAACAAGACTTTGAGCTGGTTGTTTACAAACAAACATAGATAGAGCAAGATAATCTCATTAGATTTGCTATAAAGACAGCTAGAAAGTACGGTATAGAAATACCTTAGAGGGAAGGGCTACTGTTACGAGAAAGTCAGTAGCAGACAGACACATAAAATATGGACAGCAAAGGGACAAGACTGAAAGGAATCAGACATTGTTTAGATAAGAAATTCTGCATTAACTGATGATATTTTTGACAGTATTTCCACAGAATACAAACAAAAGTTGTCTTTGCTATAATTGGGAACAACAAGTTGTCTTCCCTTTTTCCATTGAACATAAAATGGAATGTTGATGGTGAAGACAGGATTTATCAGGGCAAGATAACTGAGTATCTTAAAAAAGTTTTTGCAGAATCATCAATTATGATCTATTCTGAAGAGGATCTACTGGAAATCTCCATTAGTCATCTAATAACTTTTGTTAAAATGGCTGACTATTAAATGTATGTAATTTTTTTTGTACTTCAATTCCCACTAACCACAGGTATAAGTATAAATGATGTTTATAGACATGATATTCTAGGAAAAGGGCTAAAAAATTTATTGACAAACTTAAATGCATCCAATTGTAATGCTTTTTTTTCAATGTTATTCACTAGACCAGTGGTTCTTAACCGGTGCTCCGCGGAGCACTGGTGCTCCGCGAGGTAGTTGCAAGTGCTCCGCGAAATTATGAAACTAAAAATTTAATGTTCACTCACTTACTCTATCTGATTGAGCTGAACAAATGCTTATAATATGTAGTCCAAACGGGGAAAAATCAGACTTTTTGCCTATTTTTACTGTTTTTGTAACGAAGTTTTGACTCACTTGTACTAATGCTACATAAATAAAATTTATATGTGATTAAAGTTGAAGCCTTTCCTTCTCTTAATGATAACACTACCGACGAAATTATTTCAGCAGTAACTAACTAACTAACTAGAACTCCTATTGGAAGCAAGAGCTGGGAGTATTATTCCCTTGTAGCTCTGTAGAGATCAGTGGATAGTGAGTCACCCGTCCCATCTCCTCGATCGACGAGACGGGGGCACTCCCGCAGGATATGCTCCACTGTCTCCTCCTCCTCCCCACAGTGGCGACACCGCGAGTCGTAATTAGGCCGGAACCTGGCGAAGTGTGCCCCAATGGGGCAGTGGCCAGTGCGGAATTGAGATATGATACTCTGTTCCGACCTATTTAGGCACCACCATGGGTCGGCGCGGTTAGGGCGGGGCAAATGCCGCCATACTTCTCGGCCCTTGTCAGAGCTGTCCCAGCTCTCGTTTCACTTTTCTGTCTCCCACCTCCGGATCAATGTAGGGCCTTCTCAAAGGAGCATGGCGTGCTGCCGGGCTCCTCGGAGGTGGTTGTGCTCAGCCCACCTTTTTTTGGCAAGGTGGTCTGCTCTCTCATTGCCAGGTAGGCCTGTATGCCCTGGGACCCACTGCAGTAGCACGCTGTCTCCAAAGCGCTGGCTTAGCTCGTCTGAAGCCATTGGCTTAGCTCGTCTGAAGCCATTAGAATTGTTTCTATCTGAGGGGGCCAGTTGCTCAGATTTTCAATAATTTGGATCACCGACAACGCATCAGTCAGGATGGTGACGGTCGTAGAGCCGAGGGCGCCTTCAACGTGGCGAAGGCGGATCCACTCCAGAGCCCGACTGATGGCCTCGATCTCTGCGCCGTAGTTGCAGAGACCGTCGCAAGGCCCCCATAGTTCGTCTCTATTCGGGTTGCCGGGGTACTCTATGTAAACACCAAAGCCGGCGGTACCGGTGTCTGGATTAGCCGACCTGTCGGTGTAGACATGGACAGCCCATGGCGGTAGGGCATTTAACGTGTCCATGGCTACTTTTCTGAGTAGTTTTGAGTCGGACGTTTTGCTAACTGAGGAGTCCTTCAGCTTCGTTCGTATTTGGGGGAGCGTTGGCGTGTTCCCCGGAGAGAAACTCGAGTACCTTTGCATAGGCAGCCTTGTATCGGGTAGGTCGATTTCGGATGACAGCCTTGTTGCGTGGTGCATAAAGGACTGCATCATTATTCTCTTACTACCCTTCCAGGTGTCTACTAAGACTCTGGTTGGGAAGCTTTCCTCGAGTCTTTTATAGCGCTCGTAGGTCGTTATGACAGCGCGTTCTCTCCTAAGCTGAAGGGGTTCTCTCCTAAGCTGAAGGGGTTCTCTCCTAAGCTGAAGGGGTGGTATGTTAGCCATCACCTCAGCAGCTGCCACTGGGGACGTTCGAAAGGTGCCACAGATAAAGCGTAGTGCTTTGTTCAGCAGTAACAGAGCATTTAACTTTATTAGAAGAAAAGATTGAATTTTATTTTCCATCAATAAACGTAGAAACATATGACTGGATACGTAATCCCTTTGCCACGGTTGATACATCAAATAGTAAGTTGTCATACCAAGAAGAAGAAGAATTAATCAACCTATCATCGGATCGTACACTTAAAATAAAATTTTCCAAAACAGTTCTGGAGGAATTTCGGATCTTTGTGCAAGAAGAATACTCAGCTCTCTCCATGAAGGCACTTAAAATCTTATTGCAATTTTCAACATCATATTTGTGTGAACTCGGTTTCTCGATAGTCAACAACATAAAAACTAAAAACGAGCAACACTTACTAATTTGGATGAAGAATTGAGGGTAGCTAATTCTAAAATTAGGCCTAATATCACTGAAATTTGTAAAAACCGTCAAGCTCAGGTTTCACATTAGATCTGAATCTTTTTATTTTTATGAATTAAATTTTGCTCAATGTTATTTTTTACTTATTAAATTTATGTTTATTCAAAATTTGTTTATTAAATTCTTATGTTATAATCTTTTATTTTCACTAAAAGTCGTACGTATGTGTATTTGTTTTTTTTTTTACTCCTTGATTTTGGTGCTCCCCAAATGTTTGTCATGATCAAAAGTGCTCCCCGACTTCAAAAAGGTTAAGAACCACTGCACTAGACATTTAAAGAAGAAATGCTAGACTAAAAATATGACTGTGGACATAGCTGTAGATTGCACTAGACTTTCCAACCTTTCAGAGATAATCCTAAAGCAGTTGTCATTTAAGTTGTACAATCTTCATCACAGATACAATTTTCACAGTACATGTTGATAATACATTTTAAATGTTACAAGTCATATGTGCATATCCTTTGTTTAAAGACATATATCAATTCAATATCACGCCAAGACATAGCAAACCATTTTGAATGGACTTGGGCGTGGATACCACATCTTTGCAGATAGGTGGTATACCAGAAAGGCTTTACTGGACTTTCTGCATAAAGAAAAATACTACTTTATGATTTATGGGAACCGTACAGACCAACAGAATTGGTTTTCCAAAAGAGATAAAAAATTTGAAGATCCAACACATGGAATCCAAATACTGGCCCCACAATGACAGATCTCTACTTACTCTGCATGGCCTTTAAAGACAAGAAACTTGTCATTGTTGTATCCAGCAATGCAACAGCGGAGAGTGTTTTGGTCAGACAGGAGATGAAACCAAAAGTGGTAAATGAATACAACTAACAACCATGGCATTAGTCATTAGTGAAGAAAAATGAAGTAGACCATAGCCCAGGCAATGCTTCTGTAGAGAAATGTTCTGTGACATCTATTCTGGAACTAAATATAAGTAGGGCCTAGTTTTCAGTTGATTTAATGCACACAATTAATAAGGTATATTAAAACAAGTGTTACTTATAAAATAGGCTTAATTTATTATTCTCTTTCTAAATTTTGTCAAATATTTTCTTAGTTACAAATTTAAAAATAAAATTACTTTTAGTTAGTTAGCAACTTTTTTTTCACAGACAGGGAAACATCTTCGACATGTGGTAAAGGATAAACATTAAGTTCTTCTCATGGTAGACTGTTCAAAGAAAGTGACAGATGAAATCTACCTAGCAAGTAAAGTTTGATGGATACTTTAAAGTATTTCAAACTAGTTTGTAATAGATAGATATTTAAAGTTCAGTTCCCAAGATTTCATGGTAGACTGATAAAAGAAAGTGGCAGTTGATTCATATGTTAAAATCTCAACCGGAAAGATTAAACTTTATGAAGTCATTTGCAATGCTGTACATAACAGCAATATAAATAATATTGCAACAAGGTATAATCATATGACATTGTCAAATAGCATTACAGAACTAAGTTGTTTAAAACTAAGTCTATTAAAAAGTAAGCAGTGAAAATTTGTGAGTTTAGTAATAATACTTTGCTGAACAAAAATCTCATAATGTCTGTTTATGCAAGTATTTTATATTCTGATTAGACCGAAGAAGTCCTTGTGGATCATCAGATACAAAATGATGTCAAATGCAAGAGAGCTGAAACAGCCTTGACACAAAATGATGTCAAATGCAAGAGAGACAAAACAGCCTTGTATCAGTTATTGACACTGCTTAAAGAAGATGAAACCATGTTTAGTCTTCAAAATCTCAATTGGGAGTTTGTTTTAGCTCCTTATCTACTAAAGGAGTTTATATGTTTCATTATGTTCAGAGAAAGAATTTATTCGCTCCTTGCTTTTGGCTGTATTATATAATATCAGAAATTTATTTTTGTAAACTTTCAGAATGGTGTGAAATTACAAATGCAAAACTGAAGCAAAACTGAAGCCTACAACACTGAGAAGATGGAGTCAGGCAGTGGAGCAATGCCACAGTGGTGTTATGGGCTATAAAAAGGCAGCTAAGCTACATCAATCTGTTGACATTGAAAGACCAAGTAAGGGGAGTACAGCAGGAAGAATATCCTGTAACTCATGCAGAGTGAAAAGGGACGCAATACGGGATTTGCAAGAAAAGAACCAAAAGCAATTTATGCTGCGTTTTACCAATCAGTGTCAACAGATGAAAATCCACAGCATTCCTTCTGTCTTCCTGGTCCTGAATTGTGGTGCTGGTATAATCGAGAAATTGCCACAGGTGTTGATAAACCTTCAAGACCAGATCTGCAGACAACTTACCTAAATGATAAAGTTGCGCCTCATGTAAAAGAAGTCTATGATTGTTTAGCAACCGAGAGCCTCTCAGCAGCTATCTGATGGGTAAGACTCAAAATACAAATGAAGAGTTGCACAGCTTTATCTGGTCTCGTCTAAAACACCTGTGGTCAGGATTTTAAAAAAGTGTGTATTGCAGTGTGATATAGTGCCCTATGTAAAATCAGTTAGTTTGACAGCACCGGGTTGGCAATACCTAAAATAAAAAATGCGCGCATTGTGCAGTCGACGCTGTTGCGCCTGATGCCATATTGCTGTTTAGATAGTTTAAATTTTATCCTGACTGACTGGTCACCTCATCTTGAGTACCTGTCTCGTAGATTATGAAATAAAACATCTGAATTTGAAATTACTGTGAGATTTTGTTAGTGCTTCCAAAAGTAACACCTAAACCACAGGCCACCACCACAAACTGGTAGTCACGAGTGGGGTTGTCTGTAATTTGGTGTGTGCATAGAAAATCTGAGACAAGTACGCCAGGACAGGAGAGAACTACCTTGCGTTTTCAGCCTTAGAGCGAGCTGTCTGCTTTGTCGTCCCCATGAGAGATGTCCTAGCAACTAATGAAGGATCATAATCAATATAACATATTTTCGAGGCTTTTGCAGTTAAGTGAAAGACTAGAAAAAATTCAAGCAAAGAGATGGATAGAAGTTTCGGGGAGAAAGCCTGGCAAAATGTATCGGCACCACCAGTCATCCATCAATCTGGAGTTGGGCACAGTGTACAATTTGCACCGCCTGGTCAGGTGCGGAGGGAGACTGGGTCAAAGGTTTTTCATTACATTTAGGTATTGCCAACTCGGTGCTGTCAAACTAACTGATTTTACATTGGGCACTATATCAAAGCAGTAACCCCTTCTGTCGGGGAATTCAACATGGGAGCCACTGCCAGACATGCCTACCCCTAAGGACTAAAAAGAGGAACAATCTTGATGAAAAAGAGGATTTTTCATCAAAAAAGCGGAACACTCTTTATCTGACAATCTTTTATAACAAACAAACAAACAAAAAAAAAAAAAAAAAAAAAATATAAAAAAAAATAAAAAAAAAAAAAAAGCTAAAATTTAGGCCTATTATTAGATTTAAAATGTAGGTAGGCTCACGTTTCACAGACAATTCGCAATGGATCTAGATCTAGTAGGCCTACAAAGAACATTAAATTCACATTTGCTGAATAAACTCCTCTGAATATTCCTTCCAATAACACTGAATTAGTTTTTTTTCAGTTTGAACAAGTCATATTTAAACTTTCTGAGCCAGGACGTTTAGACATTTTCACAATCTTAGCAATACAGTAAAGGAAAAGAATATTAATTGCCAAACACGAGTAATACCGCAAAAAACGTTAGAAAAGCCCACAATATCTCTTTTAATAAACCCAGAAAACCCAAGTAATGATAATTATAGCATTGCGACTTTTTTGTGCCTTTGTTTTATCAACCTAGACACGGACTATATTTCAACCCATAAAAAACCCAAACTTTCCAATTTGGCGTAACAAAACTAGTAAAAAGCGTAACGGCGTAACAAAGTGTGTTTTTTAATAAAAAAGCGGAACAAATACGCCAAAAGCGGAACGGTAGGCATGTCTGCACTGCTATCCAGCACTTTTTGTCTGCTTTAGGGTGTAGTATAACTGCAACTACACTAAAATTAGGCACCAAAAGAGACAGGAGGAGAGTTAGTGATGCCAAAAAATCACAACGGGTAGTTGCAAAAAAAAAAAAGGGAGTGTAGGCGTCTAGCGGCAGTTAAACATCGGAAAGAAACGCAGGATAGATAAGGGCGATGGGGGGGGGGGGGGGGGGCTTCATACACTGCAGGAGGATTTTAATTTTCAGGCATATGTATGTATGGAAGTGAGAATGGTGAGAGTACTGTACAAGATCTTAAATGTGTATGAGAACTGTAAGGTCTACCCTAGCCATACAGTCTGCCATTGTCTGTTAGAGGTTACCAAAAACAACTTATTTAGTTATCATGTTTTTATAAATTAAATATCATTAATTACTATAACATTAATATGTTTATATTATTATTTTATTTATTACAAGCTATGTTGCCCGGCGTTGCCCGGGTGAAAAAAAAAACAGCACTGTATAAGGTGCAGATAACAAATTTATAAACTACACTTAAAACTTAAAAGAAAGCTATAAATCTTATATTTAAATTATTATTTTTTACTGAATAGCCTACTTTTAGGAAAGTAAATAAATATTGTAATCGGGTAAAAAAATAGGCAAGTATTTTTTATGTAACAAAATCTAAATTGCCTTTAGATTTACAATGTCTTTTGCTGTAAAAAGTTTTAAAAAAAAAGTATAGTCTAACCATAGATATCTATGGTCTAACTGGATAATCGAACCCTGGTCGCCCGTATAGCTGTCTGCTACGTTTACCACTGAGCTATCGAAGACACATGTACGAAAAATTATTAGAAAGTATAAAGGGCTAGGCCAGTGACACAAACTCAAGTGATTTCAAATTGACCAATGGGGATCCGTATGGGGACAAACAGTCTCATTTTATATATATTATAGATATAATATATATATTTATATTATATAATTTATGATTAAATTAATATGTAGAGCTGTAAAAGGCAAATATGAATAGAGTATACAATTTAACTATGACCAGACTTATTAAGTTGACAATATGAAAAAGAATTTCCATATAAACAATTTGAGACTTTATAAAAAGTCAAATTGTCACAATGATGAGAATGAAAATAATGAGGATTTGGAAACAGATGTTTATCTGGCCTCCTTAATACACAATGAAGAAATATTTAATTCCTTCCTTACGGAAATCATTGGCAACTGGCATTGAAAATTCTATTTCTCATATCAAGTCTGAGCATAACAGGACAGAGAATGAGATGGCTTCTCTCCAAGTACTCAACTGTCATCAGTGATAGTTGAACCAATGTCATTGAGCATGAAGTCACCTTAAATGAAAAAATACATTTTCTTTCCAAGGTATACACAGTACCTCAAATGCTAAGAGAAAAGGTTCAAAGTGAACTCTCTTGTAACAGTATAAAAATCCTACATAATATAGGAGAAGGGGCTTGTAACCACAGATAAATGTAGGGCAGTAGTGCGTGACCAACGATTTGCGCACAGGATCTGTAAAGGGGAGAGAAAGGTGGTGAAAGGACAGGATGTGCAGCGTGTGTGTAAAAAGAGGAGTTCAGTGTCCAGTGTGATAAGTGGAAAGTCGATGTTTTTGGTAGAGTTATGGCATTGCAAACGATTGTATAATGTTTTATGAAATGTGTATTGTGTAAGTTAATAAAGTTACTTTTGCTGGAATTCAGTGTTGAGAATCATACTGTGAGTAGTGTACTGTTCTGTACAATTTCGTGTTACATATAAAAAACGCCTACAAAGATAAAATAATAACAATTACTAATGTGTAAAGTTACAATGGTGTCAGAAGTTACAATGGTGTCAGAAGTTACAATGGTGTCAGAAGTTACAATGGTGTCAGAAGTTACAATGGTGTCAGAAGTAAAGACCATATTCATCAGTTTACAGTATAATAGTCGTTTCTGACACATACAAATCGTGTCAGAAGTAAAGGCTATATTTAACAATTTTCAGAATTTATAAAATTTTCTCACAAGTATAATATGTTTCTGTGAAAACTTATTGTTGGAAGTGTTTACGTTCTCTGGACAGCTATGTTCAGTGGGTAGGAAAGTTACAGTTGTACTAAAGTGGCACACTGCCATGCACGCGCTGTGATAAAGGTCAACTCTGATCTAAACAATGACTGTGTATAAATGTCTACGACAAAGATAGACTACAATAAGAAGATAATTTACAGCGAACTTGAAATAAGAGTTGTTTCACACTGGACTAAGCACGTTTCTGTGTTTGTGAAGAAAAGTGAAATAAAGAAATAAAAAATCGTTTACGATGGCTGATATTAAATGATTGACCAGCACATAACCGGAACTCGACTAGCTGATTAGTGCAACTCTTGAAAGAAAAGCTGTGTACATGTGATCAGTATCACTAGATCACTATCGGAAAAACACGAGTTAACAAGCGTCTTGAAGATTACTTGGAGGATTAGCAACTGAGTCATCGAAGCTATAAAATAGATATGTTATGTGAAATAACAATGTTTACTTTGGATTATGAACTGTATTGATCTACTATTACTATAACAAGTGATTATCAAATAATTGGATACTGTGAAATAACCATGTTTACTTTGGATTATGGACAGTATTGATCTACTATAACAAGGAAACACGATTCCTACTTTTCTACTTTTTATGTATTATATTTGTTTTTTATGTTTTGTATTTATGTTATGTATAGAATTTTTTTACATGATTCATTTTTTCTATACATGATCTTTTAGGGTATTTTGTTTTGTCAATCTGAGGGAGCGTATATATTTCACATACTTGTATTCCTGTGATAGGAAATTTTGTTGCCTCATTTTGTCAAAATTAAAATGTATATGTTTGAATATGTATTGTCATGTTTGTAAATTGTCAGTATAAGTAATTATTTCTTGGTGTGTAGTTTATATATCTACCCGTTTGTTCTTATGTACATACAGTGATGTCTTAATTGTGTGTGTTGAATTGTTGATAATTATTGTAATTCTTTTGTCCATCTTTCTCTATCCACGAAAAAAACAACCAGCAATTGATTGTATTTATGTTGTCTTGTTGTGTTCAATTATTGTGTTCAAATATAACACTCAATTTGAATGCTAATAATTATCAAATTTGAAAAAAAAATATAATACTCAATATTTGAATGCAAATACTTATCAAATGTCTTATGAGTAATACAATATATTTACAATAATGTTGTAGCAGACATTCTCAGTAGAATGATAATAAATACTTAAATTGTAAATACTTAAACAATGCAAGCAGAACTTGTATTTGGAAAAGTTTGATAGATGATAGTACATTATTATGATTGTCAAACAGAACTTTGTTTTGACAAATTACTATGTACTCTATTCAATTTGCATTTTTTCTATAATAAGCATTATTTTAACAATTACTATGGCTATGAGATTGGTTTTGGATGAAGTTTGGCTACGAGAAACGCTTACAAAATTAGAATTGTTGTCTCAACCAAGTTATACTTGTCATGCCATTCGGCTTGATAAAATCCACTGCAACTTTTACCAAGATGATGGGTAAGATATTAAAACCACATCCCCACATACTGCACTATGTGGATGATATATGTGTGTTCACCAATACATGAGATGAAAATTTTGAAACCCTTGATCATTTGTTCCAAATATTTAAAAAAAATGGTTTAACTGTGCCACCAGATAAAATAAGACTTTGTCAATCAGAGATTGAATTTCTGGGACACAAATTTAACAATCAAAGTATAAAAACAACAAGAAATTTCAAAGAGAAAATACTACACATAAAGACTCCTTTAATGAAAAAGCACATAAAAAACTTTGCCTCTTAATTTTGACATTCCTGTGCATGATTTGATTGAGAAAGATGTAACAATGTTACAGGATCAGGAACTAGATGACAACAAAAAGACAAAGAATTAAATTTTTTAACACATCAACTCCACCAGTTAACTTCAAAACACTTTTCAATGAAAGACTATTGCTTTGCTGTAGAATCATTTCCCATTTGTAATTATGAACAATTAAAAGAGTATTTAGTGTTGTCATCCAAGAGAAAGCTGCAAGCAATTATATCATCTGTAAAAATTGACAAAGTGTTGGATAAAACATTTCAGAAACTGCAACAAGATCAGCAAAAGAATGTATTTTTGTTGGTCGATGAAGTAAAAATTCGCCCAAAAGTTGCTTTCGCAGGGGGTGTTTTGAATGGCATGGCAGTAAATTACCTTGATTCCAGAGCGACATCAATGCTAAAAAATATATTTTATTCAAGAAAAAGTCAAATTATGGACTAGTGAACAAAGAGAGCACTTAAGTAAAATACAACAAGTACAAGATGAAGAAAGGGCAGAAGGAGCTGCAAAAAGAGCATATGAAATAGAAATGGCAAAACTTAAAGCATCACAAACAAGTAATAATGAAAATGAACATACAGACAATGTCAATAACCTAAAACTCTTAAAACTACCTTACTTTGATGGCAAATCAGAATCTATTGACACATTTTTCAGAACATTTGAAATGCAATGTAAAACTGAAAAAATACCACAACAAGATTGGTCTAGATATCTATTACAATCAGTAAAAGAAAAAGCATGCACAGCAATGTCTTACATAAATATTGAACAAGTAACATATGATGAACTTAAAAGACAGATGCTGGCCTATTTCATTAAAACACCTGATTATTATAGGAACAAATTTCACGATGTCTGTTTAGACAATAACAAAGAGCCTACGGCATTTGTTAAAGATGTGGAACATTACTTAATAACTTGGTTAGAGTTAATGAAAATCGATTTGAAAAATCCTCAACAAATTCTAAATATGATAGTTTATGACAAAATTCTAGTCATGGCTAGTGATGAATTGTTTTCATATTTAAAAGAAAAAAAAATTAATTCAAATGACAAATTAATAAATGCACTTAACAACTTCAAGGACAGCCATCCAAAGGCTGCCTTAACCAAGAACAAAACTAATAATCTAAATACACTTCAGAAAGACAGAAGTAGAAACCAAACAAGATTTGGTAATGAAAGAAGAAATAGCTATTCACCTCCAAACTTTAGGAGAAGAAATACTACTACTAGAG
Organism: Anisus vortex; assembly: GCA_949126835.1. Lineage (NCBI taxonomy): Eukaryota > Metazoa > Mollusca > Gastropoda > Planorbidae > Anisus > Anisus vortex. Next base: position 40,293,071 of record OX421503.1, read on the forward strand.
ATAGGAGACATATTCAATGTTTCTTCTGTCAAGGTAGAAACCACATTGCAAGAGACTGTTTCTTTAAACAACAACAAACATTCAAAAAAGAAATCTATAATAATGACAACTTTAATATGCAGTCCGGCCAACATATTCAAAACAGAACATTTAGAAGAAGGGGTGGAAGAGGAAACAGGTATAAACAAGGGAATTACAATCAGAATCAACATTATTTTGGAAAAAGAAATTTTAATCCAAACTTCAATTCTCATTTTGCACAAAATGGTAATCAGAATATACAACACTTTAATCATGGTATGCAAGGTCAGACTTTCAATAGCAACAGCATGAATGCTAACACATACAAGATACATTGATTTTTGTTAAAGTAGTCAGACGTTTAGAGTTATTCCCCTTATGTTGGGATAATTAAGAAATTTCTTGGTCAGGGCTCTGGGAAGTTAGTGGTTCATCACTAAATTGATAGCTCTCATTTGCCCTCAAAACATACAGCCATCAATATGCTGAGCGAGGATTAATTATAGGTAACATTCAAATTATGGAAAATATTACCTAAAGCTCTAATATTATTCTGCATTGCGATGGCACGTCTAGGGATCAAAAGAAAATTATGAACCATCAAATCACACTAGATAATAGTGATACTCTTTTTTGGGGCTTTCAGTCAGTGGCATCAGAAAATGCTAACACTATATTAGACATCACAATTAGTCTACTACGCAGACTTTCTCAGAGATATGGTGATTTGTGTCAGCTGGATTCGCTAACAGTATTTAAGAATATGTTATCCAAATTGACCAGCACTATGACCGACAGAGCAGTTGCAATGAAACTCTTTGATTCCAAGCTGGAAACATTCTTGCAGTCTGAACTAGGGTCTGACGTAAAATTACATTTTCTTTATTGTAATGCCCATTTTCTTTTAGGCTTGGGCAGTTCTATTGAAAGGGCAGTGCTGTTAACTGAGAAAGAATTAATTGAGTAAGTTGGAAGAAGTTTGGGTAGAGACCAAGATGCCTACTTGAGAAAAAACTCCAAAGAATCAGAAAATGCCACTAAGAGAGTTATTAGAATGTGTTTTGATATTCTTGGCAGTAGAGGTGACCAAAAAAAATGAATGTAGATCTGTATGGCTTTTTTTTTTTTTGGTAATTCATCTATTCCCAGCTTTAAGAAGAACCGTTTCAATTTCTTTTTCAAAGCTGCTTTGTCCATAATACATCACAGAAACAAAATAAAGATATTATTCTCATCTGGGGTAATTGGTTCTGATAGAAACTCTAAAAAATCAGAGTGTGGCCTTTGACATAGACAACGACTTGTTGATGACATTTGTTTGTGCTGTGGCACTTTTTTAAAAGTTTCTGAAATTGATTGGAAAATTGTCACCAGTGAAAACTGTACATATTCAGTGTTCCATCTCCCTTGTGAAATTTATGGCTAAATGTTTTGAAAGATGGGTTGATCAGCCTGGTAAAATTTTGGAGAACATTTCTTCATCAGTGTAACTAGACTGATTAGTTTGTTGTCTACCTTTATACATAGGCTTCATGTTTTTCTGTATGATTGTTTTAATTAACTTATAAGTAGATATGTATGAATATAATAATTTATATAGAATATTGCAATACACATAATTAAAATTCAACAACTATGGAAATAGCCCGGAGGCTATTTGCACAGGAGTCACGTGAAAGCCTTTATGAATAGTCGCGCATGTGTTAACCCTTATTTAGTGGGTAGTAACAAACTTTCTTGTTGCTATATATAGCACAGTCGGTAGAGCATTGGGATTGTAATCCAAAGATTACAAGTCAGAAGCTTGTCTTGAGGGCATTTAAAAATATTTTTTTTTAAAGTTAAAATTCTATCAAGAACACAAAACGACTTATGTTAGTTTATTCCCTAATCGGGGGGATTTACTTTATTTAAATAGTGAAATAGTTTGCTCTTTCCATTAAAAGTATTTTTTTCACGTCTTTAAAAAAAAAAATCTTTTCCAGAAATTTTTTTACTGAAAAATTTTATATCAGCTTTGGCTATCCTCGAAAAGATACAGCTCAACTTGTGACAAGCTCAAAGTGATCCTGCAAACCCTGGAAACCCCTGCTGATCTACTTGCCCATAATCAGCACAAAAAGGAGCTTCACTTACGAAACGCACAGGAATTCTATGACAGAACGTGAAAGGCGACAGCTAGACATAACGCCCAAACCAACATCAATCATGCAACTCTGGCGTTTGACTTTGCGAAGAATTTGAGCTGTCCAAACATTTCAACAAATGATGTTTATTATCATAGTCAGCTCTCACTGTATACTTTCAACATACACAGACTGGGTGAGGATACTGTCCATCTGTTCTGCTTTGATGAAACCTGTGGGAAGAAAGGGTCACACGATGTGGCAAGCATGCTTTCTGTACAATTTTGATCTTGTCTTGCCAAAGGAAGTCACACACTTGGAGATGTTTTGTGATTCTTGCGCAGCACAGAACAAGAATTGGACAGTTATTCGGTTTTTGCACCATGTTGTAGTGCACAGAGAGCGATTCCAACACATCAAGGTCTCATTCCCAGTATGAGGACACAGCTATATGGAGTGCGAAAGCGACATGGCAGTTGTGAATCAGAAGGTCCAGGCTGAAATGCCAGAAGACTGGATGAGGGAGCTCAGCACATGCCGCAAGAAACCATCACCATTCAATGTAGTGAAGATGGAGCCTCACCAAAATGTCAAGGAGTACATCAAGTGCCACTACAGAGTTGTATGCCCGGTTCCCACTCGCCCCATTCCAGAAATTATTTTCAGCAAAGAGCATCCTGGAATGTTCCAGCACAGAGAGACCTGGCATGGGCCGTTCCAGACAGCACTGGTTTACAAGGCTGTTGGAAGGAGGAGTTTTACAAGACAGCAACCTATTGCTTCTCTATACTCAAAAAGACTGCTTGTCAGCGATGCCAAATATGAGGACCTACAAGTACTCAAGGCCTTCTGCAAACCTGAGGCCCAGCAATTCTTCTCTGAGCTTCCCCATGATGGTGCCAAATTGGTATCTGATTCGGACTTGGAATGAAATCTATTAAATGCCCCCCAGTCTAATTAATGCCAGTAACACACTATTTTTTATATTATTTCATGAATATACTCATATTTTCATTCTTTCCCTGAACTGAAGTTTGTGTTGTCTATTGCATGTATTATGTGGGTATGTTAATTGTGTATATTCTCTATTGAAAATCAACAGATGGTGAACAGTATGATGCTTTAAAAAAGAAATTCTTGGCTAGTGGAAAAGGAAGAAGACTATCTTTGCCCCAGATAATTATAAACTACAAACTGTTGCTTCTGATGTACATTCTAAAAGAAACCAATGGCAAATCATGGGAAAAGGTTATTTCTTTTTATTATTCCATAATATTTTAAATGCCAAAGGATACTATTCATTAACACAATTAAATTTTCCGGTAATTGCCTTTTTATTTTTATAATTTTAATTTCTGTTTTAGCTGGAATCCTGGTTTTCCCAAATTAAAGAGGTCTTAACAGTCCCGCCCATGGTTGAGAAAGTTCTGAGACAATTGAACGACCGTACTCATACAGAATTGGATGTCACAGTTTTCCTGAGCCAAACTTTGGATAAGGATTTACTAGTTTCAGTCTGTCTACTTATGAAATAACCAGAAAAACTCTGCACCTTCCACCTCAATTTCTTATGAAATAAAAAGAAAAACTCTGATGCACCTTCCACCTCAATTTCTTATGAAATAAAAAGAAAAACTCTGATGCACCTTCCACCTCAATTTCTTATGAAATAAAAAGAAAAACTCTGAACCTTCCACCTCAATTTCTTATGAAATAAAAAGAAAAACTCTGATGCACCTTCCACCTCAATTTCTTATGAAATAAAAAGAAAAACTCTGATGCACCTTCCACCTCAATTTCTTATGAAATAAAAAGAAAAACTCTGAACCTTCCACCTCAATTTCTTAGGGAGTAACAAGAAAAACTCTGATGCACCTTCCACCTCAATTTCTTATGAAATAAAAAGAAAAACTCTGCACCTTCCACCTCAATTTCTTAGGGAGTAACAAGAAAAACTCTGATGCACCTTCCACCTCAATTTCTTATGAAATAAAAAGAAAAACTCTGCACCTTCCACCTCAATTTCTTATGAAATAACAAGAAAAACTCTGATGCACCTTCCACCTCAATTTCTTATGAAATAAAAAGAAAAACTCTGATGCACCTTCCACCTCAATTTCCTATGAAATAAAAAGAAAAACTCTGCACCTTCCACCTCAATTTCTTAGGGAGTAACAAGAAAAACTCTGATGCACCTTCCACCTCAATTTCTTATGAAATAAAAAGAAAAACTCTGCACCTTCCACCTCAATTTCTTATGAAATAACAAGAAAAACTCTGATGCACCTTCCACCTCAATTTCTTATGAAATAAAAAGAAAAACTCTGCACCTTCCACCTCAATTTCTTAGGGAGTAACAAGAAAAACTCTGCACCTTCCACTTCAATTTCTTAGGGAGTAACAAGAAAAACTCTGCACCTTCCACCTCAAGTGCCAATGGTACAATCAGAAGGAGTACCAAACTTTTTTGTTATTGATTTTTACCAATTTTGTATTCTCAAAACTACAGACAATGAAACGATTGAGTTGCTTTATAAATGGTTATGTTTATTTTATTGTTCTATTGAAAAGTCTTTATTGAAAAAGAAAGTAGATTGTATTTTATGAAAGGATAAGAAGCTGAAAATTTATAGACAAAGGCACCCAGAGCTGTATGAGGAGTTTATATAAATACTTTTTTTTTTCAGTTACTGAAAAGCCAAAAAAGTTTCAAATGAAACCAGCATCTTCTTATAATGAAATTACAGTTTTAAATGGTAAACTTACAAAAGCACTTGAAGAGTAAAAGAAAGTGAATGAAAATATAGAAGAACTAATCACTGACAAAAGTCTTTTATTAAATAAACTTTCAGATAAAGATAAGGAAATTTCACAATTTTGTCACTTTCACATTGTCCTCTGACTAATTGAATTAGAGAGAGTTCGTTTGGTGACATTGAATATGACATGCAAAAAAAGGAGAAACTGTTCTTTACAAAACAGATCAGCTGTCCATACAACAAAAAGAAATAAAACAGCAGCTTTTATTAAGGGCCAGTCTCTTGAAAAAAGGGCCAGATTATTATCTTTTGGTCATCAGCAGCTGTTAAATTAAGTCAGCAGGCTGTTAAATTAAGTCAGCAGGCTAGACGTCAAGAAATTGATGTCCAGCTGCATAGAAAAAGATTAAGGTAGTGCTAGGGACTGTTATAACAAAAATCGCTTGCCGGTATCGCATTTTTGATGTTGATAAAATTTTGAAAACCAACATCTCATAAATACATTTTAATGATTAAAAATCATATTTGATTATCATAATATTCCTTAAAATTAGGAATTAGCTTTTACAAGATTTGACAACACATTTGTTAGTCATGCGTGAATAAGAATTAGATTAGGGGCAAATTTAAATGATTTAATTCGTATGCTGTATAACTATAGTGTTAAAGGTTGTTTTAGTTTACAGTTTTTAGTTGTCTTGAGTTTGTATTTTTTTAGCACAATAATCAAATAATATTCATATATAATATAGCACCAAGAAATAATAAAAGATTTATGCCTAAACTAAAAACAATTACAGCAAGTTAAATTAATAATCATTTTTGTTCTCAACAGTATCAACAATGCCTCGTCACCGAGTGAACAATCACCAGACCAAGAAGAGGTTGCTGAACTTGATTGCTGCCAGGGCTGCCAGAAGGGCCAAGGTCCAAGCATCTAGTCAGGCTATCCCTATCATCCCACCAGCTTCACCCGAAATGCCTTTGGATCCGCTTTTGGAGTTGCCTTCATCAGCCTTCAAGTCAAAGCTTGAACAGTTTAGCAAGGAGACCTGCACCGACTTCACCACACAGACAGTACTATTGGACATTGATGCCCTATATCCTTTGTTTGAAATTTTTACTTGCCAGGAGTGTGATAAGGGCCACTACACAGTGGAAGTGGACCCAGCAAAGAGTGCTGGTCTTGTTTTATTTTTAAATGTAATTTGTACCCTTTGTAAATTTATTATTGTAGGCTCATACAGATCCAATAAATGTGAATCTGGATGCTTTGATATCAACAGACGAGCTGTGTCTGCCTCATTAGTGACGGGGATGGGAGATGCTGGTCTGGCTAAATTTTGTGAAGTTTTAAATATTCCTAATTTACACCAGACAACTTACACAGGGTTCGTACAGAAAAATTGCCTCAAAATTCCAGGAGTTTTCCAGGAGTGTTCCAGATATTTTTCAGGAGTATATTTTTTTAAAAGCCAGGCTGAGCTCTTTAAAAAAAACAGACACCTAGCTACACAGCTTTTTTTTTGTTTTATGACATTACAGGGACTTATATAGCCTACAACCCAAGTTTGGATAAAAAAAAACAAGATTAAGTAAAAATAGAACAAAGTAGTGGCATCACTGGTGTCATAAACGTTTGTGCGAGGAAATAAAATATGACAACAAGGGTTAACGCCAATAGGGCTTTCTGGAAAAGTAAAAGTACAATCTAAGAGCAGTTATTGTGATTTTTTAAAATTAATAATTAATCTCCCTCGAAAAATAAGGAGTTTTTAGTATTTTCCCAGGACTAAATGCATTTTTTTCCAGGAGTTTTAAAGTCCTGGAACACAACTTTTTGTTTTCCAGGAGTTTCAAGGAGTTTCCAGGAGCTGTACGAACCCTGTTAATGTTAACAGAGGCAGTGTGTCTTCTTTTAAGTTACCCTCATGAAAGGTGATAATTGACTGTACTGAGTTGTTTTTTCAGCAGCCATTGAATTTTACTGAACATCAAAGAAGGTTCAGCAATTCAGCAATTACAAAAACCATAACACAGTTAAATCAATAAATGAAATTTGAATTTCACTGTGTGGAGACACAACTTTCATATCTGATCTTACAAAGGTGCCATATCAGATAAAGAAATAACTTTGAGAAGTAAACTTAGTTTTTTACTTATTGATTAGTTGGAGCCTGGTTTATTGAATTTTTTAAGGCTGATTGATACAGGCCTTACTGGGGTGAGTGATATTCTTGACCTAAAGAGTGTACACACTTCTTAGGCTTCTATTTTGTACAAGACAAAATGTGCACGGCATTACAAGTGAAGGGCAAAGGTTTGGTAGAAAATATCCTGATCCAGCAGCCATCTGGGCACTTGACCGCCCCTCTGTCCTCAAATGACCAACCAAATGACATGTCTAACCCCTCATCTTTCTACTTCACACCACATGTATTTGATCATAAGCTAGAGACTATAGACATTTATATAAGTAGATTTGAAGAGTTAGCAGAGTACCACAATGTACCAAGGGAATCATGGTTAAAACATTTAGTTCAATCTTTAAGGGAACAGGCATATGATGTGTAGGACAGACTTCCATCAACAAACAATGACTCATACCAAGCGCTGAAAAATGCATGACAGACAAAATATGAGCTGACTACTGACTGCAAAGGCTTACAACAAAAGGTTTAGAGACTCTTGACTTGGATACGGCGAGACCTACACACAATTTGCAGACAAACTGATGGCATACCTGCTCAAATGGGTAAATCTCTCACATTGTGAGAAAACATTTCAAAGGTTGGCAATTTAATTTTAACTGAGTGTGACGTAAGGGCCTTAACCTAGTCTAGTAGAATTATATTTAGATATGTTAGTTAATTCCCCTAGATGCTGATATTTTAGAGACTTCCTGTGAGAAAAAGAGTTCAGTATCTTTTCTAAAAACAAGTTTTGTATAGTGTTAAAAGGTGATTTGAAATTAAACTATTAACCTATACTAAGATATAGTTGTTTTATTACCTTATGAATCATTATTAAAAGCCTACCTTCAACTAGGTGCTTTATATGGTCAACCAAACCTGAGGACTTAATCAGATCGTAACAAGTGGGGGCAACATCCTTCAGATGTATAAGGTGAAAACATACTTTCTACTTGCATTAGAAATTTAGCAGCAAAGTTTATAGAAAGAAAATGGCGTTTAATGAAGAAATTATAGATTCTGACACAGGGTTCTCACATTTTTTCTGAAAAACAATTCACGGCTGTTTCCAGACTATTTCAATGATATAAGAGCCAAATTCCAGGCTACCAGAACATGTTAAAATTAACTCTATTATCATATGTTAAGTAATTAAAAATGTCTTTTTGTAACCCCTCATCCCTATAAAGATTATAAGAGTCTGTTAATAAATAAATTGAGTTGACAGCCCTCTTCACCCTCCCCCACCCCATCCTTTTTTCCACCCCTCTCCTACTTTTACTGATATTGCCTCCCTTCTCCCAACCACCATCAGTCACCATCCCCTTAAAATATTACAAGTTGGTTGGTATTTTATTTGAGATTTGCATTTTATAACTTAATTAGTGTCTCTAAGATCATCAGATTTACAATGACATAGGACTTAATTATAACAAAAAGAAAACCGTAATTTATTGTTATTTTAATACAAAATTGTTTCTATAAAATTGCGAATATTGTCCGAGCTAGTCGGCAGATATAACTATAACCAATTACATATTTGGAAAATGGTCACAAAATGGTCACACGCCCCCTCCCCCTAAGTGACCAAAACATGGCGTAAATGAAATATTAATCTACGGCTCGGTCAGTGGGCGTTTATGGCGTATAAAAATGGGATTCGCGTTTTTTGTTTGACCTTGATTTTTAAAATACAATTTTTTATCATACATTTCCAGACTGACAGGTTTTTTTTCCAGGCAAAAATGACTATATTCAAGGTTGTCCAGGCCTTGATTTCATTTGTTGAAACTCCAGACTTTTCCAGACTTTCCAGACTGTGTGAGAACCCTGCTGACAACACAAACAGAGACACCTGGTAAAGCCAAGGAAACTCAAGAGCGAGAGGAAAGAATGAAAGAAAAAGAGGAGATGGTTGTTTTAATTAAAAAAAATTTAGAACAGAGCCCTCATCGTCCCAGCAGCAGCAGGAGCATGCTGGAATCCAACCAGAAAAAAATATTTACATGCAGGTGTGGAGCAAACTTTTCAAGACAAAAGGGAATGAAGCAACAATTAAGTTATGAGGAAGTCAATAGTGTCATGGTCTCACTCTAAGATAATAAAAGTAGTCTATATCTATAATTAGAACTGGACTTTCCGTATCTAGACATTATAAGATAGTCACTTGACAAAATTATGTCTGTAGAGAGTGTCTATGTATTATCTGTATCTATCTATCTATCTATCTATATATATATATGTATGTGCTATATGGATATAAAATACTGATTTGCCATTTCTAATTTCTACTAGGAATGTTGTCCCCCACGTTCCCCAATTTAATTGCACTCTCCCGACCCCCTTTTCTCCATCCAAACGGAACACTAGAGACCAGATGGCACATCTCAAATACCCCCCACGCCAGTAAATCAAAGTGGCATATTCTAGGGTCACCCTCACCCCCCTTCCTCCAATGGAGAGACCAAGACAATGAGACGGCATCTCTCTCTCCTCCATACTACACCCCCACCCCCACAGCTCGCCTCTCTCTTTCTCTCCCTCCCCTCCTCTCTGACATTCCTTTGTTAGGGCGTTTCCGCTCCCCTCCCTCTCTGGCCGTTCTTCAACCAAGACCATCGTAAATACAGGCCAAGACTCTCGGCTGCGGTAAGATCGTGACGTCACGACTAATGGGCTTTTGCCTGCGGTCTACCTGTAGTTGAAGATGTGTAAGCGATGCCTTAGCCTTAGACGCGTTGACCGTGTGTGCTGTTAACCATTCATTTTAAGTTTGAGAAGTATACAAGTCTAGTATTCAATAACTGGATTAGTACATTAACATCGGATTACAAGAGTACACCATGGTACATAAATGTTGTGTGCCTCGTTGTAAAGGTAATTACAATAAAGACTTGAAAGCACATGTGTTTAGATTTCCGAAAGATGAAAGCTTAAAACAAAGATGGATTGCTGCCATTCCTAGGAAACATTTTATGCCAACGGAATACTCCAGGGTAAGTTGAAATTTTATCGGAAAATTAAATGTTCTTCTAGACTTTAGTTAATTTTTTTTTTATATCAGTCTATATTTATATGATCATTCTTTTACGAGGAAAATTAAATGTTCTTCTGGACTCTATTCTAGTAGTCTAGTTAAATTATTTTTATATTTGGCCTATAAATTCTATAAACTATAATTATATTTATATTATGATCATTCTTTTACGACTTGGTTAGGCCTTTAGACCTAAAGATTATCTATCGAAATTAATTTATTCACAAATTAATCAAAGTCTACATTATAGTGTCGCCTATATTACTGTCTCTATTATATAGTATATCAGTAGGCCTATATCTTATTAGGCCCTATAGTCTATAGACTCCGGCCTTAAACTTAATCCTAGAAGGAAGTAGGCCTACTTTTTTAATCAATAGTAGTGAATCTAAAGTCAAAAGACGAAATGCCTAAGTCCAAGAGGCTAGCAGGTTACAAAATAAAATACATTAAAATGCTTAGGCTTAGTAGAGGTTATGCTACAAAATATTTAAAGTGTTAAGTCATACAACCTAGTAACCTAGGCTACAGTCACAGTGCTACAGCATAGGCATATTATTAGCCTGTTACTAGTTACTTCAACTATGATAGAACTTGACTATTACTATTACCACAAAAAAAAAGCAGAATAAGTGAGAATGTTGTTTAATTATTATTTTATTTCATGATTTTTTTTTTGTATTATATTTCAGGTTTGCCATAAACATTTTGCTACCGAGGAAATACTGTGGACACAGTCACAGTTTGATACAAAGTTGGGCAAACTAGTAACGGCTCCACTAGGCAAGCCCAGACTTAAAGCTGATGCAGTACCATCGAAATTTGCTGGCTGTCCATCTTATCTTTCATCAACACACAAAATACGTGAAAATCCAGACAAAAAAAAGCAGCGCTTTGAAAGTGAGCATGTAGAGAATGCAATCAAAGACAGTTTAAGGACACACGAAGAATATATAAAAACAAATAAGGTGGACGATTTTATTTCGTGTGTGAATGCTGTAAAAAATATGGATATTTCTGACTTCTGGAAAGTGATTTATGGTAATGATAAAATAATTTTTGTTCATATACAAAAAGAAGGACCCCCATTAATTTTGTATTCGGTTCTTATAAATAGTTCTTTTAAAGTTGAAATATATTTTAAACAAACTGCTATTTTATCAGACAACAAATCTGTACCTAAAAAGCTAAACTATATTTATGAAATCTCAAATGTTTTGAATTTAGTGGAGACATCTCACAGTGTGAATTCAATTTCTGACCATTTTTCTCTTATTAAAGAGTCTCTTGGTGTTCTAAAGGAGCTAGATCCAGAGAATGAACATTTTTATTCCTTTTTTTCTGCACAGATAGACCTTATTCGAACAAAGAAAAATAGATTTAAATATGATTGTGATGTTTTTTTGTTTTCTGCATTGTTTTTTCTCTTGTCTCCGCAAGCATATACTTATGTTAGAAATTCTGGTAATTTTATACTACCACACCCCCAAACAATTAAAAGAACTTGTAATTCTTTTAAAGTTGGACCTGAATTGGAACAAAAAGATAAAAGTTTTTTATTTTATATCAAACAGCGTGTCATTACACTAGACTCTAAAGAAAAAACAGTAATATTAATGGTGGATGAAATTTATTTGAAACAATTTGTTGACTACAAGGGTGGGAACATAGTTGGTAATAGTTATTCATCTGATCAGTTGGCTTCAACTGCACATGTGTTTATGATACATAGTTTGTTTTCATCTTACAAAGATGTTGTACATATTTTACCTGTTAGCTCATTAACTGCTGTAAGTTTACATAGCATCATTAAAAAAATTATTATAGGTTTGGAGCAAATTGGTTTTAATATTATTTGTGTAGTTTCTGACAATAATGCTATAAATAGGAAAGCCATGTCACTTTTTTCAAATCCCCCTAAACTAAATATTGTATATCCTCATCCTATTGATGGGTCTCGTCCTTTATTTTTTGTGATTGACACTGTTCATATTTTTAAATGTGTTAGAAATAATTGGATTAACCAAAAAGATGAAAATGTTTCTTTTTTTTCCCCTAATTTTGATAATCTTAATGTTCAGAACATTGCAGCATTTAAAGCCCTTAGACAGCTATATGATGTTGAAAGTGATAAACTTTTGAAGTTTGGCTATGGTCTTACAGTGAAGGCTTTATGGCCAAGCAACATAGAAAAACAAAATGTAAGGCTGGTATTAAACATTTTTTCAGAATTTATTCCAGGAGCTCTGAGAGAGTTAGGTCCCACTAATAAATTGATAGAGTATGATGGAACAGCACATTTTATAGACATTATATTAAAATGGTGGAAAATTGTAAATGTAAAAACTCCTTATTTAGGCTGTAGGCAGAATGATACCTTTAAGAATCCCATTATGAATTGTGTGAATGATGAAAATATGCATTACTTACAAAACTTTCTGTATTGGTTAGATGCCTGGAATTCAATGTCTCTTAAAACTGGCATTTTAACAAAGGAAACTTTTTTTGCAATTTCTCACACAACTTATGCTCTTATAGAAATTTGTAATTATTGTTTTTCAGAGCTAAAAATGAATTATGTTCTGTTAGGTAAATTTCAAACAGATATTTTAGAAGCCAGGTTTGGGCTTTATAGGCAGTTAGCTGGAGCTCAATACAATGTCTCTGTGAGACAAGTGTATGAAATAGAAAAGAAAATTAGAATGTCGGGTATTTTGAAAGCTAAAATAAATAACTGTATTTGCGACGTTTCTTTAGAAATGTTTGACTCTGAAGATTTCCAAACACAAAGTGTAGATGATTATTTTGATTTGAGAATAACTCAGGAAGATATTTCTAAAATGGAAGAAGATTTGCCTATTGCAATTTATGTGGGTGGTTATTGTGCATTTAAATTGTTAAAGAAAGTGAATGATTGTGACTTATGCAAAGAAAATTTATTGATTGAAAAACCTCTTAATATAGATGCAATGAATTTTACTGTTCAATTAGACAGGGGTAGGTTAAAGTATCCACAGAAATCTGTTGTAGATTTAGTTCTTTTTAATAGTGCTGTGATTAGCAAATTAACTAGTGAAAAATATATCAACCTTTTTTTTAATGAAACAAATCAGAGAAATGTTGCATTGACTGTGACAAAGAATGTTTTAGTTAGTAATGAATTTGAATGTTGGAATGACTGTCAAAATAATCATAAGGCACAAACACTTGTTGATATGATTTTGTATACTTCTACTAATTGTCTCTTAAACAATTTTTGTAAAAATAAAAATAATACTGTGAAAAGTGCCTTGTCTGCTAGGAAAATGTCAACTATAAAATAATTACAGTTACAGATATATGTTTCATTTTATCCTAATCCTTTTCAGTGAATTTTTATTAACATTTTATGATTCAAAATATATATAGGCCTATATATATATTATAATCAGAACTCTACTGTACAAATATTTCTTTTTTCATTGAGCAATTTTTGTAAAGCCTTTATAAACCTATATTCTTATTGTTCACTATACAACTTAATACAAGGCACAATTACAAAATAACGACATAGTGTAATGGTTAGCTATAGACATTATATATTCATCTTTGATTTTATAATTGTTTCCCATGTACCGGTATTGCACTTTGGTAAACTTTGAATTGCTTACTGAGTCTTTTTATTACTTTACTTTTCAAATTAATGTATATAATATAATGTTAAATAATATGAACTATTTAAAATGAAATTTGCAAGTGCATAATTATCTTTTCTACATGTTTTAATAAATTCGAACTCAAAAGATCATTTTATTATTACTTCTTCTTGAACTGTATCTGTAATAATTAGTAATATGTTTGTCAAGTTAACATACATTACAGCTGCAGCTATTTGTTAGATATTAATTATACCACATTAAAAGAAAATGATTTTTCATAGCCTTCCTATTATGAGTGTAAGCCCAGCAACATGATATAAAAATAAAAAAGAAAAGTCAACATTCAGTACAACTATTACTATAAAATAAACCATTTTGAAGAGTAATCGTAACAAAAATTAAAACTGCTATTAAATAACTATCAGTAAGTACATAAGTTTTTTTTTATTAAATAAAAGTAAGCATAATAATTTCTTAATATAATAGACCTAACTTTCATTAAGTAGGCCTACCGGTAAATATCATAGCGCTGAAACAACACATGCCTAAAGACACCTGAGCCGAGTGTATACACACTACGCCTAGCAAGCATTAGGCCTCCAGCGCGTGACGCACAAAACTAGCACTTTGGCCTGTACTTACGGTGGTCTTGCTTCAACCCCTGTTCCCCCCCTCCCCTGCCCTCTCCTTCTTTATGCCATATTCATGTTTAGTTTTAAGATTGAGGAGTCTACACAATGACCATGTGAGAGATAGGTCGTGTATTATTTTTGGCTGGCCTGCGAGCCGCGCCTAACAGTCTAATAACTGCTGTAATAAAATATATATATATATAAACTATGCCAGCTTTATCCAGTGATTTATGTAATCTATGTTTTATGTGCGTAATGTGATTAGCGTAAAGATAGTTACCAGTCCTGATTACTTGTCACCAGCTGGACTCAACGTATAAATATTGTGCAAGAAGTCGTAAGAATTGTAACAACACACTTTGGGGACCACATACCCTGCAGACAACATTTGAAAGCCAAAGCTTCCTTTCCCCCTCTTTCCGTGTCTCGACAGAGGGTATTATCCAAAATCTACCCCAACTCACGACAAATAGATTGAAGAAAGGTGAATTGGTTTCATTTGCCAAGGAAATAGGTCTAAATATAAAGACTTCAGAATCTAAAAGTAAAATAGTGGAAAAAATGGCTATGAGATTGGTTTTGGATGAAGTTTGGCTACGAGAAACGCTTACAAAATTAGAATTGTTGTCTCAACCAAGTTATACTTGTCATGCCATTCGGCTTAATAAATTCCACTGCAACTTTTACCAAGATGATGTGTAAGATATTAAAACCACATCCCCACATACTGCACTATGTGGATGATATATGTGTGTTCACCAATACATGGGATGAAAATTTTGAAACCCTTGATTGATCATTTGTTCCAAATATTTAAAAAAAATGGTTTAACTGTGCCACCAGATAAAATAAGACTTTGTCAATCAGAGATTGAATTTCTGGGACACAAATTTAACAATCAAAGTATAAAAAACAACAAGGAATTTCAAAGAGAAAATACTACACATAAAGACTCCTTTAATGAAAAAGCACATAAAAAACTTGGCCTCTTAATTATGACATTCCTGTGGATGATTTGATTGAGAAAGTTGTAACAATGTTACAGGATCAGGAACTAGATGACAACAAAAAGACAAAGAATTAAATTTTTTAACACATCAACTCCACCAGCTAACTTCAAAACACTTTTCAATGAAAGACTATTGCTTTGCTGTAGAATCATTTCCATTTGTAATTATGAATAATTAAAAGAGTATTTAGTGTTGTCATCCAAGAAAAAGCTGCAAGCAATTATATCATCTGTAAAAATTGACAAAGTGTTGGATAAAACGTTTCAGAAACTGCAACAAGATCAGCAAAAGAATGTATTTTTGTTGGTCGATGAAGTAAAAATTCGCCCAACAGTTGCTTTCGCAGGGGGTGTTTTGAATGGCATGGCAGTAAATGACCTTGATTCCAGAGCGACATCAATGCTCTGTGTGATGATGAAATGTCTATACAGGGGACCCAGCATCATGATTTCTGTCACACCAGTCCACAAGTTGACATCTGCATACCAGTTCAATGTTGTCAAAGCAGCTGCAGCCGAAGTTGAGAAAGCTGGTGGGATTGTTTCCGTATCGCCCGCTATATCAGATCATATTATCGAATTGGCAGAAAGAACCATAACTGGTGGAAATGCTGCTTGTGGTTCTTGATTGAAGTTTCTACACAGAATCCCTACGTCCTGTACATGAATATGCAACGCCCCTTACAGTCAAGCCAATTTCCATTTTTAGTTTCATTTGGAAATCGCCCTAAGTTTGCCCTATTAGACATAGGGCAATCTCTTCTGCTGTTGGATTAGCTGTGCCAGGAATATCTATTGAGCATACTAGGATAAGGCTCCCAGGGCGCAAAAAGCAGTGTAATGAGTGCCAGATGAATAATGTCCGCACTTCAACCAACAAGTGACCAGCAACTGTGTTTGTGTGTACCGGTATTTAAATGTAACATACACTTGTTTGATGAGCTCAGTTTTGCTCAAGTCTATTCAAAGCTGAACTAATTTAAATTTTTCAGTATGTAAATAAAAAAATTGCTTAAATGTCATTCTTTTCAACTTTTTTTTCAAGTTGTATTATTTTTTTTATCATTTACACATTAAACAAACACATACATATTTGGTATCTTCTGAAAAGTAATTCATTTTTTTCTAAATTATACAATTTAATTCTCTTTAATTTGTAATTATTATAATAAGATATATTGATTTTGTTAAAATAGTCAGTTAGTCGTTGAGTTATTCCCCTTATGTTGGGACAATAAAGAAATTTCTTTGTCAGGGCTCTGGGAAGTTAGTGGTTAATCACTACATTGAAAGCTCTCATTTGCCTTAAAAACATTCAGCCATCAATATGCTGCGCCAGGATTAATTATAGGTAACATTCAAATTATGGAAAATATTACCAAAAGCTTTAATATTACTCTGCATTGCTATGGCACGTCTAGGGACCAAAAGAAAATTGTGAACCACCAAATCACACTAGATAATAGTGATACTCTTTTTTGGGGCTTCCAGCCAGTGGCATCAGAAAATTCTAACACTATATAAGACATCACAACTAGTCTACTACGCAGACTTTTTGATAGCTATGGTGATTTGTGTCAGCTAGATTCGCAAACAGTATTCAAGAATGTGTTGTCCAAATTGACCAGCACTATGACAGACAGAGTGCAGAGCAGCTGCAATGAAACTCTTTGATTCCAAGCTGGAAACATTCTTGCAGTCTGAACTAGGGTCTGACGTAAAATTACATTTTCTTTTTTGTAATGCCCATTTTCTTTTAGGCTTGGGCAGTTCTATTGAAAGGGCAGTGCTGTTAGCTGAGAAAGAATTGAGTAAGTTTGAAGAAGTTTGGGTAGAGACCAAGATACCCTCTAGAGGGAATACTCCAAAGAATCAGCAAGTGCCTCTAAGAGAGTTATTAGAATGTGTTGTGACATTCTTGGCCCTAGAAGTGACCAAAAAAATGGATGTAGATCTGAATGTTTTTTTTGTGTGGTGTTTCGTCTATGTCCAGCTTCAATAACAACCGTTTCATTTTCCTATTCAAAGCTGCTTTGTCCATAATACATCACAGAAACAAAATAAAGATATTCTTCTCATCTGTGGTAATTGGTTCTGATAGAAACTCTAAAAAATCAGAGTGTGGCCTTTGACATAGACAACGACTTGTTGATGACATTTGTTTGTGCTGTGGCACTTTTTTAAAAATTAAAAATTTCTGAAACTGATTGGATTATTGTCACCAGTGAAAACTGTACATATTCAGAGTTCCATCTCCATGTGATATTTATGGCTAAATGTTTTGAAAGATGGGTTGATCAGCCTGGTAAAATTTTGGAGAATATTTCTTCATCAGTGTAACTAGATTGATTAGACTGATTAGTTTTTAGTCTACCTTTATACACAGGTCTTATGTTTTTCTGTATGATTGTTTTAATTAACTTATAAGTAGATATGTATGAATATAATAATTTATATAGAATATTGAAATTCACATAATTAAAATTCAACAACCGTGGAAATAGCCTGGAGGCTATTTGCACAGGAGTCACGTGAAAGCCTTTATTAATAGTCGGTGAAAGCCTTTATTAATAGTCGTGCATGTGTTTACCCTTATTTAGTGGGTGGCAACAAAATTTCTTGTTGCTAGAATAGCACAATCGGTAGAGCATTGGGATGGTAATCCAAAGATTACAGGTCAGAAGCCCGTCTTGAGGGCATTTAAAAAATTTGTTTAAATTCTATCAAGATCACGAAACGACATATGTTAGTTTATTCCCTAATCGGGTAATTTACTTTATTTAAATAGTGAAATAATTGCTTTTTCCATTAGAAGTATTTTTTTCGCATTTCTTAAAAAAATTGTTTTTACAAAATCTTTTACTTTTACAGAAAAATATTTTCTGAAAAATTTAATATCAGCTTTGGCTATCCTCAAAAAGATACCGCTCAACTTGTGACAAGCTCAAAGTGATCCTGCAAACCCAGAAAACCCCTGCTGATCTACTTGCCCATAATCAGCACAAAAATGTGCTTCACTTACGGAACGCACAGGAATTCTATGACAGAACGTGAAAGGCGACAGCTAGACATAACGCCCAAACCAACATCAATCATGCAACTCTGGCGTTTGACTTTGCGAAGAATTTGAGATGTCCAAACATTTCAACAAATGATGTTTATTATCATAGTCAGCTCTCACTGTATAGTTTCAACATACACAGCCTGGGTGAGGATACTGTCCATCTGTTCTGCTATGATGAAACCTGTGGGAAGAAAGGGTCACACGATGTGGCAAGCATGCTTTCTGTACAATTTTGATCATGTCTTGCCAATGGAAGTCACACACTTGGAGATGTTTTGTGATTCTTGCGCAGCACAGAACAAGAATTGGACAGTTATTCGGTTAACGCACCATGTTGTAGTGCACAGAGAGCAATTCCAACACATCAAGGTCTCATTCCCAGTATGAGGACACAGCTATATGGAGTGCAAAAGTGACATGGCAGTTGTGAATCAGAAGGTCCGGGCATCCGGGCTGAAATGCAAGAAGACTGGATGAGGGAGCTCAGCACATGCCGCAAGAAACCATCACCGTTCAATGTAGTGAAGATGGAGCCTCACCAAAATGTCAAGGAGTACATCAAGTGCCACTACAGAGTTGTATGCCCGGTTTCCACTCGCCCCATTCGAGAAATTATTTTCAGCAAAGAGCATCCTGGAATGTTCCAGCACAGAGAGACCTGGCATGGGCCGTTCTAGACAGCAGTGGTTTACAAGGCTGTTGGAAGGAGGAGCTTTGCAAGACAGCAACCTATTGCTTCTCTATACTCAAAAAGACTGCTTGTCAGCGATGCCAAATATGCAGACCTACAAGTACTCAAGGCCTTCTGCAAACCTGAGGCCCAGCAATTCTTCTCTGAGCTTCCCCATGATGGTGCCAAATTGGTATCTGATTCGGACTTAGAATGAAATCTATTAAATGCCCCCGAGTCTAATTAATGCCAGTAACACACTATTTTTTATATTATTTCATGAATATACTCATTATATTTTCATTCTTTCCCTGAACTGAAGTTTGTGTTGTCTATTGCATGTATTATGTGGGTATGTTAATTGTGTATATTCTCTATTGAAAATCAACAGATTGTGAACAGTATGATGCCTTAAAAAAGAAATTCTTGGCTAGTGGAAAAGGAAGAAGACCATCTTTGCCCCAGATAATTATAAACAACAAACTGTTGCTTCAGATGTACATTCTAAAAGAAACCAATGACAAATCATGGGAAAAGATTATTTCTTTTTATTATTGCATAATATTTTAAATGCCAAAGGATACTATTCATAAACACAATTAAATTTAATTGCCTTTTTATTTTTATAATTTTAATTTCTATTTTAGCTGGAATCCTGGTTTTTCCAAATTAAAGAGGGATTAACAGTGCCGCCCATGGTTGAGAAAGTTCTGAGACAATTGAACGACCGTACTCATACAGGTACAGAATTGGATGTCACAGTTTTCCTGAGCCAAACTTTGGATATGGATTACATTAGTTTCAGTCTGTCTACTTATGGAGTAACCAGAATAACTCTGCACCTTCCACTTCAATTGCTTATGAAATAACAAGAAAAACTCTGAACCTTCCACCTCAAGTGCCAATGGTACAATCAGAAGGAGTACCAAACTTTTTTGTTATTGATTTTTACAAATTTTGTATTCTCAAAACTACAGACAATGAAACGATTGAGTTGCTTTATAAATGGTTATGTTTATTTTATTGTTCTATTGAAAAGTCTTTATTGAAAAAGAAAGTAGATTGTATTTTATGAAAGGATAAGAAGCTGAAAATTTATAGACAAAGGCACCCAGAGCTGTATGAGGAGTTTATATAAATACTTTTTTTTTTTCAGTTACTGAAAAGCCAAAAAAGTTTCAAGTGAAACCAGCATCTTCTTATAATGAAATTACAGTTTTAAATGGTAAACTTACAAAAGCTCTTGAAGAGTAAAAGAAAGTGAATGAAAATATAGAAGAACTAATCACTGACAAAAGTCTTTTATTAAATAAACTTTCAGATAAAGATAAGGAAATTTCACAATTTTGTCACTTTCACATTGTCCTCTGACTAATTGAATTAGAGAGAGTTCGTTTGGTGACATTGAATATGACATGCAAAAAAAGGAGAAACTGTTTACAAAACAGATCATCAGCTGTCCATACAACAAAAAGAAATAAAACTGCAGCTTTTATTAAGGGCCAGTCTCTTGAAAAAAGGGCCAGATTATTATCTTTTGGTCATCAGCAGCTGTTAAATTAAGTCAGCAAGCTGTTAAATTAAGTCAGCAGGCTGTTAAATTAAGTCAGCAGGCTAGACGTCAAGAAATTGATGTCCAGCTGCATAGAAAAAGATTAAGGTAGTGCTAGGGACTGTTATAACGAAAATCGCTTGTCGGTATCGCATTTTTGATGTTGATAAAATTTTGAAAACCAACATCTCATAAATACATTTTAATGATTAAAAATCATATTTGATTATCATAATATTCCTTAAAATTAGGAATTAGCTTTTACAAGATTTGACAACACATTTGTTAGTCATGCGTGAATAAGAATTAGAATTTAGATTAGGGGCAAATTTAAATGATTTAATTCGTATGCTGTATAACTATAGTGTTAAAGGTTGTTTTAGTTTACAGTTTTTAGTTGTCTTGAGTTTGTATTTTTTTAGCATAATAATCAAATAATATTCATATATAATATAGCACCAAGAAATAATAAAAGATTTATGCCTAAACTAAAAACAATTACAGCAAGTTAAATTAATAATCATTTTTGTTCTCTAACAGTATCAACAATGCCTCGTCACCGAGTGAACAATCACCAGACCAAGAAGAGGTTGCTGAACTTGATTGCTGCCAGAAGGGCCAAGGTCCAAGCATCTAGTCAGGCTATCCCTATCATCCCACCAGCTTCATCCGCCTTTAGAGTTGCCTTCATCAGCCTTCAAGTCAAAGCTTGAACAGTTTAGCAAGGAGACCTGCACCGACTTCACCACACAGACAGTACTATTGGACATTGATGCCCTATATCCTTTGTTTAAAGTTTTTACTTGCCAGGAGTGTGACAAGGGCCACTACACAGTGGAAGTGGACCCAGCAAAGAGTGCTGGTCTTGTTTTATTTTTAAATGTAATTTGTACCCATTGTAAATTTATTATTGTAGGCTCGTACAGATCCAATAAATGTGAATCTGGATGCTTTGATATCAACAGACGAGCTGTGTCGGCCTCATTAGTGACGGGGATGGGAGATGCTGGTCTGGGTAAATTTTGTGAAGTTTTAAATATTCCTAATTTACACCAGACAACTTACAATCAGCATGTTGCCGTCATTCATCAACGTTTACCATCTTTTAAGGATAAGTTGTTGACACTTGCAGTGGATAAAGTGAAAGCAGCTTATCCTGAACAAAGTGGTCAAGAGGTGGTAGACGTAGATGTTTCATATGATGGGAGTTGTCACACTCGAGATCATAGTTCCAGGTATTGTATGTGTCATTGACAATAAAACTGGGCTTGTTGTTGACTTTCAAGTCATGTCAAAATACTTAAATCCAACTGTTGCTGAGTGTGTGAAAGATGTTTATGTTAAATTGACTGATGATGACTTGCTTCGTTGGTGCCTTCAAGGAAAAACCCAGAATGTCAATGAGTGCATCCACTCGCTCATATGGTCCCGGTGCCCCAAACATATTTTTGTTCAGAGGAGGCGGTTAGACATTTCTGTAGCGGTTGGGGAATATGGGCTCCAGGGCATCCCATGAATTTCTTTTAAATTTAGGTTTACAGGTAGGGAAACAGACAGAGAGGTTGGGTAGAAAAAGAGATAGTCGTAGAATAAGTAAAGCTGAAAATGATTTGAAATTAAAGGTAGACATATATATAAGGCTATGCAAAGCTCAAGTTCAGGCTATTGAATTATTTTTGTTCTAAGTTACCTTAATGAAGGGGTGATAATTGACTGTACTGAGTTTATTTTTTCAGCAGCCATCTCATCCTACTGAACAACAAAGTAGTTTCAGCAATTACAAAAAAACATAATACAGTTAAATCAATAATTGAGATTGGAATATCACTAAGTGGAGACACAACTTTCATATCTGATCTTACAAAGGTGCCATATCAGATAAAGAAATAACTTTGAGAAGTAAACTTAGTTTTTTACCTATTGATTAGTTGGAGCCTGGTTTATTGAATTTTTTAAGGCTTCTTAGGATTCTATTTTGTACAAGACAAAATGTGCATGGCATTACAAGTGAAGGGCAAAAGTTTTGTAAAAAAAAATTGAGGCAAAATGCAGTTTACCTAATAATTGTACTGTGGTGAAATCTTTTTATATACTTCCCACTTCATAGATGTTGATACAAAAATGTGGTGAAATCTTTTTATATACTTCCCACTTCATAGATGTTGATACAAAAATGTGGTGAAATCTTTTTATATACTTCCCACTTCATAGATGTTGATACAAAAATGTGGTGAAATCTTTTTATATACTTCCCACTTCATAGATGTTGATACAAAAATGTGGTGAAATCTTTTTATATACTTCCCACTTCATAGATGTTGATACAAAAATGTGGTGAAATCTTTTTATATACTTCCCACTTCATAGATGTTGATACAAAAAGTAAAAATAAAAATAATGACACTGTGGCAGTTTCTTTGTGACTTGACATCACATCATCCTGATCCAGCAGCCATCTGGGCACTTGACAGCCCCTCTGTCCTCAAATGACCAACCAAATGACATGTCTAGCCCCTATAGACATTTATATAAGTAGATTTTGAAGAGTTAGCTGAGTACCACAATGTACCAAGGGAATCATGGTTTAAACATTTAGTTCAATCTGTAAGGGAACAGGCATATGATGTGTAGGACAGACTTCCATCAACAAACAATGACTCATACCAAGCACTGAAAAATGCCTGACTGACAAAATATGAGCAGACTACTGACTGCAAAGGCTTACAACAAAAGGTTTAGAGACTCGACTTGGAAACGGCGAGACCTACGCACTATTTTCAGACAAACTGATGACATACCTGCTCAAATGGGTAAATCTCTCACACTGCGAGAAGACATGTCAAGGTTTGGCCGATTTAGTTTTAGCTGAACAAATACGGCAAAACCTCCCTTACAAGATGAGAATCTTTCTAGATGAACAAGGGGTGACAACTATTGCAAATTTAGTGGAACTTGCAGACCGTTATGCGGCAACCCACAAAGAAGAATATCATACAGAGAATACATTGATATTAGGAGCCCATCTCTTTCAGCCATACACAAAGGTTTCCGATAGCTCGCATACAAATCGATCCCCCATACGTGCGTGGCTCGGTTAATGCCACTGTTATGAAAGACCATGCATTTGAAATCATTTTAGGCTGCAAATATGTGTTCCTAGGTACGCCAGAGGCTCCTATGAATATGGCCCACGTTATCACTTGGGCGCACCATGAAGAGGACAGCTCGAGGGCATAGCCTATCTCTTACCATCAAGAATTTATTAAAGCACAAAGGAAAGACCCCTCACTATTAGCAAAAGCAGAATTTCAACACTAAGCCGGTTTCGGTTTAGTGTAGCAGTGTCAATTGTTTAACGTAGCAGTGTCAATTGTTTAACTAATATAGTTGAAATGTTAAATGTCTTTTCTAATTGAGTATTTTAACCAATGTCATATTTATGTGATGAACTCTAGTTGTATAATCGTACTTAATATACATATATAGATCACAGAGGTCTCGCCCTAATTATAGCAATGGGATTAGGGTCGAGACAAGGAGAAAAAAGGCTGGTTAATTACTACTAGCATACTCAGTCACACAATCCGTGTTCCTTGTTCATTACAACATTTATCATATCATATTAACCAATAATGGCACATGGTGACAGCAGTGGTTCTAGCAGAAATGCAGATTTGATGGTATAGCTTAACACAGGAGACAGAAACCGTCCAGTAAGCTTACCCGCACCCAAGCCATTTGACAGCATGGCTTCTTCATGGCCCAAATGGCGACAACGGTTTGATAGATACCATGTCGGAACGGGACCCCGATAAAACAATCGAGAAATTAACAAGTCAGTATATTCTTAAATACAATGGGTGACATAGCCGATGACCTTTTAAGCAACATACGATACACTCAGTTGCTTGACTCCCATTATCAAGTAAGAAAAAACACTATTATAGATAGGGCCCGATTTAGTAAACGCACACAAAGGCCAGGAGAAACAATTGATAGTTTCATTCAAGAGCTACACAAGCTAGCAGATGATTGCAACTACGGACCTGTCAAAGAGGAGTTGATAAGAGATAGAATAGTAGTGGGGGTGCTAGATGACACACTCTCATTGGAACTGCAGGCACACAGACAACTCACTCTTTCAATCAGAGGAGAGGAAACAAAACCAAACCTTGATAAGGGATCAAAGCACAGTCAATGCAGTTAGACATGAACACTTATCAGAATTATCATATCATATTAACCAATAATGGCCCAGTAGATGTATACACATTGGAAAGATGTAGCTATTAATGAATAATATACAGTTTTTGTCCTGCTGATGTATATGAGCCTAGTTCAAGCACCCAGTATAGAGTCTTATAGGTGTTTTGTTTGATGGGTTATGGGCTAGAGCTTTCATGTCTAAATTCAGATAAAAGCAGAACAATGTTGTTTTTTATAAAGTTATCTGACTTAAGTACAGGGAATAAAATGATAAAAGCTTAGTAAAGTTAGGTTTCTACATAAATTAGCAACCATTGTGAAGGAGATAGAAAGAGAAAGATAGATTTTAGTATGGAAAAGAAAAAACTGTTCAATGTTATCATTTGGGAAAAAAAATAAATGAAGGCAGATCCAAAGTCCAATAACAACATTGTGATCAACATTTCTGCTATAATGATGTCAGAAATTGTTTATTATTAATCACCCTTTATGAATCATAATATCAGGAAATAATTATGTGGAGTGGTTGTCCTCACATCGGGCGCCTAACCATGTAGCAGATCAGAGAACGCCTGCCATACATGTATGGAGAATGGAGGGTACCAGGGAAATCATGGGCATAAATAAGGGGGTTGGGCATAGGACTAGCAACCCCACCCTGTAGAAAAAAGCTTCTGCTACAGAAACATTAACAACAGAATCAACAGACAATCTAGTTCTGGATGAGAAAGGTTCTTCACCATGAAGACCTATGAATTATGTTATATATACTATAACATGTTAGCAATATTTAATCACGAGAAGCTTAAGCTTCAAAAGTTTTCAAATATTGGACCTGGACCAATTATTTTAGCATTGCTGTTGTTTTTTTGTTTTTTTGACGCAATAGCTGAAAAAATATTATTTTGGTATAAATTTGATACGACTAATTGACGTAAAATCTTGCTTTAGAGAGCGGTAAGATAAGAATATATGTCACTGTTCTTTTAAAAAAATGTACACAAGTAAGATCAAATACTTATACAAACATGTAAAAATGACACAGCTTAGACACACTAAGCTTCCATTAAAAAGTAAATTACATTCAGCAACATAAGATGACATTACCCTTCTTAAGAAACGACTTTGTTCATTGTTGAAATATCTGTGTGATGGTAAATGATACACAGCAGGTCTTTATTATCGCTGGAGGGACAGCACACATGATGACTGAGTAAGTGTTCAGAATGATGACATGGCTCTTTATTGCTGTAGACACGAGTGCATTATTCTTGAATAAATGCGTACCTGTAAATAAAAAAAAACAAAAAAAAACCACTAAATAAACTGATCACACAATGACATAGTAACTAGCCTAATGACCTGAATTGTCCTAACTGGAGGTGCTTTTATTCTACCTAGAAATCATTTTACTTACTTGCTACTATCACAATGTGTAAAAGTTTTTTTTACACTAAAGATCTTTCTGGCATCAATAATCTATTCACTTCTTCTCCAGGCAGTATCTCCAGCAATAATCTATTCACTTCTTCTCCAGGCAGTATCTCCATCAATAATCTATTCACTTCTTCTCCAGGCAGTATCTCCGTCAATAATCTATTCACTTCTTCTCCAGCAATAATCTATTCACTTCTTCTCCAGGCAGTATCTCCAGCAATAATCTATTCACTTCTTCTCCAGGCAGTATCTCCAGCAATGTCAAAGTACCTAATATTAAAAACAAAAATAATTTTTTCGTCATTATTGCTTGGACTTGGACTTACTAGAAAAATAATTTTAAGAGTTAAAAGTCTAAGAGTTCCTTTAAGTATTTATGTTAATAGTTAATATCTGTGACCCTCAAATGGGACCTACAGAGAATAAAACCAACATATCCACCTAATTGCAGAACATGCACATGAAACTGCATCCTGCTTGGATATTCAGTACTAGTAAATTTCAACACATAACCATGTCATGACCCAACAATCTCTACAGTTTAAAAAAAAAAAGGCATGAATGACAATAGTTTATGCTTGCCTGCAAGATATACTGCTCTGAAGCCTGATTGAAAAAAGTATTGAGTTCTAAATTAAATATCCTACAGCTTAATAAATTTCAGGATTTGAGCAGAAATTATCCAAACATTTGCAATATTATGTTTTAAATAAAATGATAGCCACACACTTTTAGCGGTCTTCATAATGAGCTTTGCTCATAAGGCAAGAGTGCAAAATGTTCAGACGCATATGAATATGAAAATAAAAAGCTAAATTACCTCAACTGTCCAAATATTTAGATATTTTAGCAATATGTACTCCACAACTACTATGTGTTGATCTCAAATGCAATGAAATTGTAGATGTAGCCAACCAATTTAAATTTAAGACAAATAAAGGCGATTCTGTGTGGGCCTGATGCTAATCTGTGTAAGGTTCCATTTGAAATTGTGGATGTAGCCAACCAACTTAAATCGAAGACAAAACAAAGGCAATTCTATGTAGGTTTGATGCCAATCTGCGGGAGGTTCCATTTGAAATTGTGGATGTAGCCAACCAACTTAAATCGAAGACAAAACAAAGGCAATTCTATGTAGGTCTGATGCCAATCTGTGGGAGGTTCCATTTGTAACGTTGGTGCCTCTGAGATCCTCTTGTCTAACTTGACAGTAGGCTCCCCATGGTTCTCATGTCAGCTCTTCCATTAGGACTTGTCACTTACACGCTCTATGTCCACTAATACATCCACTACTTAAAGAACAACCGACGCCGCCTCTCTCATTGAGTCAAGACATCATTACTGTAACAGTTGTTTGCAGAGAGTACTGAACACTGCAGCAAGGATTGCACTGCTGAAGAAGAAGTCTTGAGCACATCCAAATGTTGACATCTGTAACGCAAAAACATTTTCATTATAATGCTAGTGAGCACTCCACTTACATACTAGACTTATTTTTTAATATTAAATAAAACTTTTAAAACTGATTTGATTATTACGTCCGGTTTCACAATAAGGACTTCAAAAGTATCCTTTTTAAAAAAAGTAATAAATTTTAAGCTTTATTAAAGTATTATATATCATTTTAAAGCCTAGAAACTGAGTAATCTGAATATGAAGGTCAGCAGACTTTCCAGTGCCATTTATTTTAAGATCGGGAAATTACACTGGTTGGAGTATTGTCGATGCTAAAAAGTACACGAGACTAATCAGCTGCAAAATATTATAAAAGCAGTCAATATTGTTGTTTTTTTTAAATATTTTTATAAAATATAAAGTTATAATCTGTATCGGTTTGCAAACTCCATGAAGCCTAGACTCGTAGGTGCGGTAGCAGTACATAGCGAGAGCCGAATTAAGCAGGCATTTCCCACATTGATAACAAAAACACATTGTAGTCCTATGCCATAGCCTACAATCAATATGACAATGAGATCTAGCAAACTAAAACTATGTAGGGCTAACACCTTTAAAAGTTGACAATGATATCGGCACCATTCGGCATAGGCCTACATTGCGAACAACTCCTCTGATAGGGCTAAATAGACATACTTTTACAGTAATTTTTACTATTGGGCCTATGCCTATGATATAAGATAGTGTTTTAAACGTCATTGTTTTCATTTTTTTACTATTTATAGAGTAAAAAAACCTATGCCAATTTCTGTGCATTTTGATATAGGCTAAATACTAAATATATTTCAAAAATAATTAATTAGGCAAAATGTATCGGTTTGCAGACGCGGCGGATAGTGATAGGCCGTATGGCCATACTGGGCATTTTCAACATTGATCGCAAAAATAAGTAATAAGGCACCTATTAAGTCTTAATCTTATCTAGACTAGGCTAATCAAGCAGCAGACACCAAACTGTGGGGGAGGGAGCGAACGAGGAGGAAAGGCTGTAGCTGTAGTGTATCAAGTATTCAAGTGTATGTTACTATGTTACAACTATTAACTATGTAGGCCTATCTATACCATCCATAGTAACACCATACCATCTTAATCTTAATCATCTTTACCTCACAAAGCCTAAAGCGAGAAAGGGAGAGGCTTGGACCGGCAAGGTGCAGTGTAGCTAGTGTAAGCGTAAAACACGGGAGGTGAGGCTGTTGAACTAGGGACACGTGTTGGAGAAGGAAAAAATGGGGGGCAGCTAAATTTTTCTGGACATTTCACTGAATTTCAGTTTCAGGAGATTATTTCAAATTTTAGGTAGGCTAGATGGTTTTCAGGAGTTTTTGGACTTTTTTCAGGGTTCCTGCACCAAATCTAGAACTAAATTCCAGGAGCTTTCCAGGAGTTTTTCAGGAGAAAAACCAAAATTTCAGGAGGATACGACACAAAAATCGACAAGCGTAAAAGATCAATAAGAACAAAATAGATTCTCAATGGTGAAAAAATATATATTCCTATACATCATAGACAGGAGGAATAATAAAATTCAACAGGTTACAAATGTATTTTAAAAAATAAGTTGAAAAAAATATTTATCATTCACTGTACACACACAAAAATGAAAACTGGAATCACATAACATTTCCTAAAACAGTAGAAAATAAAGTAGAAAATATCTGGTCATCCGGAGTGGGGGGGGGGGGGGGGGGGGATGAAGAGAGGGGGGGGCAAAAGGGCGGGGTATTTTCAGGCCTATGTTAACGGCTAAATGCACTCTGGACAATGGTCGTTAAAATTCGTACGTCATTCACCCCTTGGAGTGAGGTGATGGATATCTTAACAGGTACCGGTACAATGAGAATGAGACTGCCTGGACTCCACTGTGGAAGAGGTGTCACTTTGGGTTGGGGGGGGGGGGAGCACGGCATTTTATTCCTTGGCCGAGAAGCGATTCTCGCCAGCTGCGCCTAGACCCGAAATTGTCCGCTACAAACAACACAACAACATAAATAGGCCACACTTGTTTTTCAGCCACAACATTTTTATTCATTTCAATTGTAATATTCTGCTCGTTGTCGGCCATATTTTTTTAAATTTAAGTTGTACGAAAACAATATAGTCTAATAGTTGATAAAAACACATAGCCTAGGCCTACAGAGGACATCGCGAACGGCTCGTCTTTTGGTGCTAGGGCTAGGCCTAAATCACGCAATATGCGCTAAATCACGCAATTAATATAATATATAGGCCTACTGGAATAATTTTTTTTCTATATCATATAAAATAGCGTCTTAAATGTTTACGTTTTCTTGTAAGCTAATAGAAAAAGTAACATTACTGTGCATGTTCATCCAAATGTATTAAAATTAAATGAAATTGGTAAAATGTGTCGGTTCGCAGACTCCAAGTAGCAGAATTCAAAATGCATAGTCTATAGTGACTATAGCCTAAGCTTGTTAACTTGTATTAATTTAAGACTTGCTTTTTTTTATTTATTTAGGCCTAACGGACGAATGCAGATCTAAGCTTTCTACTAGGTGGACAGTGTTTAGCATTTCGATAAAACCGCGTCCGTTGCAAAACTCTACATTGTTTTTCCACATCTGATCGGTCGATTACCAAATTTCAGGACATATCAGGAGAAATATTTGAATTTCAGAAGAATTTAATAACTTTATATTTTAGGAGACTTAGCCTACAGGACCAAGACGGGATGCATTTAATGCATTTCATACTCATACTAAACCCAACGCGACAGCTCGCAAAACGAAGAGAGCGAAGGGTGGGGTCTGCTATCGGATGGTAGTTGACACACACACAAAAACGTCATAGTGCTGCTTACGTTTTTAATTAAAACCGAGACCACTGGCCGAGACTGAGAGGGAGGGGGAATGTTGGATACAAAAAGACAAAAGAATCTGGGAGTGAAAACCAACAGCCAACAGGAAATGATTCATTTTTAAACATAGTATTACGGTAACATACTGTCTAAATAGCGACAAACATTGCGTATCTACGCAGGCCACTTTTTCTAGCAGACACCAAACTGTGGGAGACTGGGGGAGGGAGCGAAAGAGGAGAAGACAATGCTCGTACCGTCTTCACGTCTCACAAAGGGATAAGGGATAGGCTTGGTGTAGTTTAACACACGAGAGGTGGGGCTACAACAAAAAAAGCGGAATTTGCTTCCAAGTAGAGTGTAGTAGTGACATGTGTTGGAGAAGAAACAAAAATCGGGATCAAGGTCATTTTTGCACTATAAAATTTCTAAATTCAACAATTCCAAAACTTTTCTGTAATCTAGATAATAAAATGCATTTTTCACAAACTTTTTTAAAAAAGCTCAACAATCAAAATTTCAGGAGATTCCAGGAGAAATACTAAAATTTAAGGACTTTTTCAGGAGATTCTTAATTCCAGGAGGATTCCAGGACCTCCTGGAATTCCAGGAGGCCGCGGGAACCCTGTTTTTTAAATTTCAGGAGGTTTATCTTATCTTATACATTACAGACGCTCCTTCTATAAAGAAGATTAGCCTATTGCGTCCTATGCTCATCCGTGGTCCGAGTCTAGTCTTGCATTTTTATTAATGTTTTAAATGATTTTAAGTTTTTCCTGGTGTGTTCAGGCAACCCATACCATGCTCGAATGCCACTCAAGAAGAAAGAGTAGGCCTACTTATATGCATTTGTTCTCGCGTAAGGGACAAGGAAAGTGTTGTTGTCTTTATGTTTTTATCTGAGCTTTGCTACAGGTTGTTATTGGGTTGTATTTCTAAATTAGAGTTTAATGCCTTGTGTAGCCTATTATTACTACTTTACTCTTTGTCCTCTAGTGTTTCTAGGTTTAGTGATTTGACTTTATCTAATGGTGTTACTTATGTTAATTGGGAATTTCACTGGTTATGAACCTTGCAGCTCTTTTTTGGATTTGTTCTAATTTTTTAATGTTTTCTTTAGTTGATGGGTCCCATACAGTTCATACAGATGCTGCATATTCATATTCTGAATTCTAGTATAATGTATAGTCAGACTAGGTCCCCTAGGCGGGCCTAGGCCTAGGTCCCTAGTAGCATTGTTAGTTTGAGGTTTTCAGGACTTCCTGAAATTTCAGGAGGCCGCGGGAACCCTGTTTAACGTCGCGATCTATATAAGTATAAATATACATCACCCAGATCTAAGTCTAAATGATATATTTAAATAATATTAACACTCACCATGCCCACCAAACGAATGTCACTCGATGCACACATGCTAATTTTATTTCTATTTTGCCAAATTTACCGGTTTTCCGGCCCAAATGTTGCCAGATTTTATATAGAAGAAAGCTAATCTTAGCGAAACAATAAAATAATTACACAATAAAATAAATAAAAAATATGAAGAAATAAAACCAATTAAGCCCCAAAACATCCAAATATTATTGTATGGAAAAGCTAATGGAAATTTACATGATCTTAAACTTAAAACATCAAGAACAAAAAAGCTAGAAAAAGAGCTGATAAAACAGTCTATAAAACCAATAGATGGGCAAAGTGGTATATCAAAACTTTACAAGCGTCGTTCTATCACTGAGCTATATAGATTATATCTAGATCTATGACATTAAATCCTATATGCCTACAGTTAAAATATTTTTCTTACAATATTTGAGCATTCAGTTAGAAAAAAATACAATCGTGGGCGCTTATGTTACACTAACCTAGTTTTAGAAAATACATAATTAAATCAAATATTTTGGTATCTCTAATCCCTTAAATTACATAAGTGGATTTAATTTAAGACTTTAAGAGAGCATTTTCAATCTTATCTTATCTTATCTTATACATTACAGACGCTCCTTCTATAAAGAAGATTATTGCGTCCTACTCTCATCCGTGGTCCGAGTCTAGTGTGAAGCCGGCTGGCCGTGTGGTTAGCTCACCGGACTGTCAACCAAATAACCACCTGACACGTCGCGGGTTCTATCCCCGCCACCGGCAGATCCCTGTCGCCCTACTGGAGTTTTGGGACTAGATATTATATGACGTTAATATTGAGTTGTTATCACGAGCGCTTGACCGGCAGCAGTGAAACCTCTCACAGATTAATAGTCTTCTAGAAAGCACTGAGCATGCTAAAATAGCATGGATAGAAGCGCTATATAAATAATCATTATTATTATTATTGCATTTTTATTAATGTTTTAAATGATGTTAAGTTATTGGTTTGCCTGGTTTGTTCAGACAACCCATTCCATGCCCGAATGCCACTCAGGAAGAAAGAGTACTTATATGCATTTGTTCTCGCATAAGGTACTAGGAAAGTGTTTTTGTCTTTATGTTTATCTGAGCTTTGGATTTATTGTGCTGTATTTCTAAATTAGAGTCTAATGCCTTGTGTATTATTACTACATTACTCTTTGCCCTTCTGTCCTCTAGTGTTTCTAGGTTTAGTGATTTTACTAATGGTGTTACTCTTGTTAATTGGGAATATTCACTAGTTATGAACCTTGCAGCTCTTTTTTGGATTTGTTATAATTGTTTAATGTTTTACTTAGTTCATGGGTCCCATACAGATGCTGCATATTCTAGTATTAACTAATGTGAGATAGCATTTTAGTTTTATATTCTTATTACATTTGTAAAAGTTCCTTTTTATGAATCCTAATATATGTTTTGTTTAACTTTGAAAGCAGTTTCGCATTTTATATTTTAATTCTTATTGCGCGCAATTTTAAAATAATTCTGTTTTAACAAATTAATAATATAATAAATTAATAATAAACGTTAAATACAAGAAAATTAATAATTTTTTCCCCACTTTGAAAAAGGTGCCGGTACGCCGTACTGGTGCGTACCGTCACAAAAAAAGCACTGTTCCTAGATAATTAGCATTGTTAGTTTGAGTTAGTTCTTTACCGAATTTTTTTACGAATGTCCCATGAGTGGGACGATAGCAGAATTAGCGTATTACTACATATTTCGTTGTCTGTCTGTATTCTGTAACTGTCGTCTGCGCATAGAACTGTCACCAACGGGATATGCGCTAAATAAGCACAGTTATTATTATTATTATTAAGTGTCATGAATAAAACCAACGCGATGTAGTTTATCAGCTGTTAGGCTTGATAGTTTGCTGTTTATTATCAAACCAGCAACCGAAAACATGCACTCCACTGGTACATTGTTGACTGTATGGCATTCTCCAGAATTGTGGTTGCTTCTGGTCGTGGAATCAATTATTTGGAATCTGGATCAAGCAACTGATGCAGATTGATGTGATCATTGACAGGAAATCGATGGTCAATTTGGTTGAGAACTGACAGCTTGATCTTTCGTATCTTGTCACCATCGGCATTTGATGCAGTGCAGATCTTTCTGATGTGCATGTTAACCAGTGGAATAGTTGATAAGGTTGGCATTGAACAGCTGAAGAGATCAGTTAGGTCTTGGAATGGTTTCAGAAAGGTAACGAGTTCACTTAAGAAGTCAATTTCATCTTCATGGAGACAAATATCAACTCGACCAATACGCTTGAGAGTATTTTGAACTTCCCTTTTCAAGTCAAGTAAAGACTGAATCATCGTCAGTGTTGAATTTCAACGCGTTGGACATGATGCCTTCACTGACTAATGATTGTGTGTATGACTGTCAACGATGGCGTCAGTGCTGCTCTCAGAGGCGTCCACTATTGATACACTGAACTGATCGTCTACAAGAAGCAAGTCACACAATGAAGACTTGCCTTCTTTCAGGGTCTTGATAATTTCTTTATCCGCTGTGAATGCTGTCTCGTCTTCTATGATTGCAGTCTTGAAATGAAGTGCAGTTACGGTGTTGCAGCACTTTTGGAATATGTGCAGAATGTCTTCATTTTTATTGATGCTGTCGGTAGTAAGCAGAAAGTGCAACACATGTGCTGTACAGTGATGATACGAGTCAACCTTCAGAAGCTTTGAAGTCTTTATCATATTTGCAGCACCATCATGGCAGCTAGTTAAGAAACGCTTTCTGGTATCAACAGAAAAGCTTTTCAGAACAGAGCTGATATGGTCAGCAAGGTCATGTGCAGCATTAGTAGGCAATGCGTGACAGCCAAGTGTGACAATTTTATATGTCCAGTCATGGTCTAAAAAAGGAGGCCCTGATGTCAAGATAGTTGATAAGCGACGGTTAATCTAAAAATGCAATCGAACTTAAAACGGAACGCCATGAAATTTAAGAAAGCAAAAACATTACGTTACGGCGACTCGTTCATTTTTCGGCGGATTTACGGGGGACGAAATACGGCGGCTAAGGCGGCGCGCCGCATATTTTCCGGCGGATTTTTGGCGGACGAAAATTCGGCGGCGTATTCGGCGCGCGGCGTCGGCTGAGAGGTCTAACCGTGCCCCTTCATATCAGGTAAGTCATATAATTTTTTTTTTCAAAGAAGTAAACAAAATATAAACTAAGAACTGATTCTCACTAATGACGATGCTACTACCACTAAGTCAACGTTCTAAGGTACTAAGTTAGTTTAGTTAGTCAATAAGACTATTCAAGATAATGGCCAATGGTCAATAAATAATTTAGCCAAATTTAATTTTGCATAATTTATTATTCATTTAATACTTTGTATAAAATGGCTCACTCTGAGAAGATTATTAGCAAAATAGAAATTCAATTTGGGCTATATATTGTAGTCCTTTAACTGTTCTAAGTGAGCCAATCTTTAAAACTCTTTACAGTTGGGCTAATGTTAAGTTAGCATAGATGGAGGTTGTTTTTCTTAAATGCATAAACATCTTTTTTTTTTTTCAGATATTAAGTCTTTGCTGGATTTAAAAACATGTTAGGTACTTTTTGCCAAACACTTTTGTCTCAATGTATATTTATTTGCTAAAACATTTTTTACAGTAAACAATTTTATACAAATTACAAATCTTTCACTTTCAGGTATGCATGAAGTACGCCAGATCCATTAGCTCATTTAAAAGTCTATTGCAATAACTGGCACTAAAATTCACACAATTCAAGTGAGACAAAAGTTTGAAAGTCTTTTGTGAAATCCATACCAAGTATAAATGTTACATTACTGTTGTTATTATTATCTAGTATATGAAAATAAATGTATGTGCGTAAAAATAATGTTAAGGCAGATAATGCTAACTAGTAAATGTTTATGTTAAGTCTAGATTATAAACAAAATATTGTTTTTCTTCAGATGACTACAAGTTTATAAACCCAGTCGGACACAACAGATTGGATAGCTTGTTGTAATGGGATAAACTTAACAATGAATTTTATATTTTATTCATGGATGGTTGTCTAGCTTTTACAATAATTTATATTTTTCTATAGAATACTTTAGAGGAAAGCTTGTTTTTTAAGTCAGGATTTTCTCTTGATCTCGAGGGCATCCCTGATCCTATCCAGCTATAAAAAGTACTTGACATTAGTTGGGGAAAAATAAAGGTGGGTTGGCATTGTGCAGGTCACACAATCTCTTAATATGATGTAGTCATATGAATTTAGCTTCACAGTGACTATGAAAACAATTAGTCTGAGGAGATTACTTTACAGTAAAGAAAATATTTTGTGTAAATTAATTTTTTGTTTTCCTTAGCAGAAATAAATTATTTTTCAATTTTTTTTTTTACTTTAAACACACCCCTTTGTTATTGTTTTAGTAAATATTTTTTGAACTTTTTATTTTTCTTATTAATCAAGTGAAGAGTTATTTACACTCATACAGTCCATTCGAGGCAAACATATTAATTTATAAGTCTTTTTAGTTGTTCTTTACGACATTATAATGTATTTGGTATTGATATGCTAAGTGTGTGTGTGTGGGGGGGGGGGGGGGGGGTTTGTAGTGTCTGAGATTGATTAGCTTGGGACATTCATTATTGAACTTTAAAAGTTATATCCTTAACTTGAATGCACTATTAGAATCACAAAAATGATTGTTTCTATAAAATATTTTTTCTTTTTACTTAAATCACAGGTACATCATCATTGTGGAGAAAGTGAACAGAGATTGTAATGTACTGATTTAGTCAACAAACCCAAGTAGGCTATGCCCATGAACAGTTTACACACATAACAGAGTTTGCAATGGAAGATACAAAAAAAAAGTTTATGTATTTCGCTAAGAGTTGTTTGAAGTACTATGTATCCAGTATCTTTATGTTATTGCTACAGGATGTTAAAATGGAAATTTTTCTTGATTTGAGTTTTAAAGTTCGAAACCTTTTTATTTTTATCCGATTTTATTTATTGAAATGAATACATCTTTCTCTCTCAGTCCTCTCTTTGCCGGCTGGCGCTTGAGGCGGAAGCCAAGGATCACCATTTGTCTAATACATACTCTAAATTCTAATTAAAAAATTGACCTTTCATATGCAAAGATTTTATTTTGTGACAATTCAAATCTTTGTGTTATTATTGTTAATATGAGTTTTAAACTTCTAATTAATATAAGAAAATATTAACAGTTGTTGAAAACTAAATATTATATTATTTTGCATTTTAAATGAGTACAATTATGTTGTGTGAAGGGTAAAACTCTATCAG
The DNA here is from genome assembly GCA_949126835.1 of Anisus vortex. Classification (NCBI taxonomy): domain Eukaryota; kingdom Metazoa; phylum Mollusca; class Gastropoda; family Planorbidae; genus Anisus; species Anisus vortex. Next base: position 40,330,389 of record OX421503.1, read on the forward strand.
TAAACAGTACAGCGATGACCACATACACTATACACACAACAGCTTTCTATCAAGTCTCAATGGACAAGTCTTAACGTGTATGCATGCATAAAAGGTCACGTGCAAAAACATTTCCGTTCTTATTAGATCATTTTATTCGAAACAATGTCTGTGTGCTACTTTACTGGTTGTACTCAAATTTTTTGGGGATTAAAATTTATTTCATTTCCAATAGATGTTTACAAAGCAAAACAATGTATTGTGAAAGTCAGAAGGGAATTATCACCTTTTTAAAATATCAAACTTATTGCTTAATGCAAAAGAATTTTTGTTATTCGTTTTTATGAATTTACGCATTTTGTTTTTCAATAACCAAGAAAACGCAACTCTTGACTCATTTATTTTGTAAACAAATAAAAATTTAACGTCACGCGACTAACACTTGAGTATTAATGATAGCCTGTTCACTTTTGATGTTAAAAACGGATTCTTCATAACTAATATTGTTTCCTTTGTATAATTCTAAAAGACTAGAACTTGCCGTCGAGGTTGAAATCAATTGTCAAACACCAGCAAAAGCATGCTTTGTTTGTTATTAGTTTAAAAATAGAACAGGAAGTTCACGAACATTCGGGTTCAAAAGTTCACGCCTCATTAAGACTTGTCCTATGGCCTAACAGTTGGTCACTATATCACTATTGGCCCCATGCTTTTAAGGAAGTGATGCAACAAACAATAGCATTGTATTATTATATGTTTACTGGTTTTTATTTACTTAAGCTTGTAGGCAAAGTGAAATAATTAGGCATACAACGTGTGCAATATTAAGAACAAATATGTTTTATACGTACACATAATTCAATGGACAAAACAGTAGAGATAGTTGGATAAGCGTGTTGGTTTTAAAGCTAACTCACTCCGGTAGCTCGTACCAAGCTCGTCATCCCTCTCCTCTTCTCTCGTTTGGACTATTGTAACTCTCTTCTGGCCGGCCTCCCTGCCTCTTCCAATCAAAAACTCCAACGCGTCAAAACTGCGCTGCCAGACTAGTCCTAAAAAAGAAGAAGTCTGACCACATCTCACCTCTGCTGTACTCTCTGCACTAGCTCCCTATTCAAAATAGGATTTCATATAAACTGGCATCTCTATGCTATAAATGCCTCAATGACTCTGCCCCGGATTATCTAATTTCCTATCTGGAAATATATACAAAACCACGCCCACTTCGATCAGCTGCGGACAAACTCAATTTGATGATCCCGCGGACAAAACTCGTGACAGCTGGTCAGCGGGCCTTCACCTACTCCGGCCCCTCCGCATAGAACACCCTATCACTCCAGCTGCGACAAAGCTCGAACATTTTCAAGACCGGACTCAAGACGCACCTGTTTCTTATGGACTCCTAGCTCAATCACATTTTTTAAAATATTTGCTTGTTATTGTTTTCATCGTTTGTAATTGTTAAGCGCATAGAACTGATTGCGGGATATGCGCTATATAAGCTTCATTTATTATTATTATTATTACTAAAGTTAAATACAGGTGAGTTGTTTCCCTGGAAATAAGGCGCGTAATAAACATGGCGATGCAAAAAAATAGGCGAAGTAAGGAGGGGCGGGGGCAAGTTGACGAGTTAGAAGTTATTGAGTTCAAGAATTGAACCCATGCGAGAATAAAATGACAAGCTGCAACATTTCATGGGGTTAACTTAAGAAAGGCTGCCCAGAATAGAGTACACCGGAAAGCTGTTATGGACGCCCTGTGTTCCACGAGGAACCAAAAAAAAGGAACTAAGCATAAGCTAAGCAAGCATTTAATAATAAAAATAAATTGGTAAATACCTTATTATTAACTTTATAGTCAAGGAAAAAGTTTATAAGATCTTAGAAATGTTGACTGACCTAATCACCTACTGAAATTTGTACACATTAACTAAGGAAGAAAACTGTATTCTTAGTGCTACAAAAAACAAAAAAACAACAAATAAGACTGAAAAGAGGCAGTCAAACCAAAATAATGTATGCATGAAGTTTAATTTAGCTTATTATCGTAGAATAGGGTTTTGTAGACGACAATTCAATGCCAACTTGTTTTAACTTGATTTTAAGAGTATATATAAAAACATATAACGACAAACTATTTCATTCATGAAAAACATTTAACCCAAACTAAAAATAAAAAGTACTTAGGAGGAATAATATAAAAAAAAAATATCATGGAGTCCACATTTTTAATAAAGTAGTTAATAGGTATATTTTTATTCTGTTCTTATATTATGGATGTGAATGTTGGACAATAGATAATGAAACAAGGTCGGAAACAGTAGAAATGTGGTTTCTAAGAAGGATGATAAGACTATCATGGACTGAAAAGAAAACAAACAGTGAGGTGTTAACATGAGCTTGTGCCACAAGATCACTCATTAAAACTATAAGGAACAGACAAATGAAATTATTAGGAGAAGTCTGTAGGAAAAATGGAATAGAAAGACTAAGACTTGTCTTATGTGGAAATATATCTGGTAGGAGAGACAGAAGGAAAAAAAATAATAACACACGTGGAAAGCCTGAACGAATGGGCAACAAACAATAAATGTAAACAGTAACGACTTCCTTGAAACTGCTAACAACCGAGAGAAATGGAGAATCATGATCACCGATGTCTGTTCCAGACCTGGCACCTGATGATGATGAAGATGAGTTAAAAGTTCAAACGAAATGAGGGCTTCTTTAAAAAACAAACTTCCGCAAATGTAACAAAACACCAACCGTACACTTGCTTTCTGAACTGAGTTATTAGCGTTGAAAGCTTGTAGCGCTATTTCTAAAAAAACTTTCGAAAAATAAACGCGCGCAGATTTAAATATTTTGCTACAGATCTCTGGATAGTTAACCTGGCAAACATATTTTACTGTCTAAAAGAAAATTAATTTATATAATACAGCATAATACGTTCTTTTTTTGTCTTTTTACCATTGATCTCTTATGTATTAAAATTTATTTCCAATTTTATAAAAAATTAAAGTCTTAAAGTGAACACATAGCCTAGATATACGTAGGCTAGCGGCGGTCTAAATTTAGAACTTTAGTTCATTAAAAATACTTAGTCGGGGAGTTTTGGGAAATTTAAAAGGTTAACGTGTTGTCAGTGGCCAACGTTGGTGGAAGGGTGGACTGAGGTTGACAAATACAATGCTAGGCCACTGCTATTGTGTTCAGCTTCAATGGTTTCCCTTCAATTTAGGTATGTACAAAAAAATGGACTCAGTTTGCTGCCAGTCTAGAATATCCCAAATACCACATAGCCGTCGTGCATCGCACAACTTGCACGGTTCAATGATACATTACTGCCTTTCAATGTGACATATTAAGTCTGGCTTCGCCTACTAAAGGTCACCTGATGTTATGTTTAAATCTTATTGTTAAGTTTTCACCGGTGCAAAAATTATAGGCCTATTAATGAAATAACAAGAAAACCGTAAAAACGAAGTTTTTATTATACTCCCTTTATTTGCAAACCATGTGTTTAATGTATAGAACAAATAAGTAATATCATACTTTATGAATTTCAACACTAAAATTTCCAATTGGTAATGTACGGCTTGCAGTAAACACAACACTACAATACAAAAATTTCGAATCGGTAATGTCGGCAAATACATATCTAATTATAACGATTGCGCATTTTTGTTTAAATGTGTGAAGCATAATTTTTTTTTTTCCAGCTTTGCGCCGAAAAAGTATAAAAAGTTTCACAGGCATTTTTAACGCGAAATCAAAATATTTCTTATACTTTCCTTTTAAGAAATGAATATTGTCATAAGTGTAGTATTATTAAGTTGTTTTAACTGAAAATTTGATAGGATGTATTGTTAGGCGCCACAAATTTGCTGTCCAAATTTCAGCTCGATCGGACCACGGGAAGTGGTCGAAAAATCGAAGCCAATTTTTGCACCATGCATTGACGATTGACGGACGATTGCAGACATTGCAACTTAATATAAAGGGAGTAAAAAGGGCAGTAAATATGGATCTAATGTACTTTTTAATTAACACGAAAAAAGGGAAATAATTCATAGAAATTGTGAAAAGGGGCAGACAACTAGAGAAATGATTTGATAATGACCTGGATGTCCCGGTGCAAGGGAATTACTTAAATAAACTAGACGTAATTGTCCTGTGATTAGACTGTTAACACGACGACCCAGGTTCTAGCGCTGCTGTCCTCCTATCCCTGCTGTCGTCCTATCCCTGCTGTCGTCCTATCCCTGCTGTCGTCCTATCCCTGCTGTCGTCCTATCCCTGCTGTCGTCCTATCTTTGCTGCCGTCCTATTCCTGCGGACGCCCTATCCCTGCTGTCGTCCTACCCCTGCTCTGGTCCTATCCCTGATGACGTCCTATCCCTGCTGTCGTCCTATCCCTGCTCTCGTCCTATCCCTGCTCTCGTCCTATCCCTGCTGCCATCCTATCCCTGCTGTCATCCTATCCCTGCTTTCGTCCTATCCCTGCTGTCGTCCTATATCTGATGACGTCCTATCCCTGCTGTCGTCCTATCCCTACTGTCCTATCCCTACTGTCCTATCCCTACTGTCCTATCCCTGCTTCCGTCCTATCACTGCTGTCGTCCTATCCATGCTATCGTCCTATCCCTGTTCTCGTCCTATCCCTGCTGTCGTCCTATCCCTGCTATCGTCCTTTCCCTGCTGCCATGCTATCTCTGCTGTCGCCCTATTCCAGCTGCCGTCCAATCTCTGCTGTCGTCCTATCCATACTGTCCTATCCCTACTGTCCTATCTCTACTGTCCTATCCCTACTGTCCTATCCCTGCTCTCGTCCTTTCCCTGCTGACGCCCTTTCCCTGCTGACGCCCTATCCCTACTGACGCCCTATCCCCGCTGACGCCCTATCCCTACTGACGCCCTATCCCTGCGAGCGCCCTATCCCTACTGACGCCCTATCCCTGCTGACGCCCTATCCCTACTGACGTCCTTTCCCTACTGCCCCCCTTTCCCTACTGCAGGAGTTTTGGACCAAGGACGTAAAAATCTTCTATGTAAAAGAAACATCTGGAAACGTTTTTAAGACAATCAAACAGTTTTTATTTCTTTTAAACGTTTATATTTAACAATGTAACATTTCTAATGCATCACGTAAAACCATCTTGACAAAACTATGCACCACTTCAAGCAACACAAAGGAAAGCTTCAAGTATTGGTTATTTAGACAGTCCATTTAACTGACACACTTAACCATACACTCCACATACAACTGTATACAACTGAAATGTGTTGTAATATAATCTACATTGTGACTCAACGTTGTTTTAATAGTTTAAGGCAGGGATCGGCAACCTACGACACGCGTGGCAGACTTGGCACGCGGAGCGATTTTCATTGCCACGCGGACGACCTATAAAAAGATTATTTGAGTCTCTTCTACAAGAAACGTGTTCCCCGCGCACGCACGCACCGACCTTTACAAATTTTATTTTTTACCGTCCGCCATTAGACTGTGGAACTCATTAGACCAAGCCACCATCACTGCCCCTTCTGTGCCTTCTTTCAAGACATCTGTGAAGGGTTGGACTAGAAAATGAAACTTAGTCGTCGGCTTAAGTATAAAACTCTTGTTGTATGTTATAAATATTATAAGTAGTAATGCTCACTTTTGTTCTCAGAGCATTTACAATCAACTTATTCTTACGTTGTGGACTTTTTCCTCGGTTAGAACGGGGTCTCCACGGTAAAAAGAAAATATAGAAGAAACGAGCAGGGTGACTTTTAAGCAGTTGGCACTCTGTGTGAATAAGAAATCATACTTGCAGTTGACACTCTGTGTGAATAAGAAATCATACTTGCAGTTGACACTCTGTGTGAATAAGAAATCATACTTGCAGTTGACACTCTGTGTGAATAAGAAATCATACTTGCAGTTGACACTCTGTGTGAATAAGAAATCTTACTTGCAGTTGACACTCTGTGTGAATAAGAAATCTTACTTGCAGTTGACACTCTGTGTGAATAAGAAATCATACTTGCAGTTGACACTCTGTGTGAATAAGAAATCTTACTTGCAGTTGACACTCTGTGTGAATAAGAAATCATACTTGCAGTTGACACTCTGTGTGAATAAGAAATCTTACTTGCAGTTGACACTCTGTGTGAATAAGAAATCTTACTTGCAGTTGACACTCTGTGTGAATAAGAAATCTTACTTGCAGTTGACACTCTGTGTGAATAAGAAATCATACTTGCAGTTGACACTCTGTGTGAATAAGAAATCTTACTTGCAGTTGACACTCTGTGTGAATAAGAAATCTTACTTGCAGTTGACACTCTGTGTGAATAAGAAATCTTACTTGCAGTTGACACTCTGTGTGAATAAGAAATCATACTTGCAGTTGACACTCTGTGTGAATAAGAAATCTTACTTGCAGTTGACACTCTGTGTGAATAAGGAATCTTACTTGCAGTTGACACTCTGTGTGAATAAGAAATCTTACTTGCAGTTGACACTCTGTGTGAATAAGAAATCATACTTGCAGTTGACACTCTGTGTGAATAAGAAATCTTACTTGCAGTTGACACTCTGTGTGAATAAGAAATCTTACTTGCAGTTGACACTCTGTGTGAATAAGAAATCTTACTTGCAGTTGACACTCTGTGTGAATAAGAAATCATACTTGCAGTTGACACTCTGTGTGAATAAGAAATCTTACTTGCAGTTGACACTCTGTGTGAATAAGAAATCATACTTGCAGTTGACACTCTGTGTGAATAAGAAATCCTACTTTTGTTTTCAAAATGTTGCCTACCTCTGGTTTAATGTATATTACAATAAATAAAAAAATATTTTTATCTAAAGTGAAAACTTGAAGAAACAAATACAGCTAAAATACAACACATACACACATTCCTTCACTTTAATTAGACAACACTATTTGATTGAGCTAAGAACGTTTCACTCACATTCAACAGTTTAGTGTTTAACAAAAACATAAGGCTATCTGTTCCTCCCTCTCCATGGCTCCGGGTAGCATCAGTGAGTCCACCCTTCTCTTGATGTATACTTAACTTTACATCCATTCGATATTGATAATACAATCGGGCTTTGTGCTGGCTACACAATCTACTCATGATAAAAAAATACCAGTGAACCCAATTAAGTCAACATTTTAAAAAATATAAAAAAGATCAAATTTGACGATCGAACTAGGGGCAAATTTCAACGGACAAGAGGAAGTAAAATATAATTATACGGGATGTTAAAACTATGGCTGAAGTTCAACAAGTACTTGAATGGGCTGGACACTCTACACTTAACCAATACACTTACCCATTTGGCCGGTCATTTCGTGGAATTGATGGAAATTCCTGGCTTTCTGTGTGATATAGACGTGCACGTGTTAGACCGGAAGTTGTCACGCGATGGCGAGAATAGTTTCATCGTTATTCATTCTTTTTACTCCTTATGCTTGTTATTGTGCCTAAGTAGGTTATCTAATTCATTCAGCGCACCAACAGCGTACAATTTAACTTGCGTTACCACTTGATTTCTTGTAGAAAATTCTTTAAAAAGCCTTTTTGGGGGTATACGACAACGTGCCATTGAAAATGGCTCTGTGTGCCAAGTCTGGGAGGTGTGCCGTAGGATTTTCAGACCCTTGCAATAGAACATTCAGATTTTATTGTCATAGGTATTACAAAGAAATAAGATAGTTTAACAGAAACAAAAACTTTAACTAATGTCAAGAAATCTGGTTTAAATCTAGTACTGATTTAAGTAATGTCTAAATCAAGTGTCTAAATCAAATTATTGCACACAAGTCTTAAATCAGTCTGTATTTAAGCTAATTGCTGACATCGGCACAACCTTCAAAGTTTACAGTGGTTCCTTCAATGAAAGTTTATTACGTCCTTGATCCAAAGCTCCTGAAGAGTGGCAGGGATTGGACGGCGCAGTGATAGAACTCAGGTCGTCATATAGTCAGTCCGATGTACTAACCACTGGACTAATCAGCCCATCGCTTCGTCTCGCGTTCCTTCAAGAAACTTTCACTACCTAGCCTGCCCTTGTTATAATCATTATGTTCAGGTTGTATGTCTACGATTTTAACATTACCCAGCCTGCCCTTGTTAGAATCATTATGTTCAGGTCTGATGTCTACGATTTTAACATTACCCAGCATGCACTTGTTAAAATCATTATGTTCAGGTCGTATGTCTACGATTTTAACATTACCCAGCCTGCCCTTGTTAGAATCATTATGTTCAGGTCTGATGTCTACGATTTTAACATTACCCAGCATGCACTTGTTAAAATCATTATGTTCAGGTCTTATGTCTACGATTTTAACATTACCCAGCCCGCCCTTGTTAAAATCATTATGTTCAGGTCTGATGTCTACGATTTTAACATTACCCAGCCTGCCTTTGTTAAGATCATTATGTTCAAGTCTACCATTTTAACTATCTTCTCGCTGGTGGCTTTTGTTGCTTCTTGACGAAGGCTATTTATACATTTTGCGTACGTACATTTTCAGTCGAAACCACCCGCCCCCTCCCCCTCCCGTACGCATCCGTACGCAAAATCTGTTAATTTCAAGCGCCCTCCCCATCTCCAGCCTAAAAGCGTACGTATTATATGTATGACCCATAGTTAGTCTGCAGTGAAACAGCTAAATAACATCATTTACTGAGACATTGTGTAACCGTAGCGCAAGAAATTGATCCTGATATTTAAAGAATCAGAAGTTTTCATTCAAAAAAAAGAAAAGAAACAAACAAATATAAATGATAAATAGAAGATTTAGACAGTGGCATAGAGGGATCCGGATCTCATTCATTGACTAACATTACAAGTAGGTCAAACTGTAGTTCTCTTTCATTGATTCATATTTTTCTTCCTTATTGTAGTTGTCAATGACACGCTTGGGCCAGGCTTTCATTTTACGCCCGGAGGCGTAGCTGGGACTTGTGTCTGCCCGGTCCCTTCCTCTTCACTACGTCTCTGACCTACATCAGTCAGTTCTGATTTATAATTGATTTTTGAAACATCATGAGCCATTATTATTTCCTATCATTTGAGTCACACAACTATGAGCGGATTAACGGATGACGCAATAATCTTATTTACCTAAATTAAAGGAGCGCCTACAACATATAAGTTGATTGAAATTATCATAGTATTCACATAATTAATGTATTCATCAACTTACACTATTATATAGGCCTACATGTATAATATATATATATATATATATATATATATATATATATATATATATATATATATATATATATATATATATATACTCTAGAAGCTATGCTATTGAAAAAGTAAAAAATGTAACAGTTCTATTTCTGACGCTACAGCACGTGAATCGGGCGTAACAGTAGGCCTACCATAAAATATGGAACAAACATTAAAATAAGGTTCTCTTCAACTATATTTTAGTAAATGTATTATAACTATAAGGAGTAAACTTAAATGTAACCTTGTTCCCCAATTGTAACAAATTATATGTTTAATTTGAAGATTTTACAGTCATCAATATTAGTTCACTACTTCTTGTTTTTCAACTTTAGTGTATTGCTTAATGTGTGATTTTGCAAACTATGCAGCTAAAATGTGAAAAAAAAATCTGACATTGGTGAGCAAAATTGCAACTTGTATGTCAAATATAGCTCAACGGACAAGAAAAAGTCTAACCTATATATTTAAGTTGGCCTGCAAGACGAAATATAAAAAGAAATAATACATTAAATTTAAACTAAAGACCAATGAGGATGTATACATCGAACCATGAAAATAAAATACATAAAGAAGGGGTGTGCAACAGGCAGCCCTAGGCCCACAACACTGCCCACCAAGCATTTTACTGTGGCCCCCCCCCTCCCAAAAGAACTCCTAACTTCAGTTTTTGTAATTCAAAATATTGATAACATAAATACATTATCACACTGTTTGCCCCTTTCTAATTATATCAAACTCCTTATACAGCTCAATGACTAAAAATGCTGCTCATCCATAGGGAAGTATAAACTTAATGAATTAAATAAACTAATGAACGAGTTAATGTAGGGACGAAATATCCGCTTGCTTGAACAAGTTTTTAAACACTTCAACACTTCGACACTAAAACAATTAAATGTCTATTGAACTTATTAAAATGAAGAAATACTTTATGTGGTAAATTTACATCCGGATATTATCTCAAAGATTATACAGGCAGGCGTTGGGATTTTTGATGATCTACCAAAAACAAATGTTGCGAGAAATTTGAAAGGCTAACTAACTTTACAAAAGCCATGTTAAACACATACGAATGCAACCTATTTTAGGACAACAGCGGTTGCCGGCTACTGCTAATTGTCAAAATTAATTTGGCGTAAATCAATTCTAACCGAATTGGTAACGTCAAACAATTGGAATTAAAGTATCAACAGTTTTCATTAGACGATTACTACATTAAACTTTTACTTTAAGCTGGGAAACCGAATGTCGTCTGGTTGAAATCCTGCTGCTAGGATTTGTTCCATGGTCTACAGTCTACATAATGTCCTGAGTTTACCCAGCTCTGTCGGTTAGAGAAAGGTAGTTGAGGATAGGTAAGGTTTAGTGTTAATTGTCATGTAGGAGTCTGAGCATACCCCTCTTGTTTTTAGGGATCTCCAATAGCAACCTGTAACTAGTGGAGTTGATCATGGATGGAACTGCACCTTCCTATCTGCAAGAGATCACTTCAAGGACTTGGACATTACGGAGTGCATCAACTCTCATCACAATCTTTGCCCAGGGTTCCGAGTGTCGTCGGGCACAAAAAGACGTTATATGGAGAGTGCTTCTTTGAATCTGCCGTACTTACACTGTGGAAGGTCTGGCTCCAGATACTGAGAATATGTAACACAAGAAAAGTTTGAAGACCTTCCTCGTTGGCTAGTGTTTGTGTGCCTCCCACTTTTATAACAGCGATAACTAAATTGTAGAAATAAATTCAACAGCTTGGAAAGACGCGCTATATAAAAAAGTCTTTTTATTATTATGCTGTCCTTTCAGAAACTCGTGAAGGCCTCTTCATTTGCCCATTGGATAAAAAAAGTCTAAATAAGATACTATTATAAATAAATAAGATACTATTATAAAAAAATAAGATACTATTATAAATAAATAAGATACTATTATAAATAAATAAGATACTATTATAAATAAATAAGATACTATTATAAATAAATAATATACTATTATAAATAAATAAGATACTATTATAAATAAATAAGATACTATTATAAATAAATAAGATGCTATTATAAATAAATAAGATACTATTATAATTAAATAAGATACTATTATAATTAAATAAGATACTATTATAAATAAATAAGATACTATTATAAATAAATAAGATACTATTATAAATAAATAAGATACTATTATAAATAAATAAGATACTATTATAAATAAATAAGATACTATTATAAATAAATAAGATACTATTATAAATAAATAAGATACTATTATAAACAAATAAGATACTATTATAAATAAATAAGATACTATTATAAATAAATAAGATACTATTATAAATAAATAAGATACTCTTATAATTAAATAAGATACTATTATAAATAAATAAGATACTATTATAAATAAATAAGATACTATTATAAATAAATAAGATACTATTATAAATAAATAAGATACTATTATAAATAAATAAGATACTATTATAAATAAATAAGATACTATTATAAATAAATAAGATACTATTATAAATAAATAAGATACTATTATAAATAAATAAGATACTATTATAAATAAATAAGATACTATTATAAATAAATAAGATACTATTATAAATAAATAAGATACTATTATAAATAAATAAGATACTATTATAAATAAATAAGATACTATTATAAATAAATAAGATACTATTATAAATAAATAAGATACTATTATAAATAAATAAGATACTATTACTCTTTTGCTTTGTGGTCCCGGCAATTTAGTAAATACAGGAGAATTTCAAAAGCTGTACTTAACCCTAAATATCAAATTGATATATCACGTGACATCTTGAAAGGTCTGATAATAAATAAATTGAAATCAAAACACTTTCAGTATCTTTTTCTTTAATCGACATTAATAAATTACTGTTATGTTAATTAAGGAAGTTACCGTACGTATGGACATCCTGATGCTAAGAGGAAGTTAAATATACAAATGTTGGCAAAGGTCAACGTTTATTCTCGCTGTGCGTTTTAACAAGTTAACAATTGATTTAATGCTTAAATGGCTTTGTTATGTTTAACTAGCAGATACTAATGATTGAATTTGTCAAGGAAACCAACACATTTCGTTTTAACACAACCTGCAGGTGTTTTTATTAGTTTAAATCATGAATGGACAATTATTTCTCTGCTTTACTTTCATCACTATTGTAGGATGTCTAGAAAGTAAGTTTTGATTTGTTTATTGATTTTGTTTATAAACAACAGAAATTTGATGGCAAAGGGTCGTCAAATATGTATGTGTTTGACAATGTATTAATATATATATATATATATATATATATATATATATATATATACAATTAGTGTATTTGGGACAATGTGGCAGCGTCGTGTGTGCTCGACTGGCGAAGGTTCCGGGTTTGGATCCTGGAGAAGGCTAGGATTTGTTTTCGGGTCTGGAGGGTCCCTGGTTCTACCCATTATGTCTGATGGTTACGTGTCAGTAGTTGGTCATAAGTAAAGACGGCTGAAGCATTGTGCTGGCCACGAGATTCTTTAATATGCCGTTGCCACATAAACGTGTTAACGCTCGATGGAGAAACTTTAATAATATGTATATCATCATCATCAATCCCATGACCGTTGTGGTCGTTTGGGGGAGCGAATGGACACCTCAGCAGTCAACTTTCTCGAACTTTTGCCTATCTTGTGCGGTGTCAATAGTTGAGTCAACTGCAGCCCTGTCCATTATGTTACATTGTCGAACCAGCGTCTCCACTGACGGCCTCTCCGACGTCTACCTTCTACCGTGCCCTGGGGAATTGTTTTTGTCAGGCTGTTATGCCGCAACACATGACCGAGCCATGTCAGTTTTCGCCGTTTGATTGTTGTCATAATGTTTTCTATAGGGCCTGCAATTGAGATATATACACATATACTGACAATATACTAATGTGCATGTGTGATCAGCACTCTCCTGTACGCCAGCGAAACTTGGACCCTGTACGCATCGCAAGAAAAGAGACTCTCTTCTTTCCACATGCGCTGCCTCAGACGCATACTTGGGATATCTTGGAAGGACCGCATAACAAACAACGAGGTCTTGCAACGGGCTAACATGCCTAGCATGATCACTCTCCTTCGCCAACGACGTCTTCGGTGGCTTGGCCATGTTTCCAGGATGGAGGATGGGCGAATCCCAAAAGACCCGCTTTATGCTGAGCTCGCGGAAGGCAAGAGAGCTACCGGCCGCCCCCAACTCAGGTTCAAGGACGTCTGCAAACGTGATCTAAAGGCTATAGATGTAGAGGTCAGAAACTGGGAGAACCTTGCTCAGCACAGAAATAGTTGGAGAGGCACCTTACACATCGGTATAAATGCGGCAGAGGGCAAACTTCGCCTTATGGCGGAGGCTAAACGAGCAGCGAAGAAAAGTAGGCTGCCCCTAACAATCTCCAACGGTCCAGCTTTCAAGTGCCAGAGATGCGATAGAGCCTGTCTCTCAAGGAGAGGTCTCCACAGACACAAGGGTAACTCCGAAAGACTTTCACAAAACGAGGTTACACGACACAGGAATGTTTTCGCAGAGAATTTAGGACGGTCTTAAAGCTTTCTATAGAATTTAATTGAAAATAGCTTCTGACAACAACAAAAGGCACAGGACCTTGCTGCAAATATATCATACACATAGGCCTACTGCTGGGAAATTCTGATCTTTTTGCACTATTAAATGGTACATTTAGGAGACGGTTTGTTGCAATGCCCATTAACACACTGTAGCAGTTTGTGTCTGATATTCAGTTTTTGATTTGACTCAGTAGACATATGTTGTGGAGGCGCAAGGTATTTGATGGGAACACATAGGCGTGTGTTCTGAATGTGCAAAAGCCATGCTTGGTTTCCGGTACGGATTTCAAACGCTAGTTAAGCAAAATCTCCATTATATAATTATTGGCACACACAGATTTTTTAAAATAAAAAAATGATCTGAATGCAGATGTCGATATTAATAAGGAGATAAAACTAAGTTGATGAAGTACACCTCCGTCAGCAAAAAACTTGTTTAAAACTATTTTAAAATGTTATTGTCGTTTCGTGTCTCCATCGGCCGAAACCTTGTTTAAAACTATTTTTTAGAGTGTTATTGTCGTTTCGTTTTTATGAGCGCGCTGAGCATGCTTGCATTAGCATGGAGTGAAAAGCTATATAAGTGACCATTTATAATTATTAAAACAGCATGTAACTTTTCTTAGCGAAGAAAAAATCTCATGATTTTCCTGTTCTAAAATGTGAAATTTGTCCTCTGCAGTTGGGATGTCCTATAACAAGAGAATGCGATTCATGGTAAAAAATATAAACTTGATAAATTAATGATAGGGGTGTAAAAATGTGCTTGAGTAAAGTTTTGATTGAAATGACACTATCCTATCCCTGTTTTGCCAAGATAGCACTAAGCGCGCTGATTCAACTCATACAAAAAACGGAGACTTTTAAATAGGCATATAGAATGCTATGGGTGGGCCTATTAATCTTAGTGCACAAGTACAGGATCTTTTGCATTAACGTTAACCTAAATAATGCCGTGTTTGAATCAGATGCTGACGGTTTCATTGGCTGCTTTTGAATGTGAGGTAAAATGTGAGGTAGACTCACGTATTGTAATCTGTATAATATATAATGTTTTGATATTTTGTCAAATCCACAGATGGAGATGAATGTGATGATAAAATGACCTACCACGAGCACACTCATACGTGCATTATTTTTATACGAGAAGTCAAAAACTACAGCGACGCTGAGAATTACTGTAGAGATAAATTCATCGGTGGACATCTGGTTTATATATTTGATAATGAAACGGATAATTTTGTCAAAGGTATGTAGAAATACTCTATTGTATTATTAAATACCCAAGACATAAGACGAAACTTGCCATAAAGTGCATCTGAATCGTTTTTTATTGGGAATTATTTAGAATAAAATGTTTGTATTTGATCAAATACATTATTATAAATATTAACTTGTTTTAGTCTGATATTTTATTTATCAAAAGTTATCAAAAGATACAACTGTTTCAATCAATGATGGTGTTACTTTTTTAAAACACATTATGTAACTTCCCAAAATGTTTGAACTAAAAGTAAGATTTCCAAACAATTCATTTTTTTGGAATGGATTCTAGTCAGTCTTTTAAAAGTTGATTAAAGTATGATACGCCTATTATATAATTTATTATAAAATAATTGTTTGAATTTAATCAAAACAACTGCAGAACTGACTACTGTTTGATTTTCTTTTATGTAATTGACGAATTTTATGATTTAGCAGCGTACTGCTATTCATGTTTGACGGTAAACAATATCGATATGACCCCTCGTCCCAACGGCTAGGAGAAATCATATGTTCTAGACATCACAGGGAGAACCAGTTGTGATCTTTGGGACAATGATTGGTTTTGGTTGATAAATCAAGTTGATCAACTCGTTATCTACTAATAAATAAAGGAACATGTGAAATTTAAATAAAAACGAAATGCATGTAAATATAGACTATGTGTGTATTATACATGTTCATTTATAAAAGTATATTATAGAGTATTTTCTGGTAAAAAAAATAACTCTCCTTAAAACGTTTTCTGGCAGATTTGCCTCGAGACGGTGGATACGGCTTCATTGGTCTGAAATATAATTTTGAAGAGAGAAGATACAAATGGGGCAATCAAAATTTGGTAAGTTACAATTACTTAATATTTATTTTGGTTTAGGTTTAATACATGAAGATTATTACATTTTTTCACAAGACTTAAGAAATAAATTAAGTCACAGACTTAAGAAATAAATCATCATTTGAATGTGAAAATTTATAATTTTCTTTGTAATATCACCTCGAAAAAAATATTCAAAATTGAAAAAATATTTCGTTGCCCGTATTTACTATAATTATTTCATTGATATTAAATTTTTTTATTTATTATTTTCATTTATTTATATGCTTACATATAAAAACTTACACATACTGAGAAATTTGTAAAGTGTTACGAATCCGCGTGTTCTTTGTTGTCTGTCTAGAATCTTGACCACTTTAATAATAAATTCAAGCCACTCGATGAATATTCAAAGACGAATTTAATGCTCGAGCTTGTGTAAAATAACAACATTTAACATTTAAGCCAAAATCAACAACTACAACCTCCTGTACCAATACGTGCTTATATAGATTTTGGTGAAGACAGTATGGGAATGGACATTATACGAATTTATTAGCATACAAAAGAAAAGGCAAAGCTAGGCTTCTAGCAACTCGTACAGACTACGAGAAAGTATATTGGTGTATTACGTCATAGTAAATAAATCTACGCAATTACTCTCCACACCAAAAGGAAATAAAAAAAAATATTATAGACCTTTTCATTTTATTAATTATTCAAAAAAAAATGGTCAATGTCTACGCATGCGCACTCGCTGGGGGGGGGGGGTGCAGAAGTTGTCAATAAAACCTTCTTCGCCTTTGTTATTTTACTGGGGTCTTAGTGGTTTTTAGGCGTAATTATATTAGCTTTTCATTTTACAAAAAAACTAATTCATAAAAACTTTATACACAGAAGCTAGGGAGCGAACTGTACTTTTCTTTTACCTATTGAACCAGTTTTAACACAAAAAACATGTAGGCCTATTATACATTCTAGGCCTAATGCGTCTATGGTCTATGGTTACCATGTTAATACATATTGGCGTCGATTCGAGCGATCAGTAAATCGTCTTTAACGCATACAAATAAAATTTTACATAGTTATACATTTATAAAGCTTTGTTTGTGTTGAAGTATCAACACGTAGGCTATATTGTATTAAGTTATTATTTGTAGCAATAGAAATCGTAACTTTTAATTATTATATTTTTTTTGATCGTTCGATTTCGATGTCACAAAAGAACCTTGAAAAGTCAAAGTTAAGCTCATCACAGTTTAATTCTGAAAAGGCCTAGGTCTATGTCCCATAGGCCTATGCTGTTGTTTGACTTGTCCTGTGGTTTTATCGTTAAAATATTGTATGTAGAAGTAGCTAAGCATATTATAAAATATAAGTAGACCTAGCTATATGCTATATATTATAATTATAATAGGCTAAAGTAGCCTAAAGGCCAATATATAAATTATAAATATAAGCTTATGGCTTATACTTTATAGGCTTATAGGATAGGCCTAGCTATTATTTAATATAGTAGGCCTATATAGGCATATCGAATCGGCCTATCATATATAGTTAAATATAATAATAGGCCTACAGGCCTACTACTATAGTAGGCCTATTAGCTTATTATAGCCTATAGTAGCCTAAAGGTTATAAGCTTAAATAGTTTAAACTATTAAACAATTGAAACTATTTACTATAGAAAAGTGTTGATTAACCGATTGCGATTGCATGAAATAATTAAGCGAATATGAAGGTAGGCTATGCTATATAATGCAAATTGGTGCGTGTTTTCTTCATGAATTTTTAGTTATAGGCCTGTTATTGAATAATATTTCATGCATAGGACTAATGAAATGACAATATGAATGGGCCTATATATCTATATATCTATAGGCCTATCATATTCAATATGGAAAACATAGGCCATAGGCCTACGCCGACATACGGTCATAGGCCCGACTATACGACATAGGCCTATATATATATTAGCCTCTTCCTACGAACAATATTTTTTTTTAAGTTTAACATAATATTTGCTATGGCTATGGTTTTTATATTCGTGAAGATGCATCGGCTCTTGCCTCTGTCTCTATCAAACATTCAACATGAAATATATCTAGATTTATATTTGCCTTTTTATTAACCAAAACGAGCGATCTAGGTCTAGGGCTAAGTTAAGCAATAGCTTGAATAGCCGACAGTAATAAAAGCATTATAGGCCTAATTATTATTTTTTTGATACAAAACTAGTTCTAAACGTTATTTTTTTTAAACATTACATTGATCATTGAAGAAACTCGAACATAAAGTAATGACACAGTGATCATAGTAGAATCGACTATAATATTAAGGTCCAAAGCATAGAGTCCAGGTCTAAAAAATGTTATTCTTAAAAAAAAAAAAGCTCTAAACTTTATTTTTTAAACAATTTCCTTCCTAGGTTCTTAGTTTAAGGTTTCCATGTGTATTTATGATCTAAACTTATAAAACAACTATAATAACATTAAAATACCCCAACGCCTTTAGTAAAATACTAAGAGAAAAGAGGAATAAACAACTGCTTCCGCCCCCAAAGAAATATATGTCAGTGAGTTTTGAAGGGATTTCCCGGGTCAAAGTAAAAAGGTCTATAAGTACATGAACTAGCGAGACAATATATAGATGCTATACACTTATGATAAAAGATAAAAGATTTTTTTTTATAGTGAAAACGATAATGTTCCTTCTCGGTGTCGTGTGTGATATCTTACACAATACACATTCTGAACTTATATATTTCTCTATGTGTCGATTGATAATATTCTGAATAAAATGTATATAATTATTCTTAGATCTGTGTATGCACTAACCTAGATATTAATTCTGAATATTATTGATATAAAGTCAAATACAATCTATGAATCTGGGATATATATATATATATATATATAGGCTACCTAATGGGCATATCTTCTGTGCATTTTTACAATTGCAACCTGCAATTATTTTTTTATATTTTAATTTAATAAAGGGTACATTATGAATGTAAATTAGTAACTTAATATTATTGTGAGAACGAAATAATAAATCAGAAAATATCTAAATATTATCAACTCTCATTATAGAACTTTATATTGAGCAGTTTTTACATTTATTATGTTGAATATCTTTAATAAGAGTCTTTTGCAAATGTCAGGTATTTATGTAAGATCACAAAATAAAAAAGCTTGCCATTGAATAAAAAGTTAAAACACTATAGTATGCTTAAGAATCCTTAAAGCTTTTACATACATAGTTTTTTTAAAACTTTTTTTTAAAGAATGTGAGTTATTTTGGATGGACTAAACTTGTCACTAAACCGACAATCCCCACAAGTACGAGAGAAAATATAATCGTTTCAAAACAACTAGGTTGGCAACTTCATACACCTAACGGATATTTTTTTTGCCAAAGAAATTCAGGTACGAGAATATGCATATACGTAGGCTATATCATTCACCATGTTTGGGTATCGGGGTCCTGGTAACGACTAGTTGAAAGAATAACCTAATAGATATTTTCCACTAGCTTATCGTAGAAGGCGACCAATAGTGGCACATTGGATTTTAATCCAGACACGTAAAACGTGTTTTGTGGTATAGCTTGACAGAAGTCCAGATTGCGAAACACTGGATATAGTTTTGAGCTCTCTTTGTTGGGCGGCTCTGGCATCAGGATTTTAGAGACAATGGGTGGTTTGAAATGTCGTGATGGGCTTGGATCCAGAATGGGAAGACTCCACAAATTATTTAAGTATAAAAAATGAAGGGGCACACACTTATAAGTAACAATCATTTGGAGAGCTCTGTGGATGACGGAGAATGGAACATAGGCCAACCCCACCTCCTCTCACAAAAATCCTGGCTCAATACAAGCCTGATTATAGAATGCCTCACACAAGTGCTGGGCTCAAAATTGGGGTTTGAAAAAAGCCACACAAATCACAAACAAACAAAAAATTTACGAGCTTAGTCGTCGGCTGGTAAACTTCTTCTGGGCTGCCTGTGAAAAGTCCACTACTGGAAACTAAAACATACACTTCTAGGCAACTCAAACTGAGTTAGAATACATGCTCCACAAAGATGACATACACATCACACTACTGTAAGAAACACTACTGCCAAATAAATAACATGTCCACATTGCTAACTACACTAAATACAAATATAACTGGACACAATATCAAGGACACTCTATTAAAATGACCCCATTTTGGCATATCTTTGTAGATATATATTTATAATGTTGTAATATAATTTTACAAAGCATTAATTTAATATGATATAAACAGTATAGTCTTGCTGTTAATGTCACGTTGCCAAAAATGTTCAATCCATATTAAATAAAATACAGAAATTTAATATGATGAAAAATGTCAAAAAATTTTCTTACGAATATTATTTTGGATAAAAGAGTAAACTTTTTAATAAATGTTTTTTAGGATAACCACTTAATTATATAATTGGTATAATGACTAATTTTTTACTTACTTATTCCAAAGAACATGTTTTCTTGTTGAATAAATACATCTACGAAAATACTGTAACTGAAGTGTCTGCCAGTATAAAGAACACATTCAGCTGCATAATATTTGACAATAAACTCTACGAAATGCAAATATCTTACACAAGCAGTTGGATGCATACACCAATCGTTTTACAAACTGTAAGTAGAATATTTTTTTTATCAAAAAAAGAATATAGTTACATAAATAAGTGAAGCTATAAATAGAAATATTATTATGTTAAACAATTCAATGACAAAAATCTGTTTAAGCCTTTAAACTCCTTTTATTACTGACACCACTCAGTCATTTCGATTGCAATAAAGCGTATCAGAGGTTGGTTGGTGCGATCGTGAAAAGCCCCAAAGTTTGCACAAGTGCCAAATTTACACTTTCTTAATAGGTGCACATGTCGACCCTGCCCCCTTCCAGTACACGTGTGTACTTGTGGCTTGTTACGATACTGATTACAATAATTTAGTTTGTTGAGTACAAGCATAATTTATGAAAAACTTTTTTTTCAAATCTCAAAAGAAAATTACTTTAAATAAGAAAAAATTACCGGTTCGGATGGAAGAGAATTAAAAAAAATCCTTTTTATATGATTCCACCACGTCCCGAATGACGTTATTGCCAGTATGATGATCACTATGGATAAAATACGAATAGTGGGTAACTAAAACAGTGATGGGGGAGAGGGACACAAAAGGACATTTTTTAAATACCGGTAGATACATAAAAAGGTGGGGAATGGGTCATTTGAGGACACTACAAGATTTTTTATGACGTTAAACTATTTTTACATTATCTTTCTTTTCGTTTATTACATCACTTATATTTGTAATCCTAACTAACTGCCCGTTGTACTCCATTGCCGTTAAATTATCACATTTTCCTAAACATTTTAGAACTACAGCAACAGATTAGACGTGGAAATGAAAACAAATTGTACAAGTTCAGGTATATATGTATGTACAACTTCATCAAATGTTCATATGCAAGGAATACTGAAGGTGAAATGTAAGTATGGACTTGATGCACATAGATTTGAAACAATTTAGTCAAGGAAATATAATTTCTGCTGCTATTCCTTAACTTTATATTCCAATGTTATAAAGGTCCTGCAGAATTTTGTGAGGGTCAAGGCAACACTCCAAGATTTGTTGTTTTACCCCTGGTCGAAACCATAAGCGTAGAGATGTGTATTTGGGTTTTCCCCAAACCTAAAAGATATGTTTTGCACAGAGGTTTGTAATAATTTAAAGATTTTTTTTTCAAGTTAAACTTCTTGGTACATATTTAAATGTAAAGTGGTGCCTCGGTTTACAAACTCTTCAGGTTACGCACAATTATGAATTTAGTTTATCTCGGGTAAAGAACAGTGCCTCGGGCTACGATCAAAGGCCATATACAGATATGCGTTAAACGTTGGAGACAGGCTTACAGTAGGCTACTAATAATACTTAATGCAAGCCAATTTGCCTAGTTTTGCATGCGTGCGCAGCCTCGATTTCATAGGCCTTACTTCACGGCAGTTATTCTATCTGTGGCACAGTATTCAGTTTATTTTTTTAATTATTTTCTTTGCTAACCATATCAATTATTACTTTGAATAACGGTAGTAGGCCTGCTAGGTTGCACACATAATTTATAACAATGGATTTAAAAGAAAGAAGTTAGTATAAACAATGAAATAACGTTAATGTATGTGACATTGGGAATAAGTTGGCCCTACGGCATTTCAAAATCATTTATCTCCACCATCATAAAGACGAGAGTTGTTCAAATCAGTCAATGTGACTAAAGGCGAAGGCCTGACTATGATGTAGAAGCAAAGACCTCCAATTTTAGAGAAAGTTGAAAATATTCTTTTATTCTGGATCAATAAAAAGGAAAGTTTAATTTATTTGGTGGTTTTCTTTCTGCTTAATTACGGTAATACGTGAAGTCAACTTTTTCTTTATGTTTGTCGGGTGTTAATAAAAAAGAACGAATCTATCTTCATGAAACGAATCGTCTTAATTTCATTGATTGTTATGTTTCAGGTTACGAACGTTTCAGGTTTCTAGCCTAGTTCAGGAAAGAATCAAGTTCGTAATCCGAGGTACCACTCTATATCTTCCGGTTGAATGTATATGGTGTTCATTGCTAATGTAAACGATAAAAAAGAGACATGGGCTCACTACAAAAAAATATGTTTTCATTGCAAAAAAAAAGTAAATATTGCACAGGTATAAATGGGGGCTCGGTGGACACCCTAAACTAGCGCACTGACGGTCCTGTGTTCGAAACTTGGTGAAGGCTCAGATTTGCATTCTGTACCTGGCGGTGTCCCTGAAACTACCCAGCACTGATAGGTACCTAACATTAATTGGGATAATTTAAGGACCGCTGGCCACAGAATCCCGTAGAAGGTCATGGCCACGGAACAGCAAATATTCCGCCTGAGTGTGGCTTACAATTGTCCTGCCTTCATAACACATTGACATTGTTTCGTACATATTTGCTGATCAGCATTATGGTGCTAAGGTTTTAATTCGTGTAACCACTCCTGAACACTGCCCAGTCAATTAAAAAAAAAAAATAATATCATGTCGATACTTACTATCAAATAAAGACTATAAACTTCATAAAAATCTTAAGGTTTTGTTGAGGTTACATTTATAGCTTTGACAGATTTTTCTCCATTTTGTGTGTCAACATATTGTTAGACTTATCTTGACACCATATGCAGATCGAGGACTCACGGACCGACAGCGGTCCGCGGACCACCTTCTTAGAGAAGCACCGGTCTATATTATTAAAATATAAGCTAAAACTTCCATAAAATTGAGTGATTAATACAAACAATATAGAATTGTGTTTTTCTTGAATAGTCAATTTGCTTGATTATACAGTCGGATAGAAAGAATTGTCTTATAGCATACACAATATAAAATGTTTTGTGTTTTCCGTTATAGATAACACGTTAGTGTCCAATTATACTGTAACATTCGACTACAACAATAACGTGACTACACAGGCCACAGTCAAAATTCTAATAAAAAGGACCAACGATTTTCAATACGGAACGTATTCCCTCCTTGTCAATTACACCCCAGGTCCGGCAACATTGCTATATTTTGAATTAACAGGTAAACTCAATAATTAATTATGTAAAATGTTGCATTAGTTGTATAGCATCTCAAACATCAGAAGAACGACCGAAATATATTTCGGTTAGCCGGTACATAACTGCATTTAATTTGCCGAAATATTGCATGTAAATCTATGTGTAGGCGTAAGCAGATAGGATAACGCCCCCCCCCCATTTTAAGATAAGATTACTGGGAAAATAAGTTAACAAGGGCAGACCACATTCACGTGTGGGGCTGACCAAAAATCAACTGTAGGCCTAACTAACTCTATACGTGTAGGTTGAGGGGGCAATAATGTTTGTCTAAGATTCATTAGCAGGATGTGGTCGACTGTTGCTGTCTGTTGCATGTGGGTGTTGGCCATGTCTGTAATTTGGTGGGTGTGTTGGGTTTATTCTGTTTAGAAGTGAGTTGAGTGTTCTACCTAAATGTAGCTATTTACCCTTAATGATGTAGTTGTCTATCTTGAACGATACACGAGTAGGCTATAAAAACGATATCCATGTAGTAGTCAGTCATTTTGAAGTTGGTTTTCGAATAGCATACATTTGTATTAAGCGCTTAGACAATTAATTATTCCATGTTACAATATTTAGGCTATAATGTGCCTTTTTACTATTTGCTAACTAGGCCTAGTATTTTGAATCAATGTAATTATCAATTTTAAAATTAACTGTAAATTGGTATTATTTTTATCTTATATTTAGTCTATTTTATTATAGATTGTTAATATACTTTAAATTTATTTATTTATTTTTTTATTGGCTTCTCTTTTATAGAATAGGAATTTGTTCTAATTAAACTTAAAGTTTACTTTAATTTTTATGACTACGGGTTTTTACTAGCCAAAATATTAATGAGGCTGTAAAAGTGATAAACCCGTAGGCTATGTCTTGTTCTTAATAGGAATATTAAGCACAGTATCTCTGAGACCTTAGTCAGTCATCTATCTGTACATGTTTTGGCTTTATCTGTTTGTTTTAGACAAACTTTCAAAATATTATTTTAATACAAATTTCATTTTTTGTTAAAGCTGACCAACATTACAGTTTCTTGTTAAACGAAACCAATTTTGCCAACGTAAAAAAAATCGTCAATGAACATGCGGCCTTAACCTTCGCGTGTGGTGTTTACGACCAACAAGCCAAACGACTAAAACTGTTGTATGACAATGGAGATGGGAATCTGAAGACATTGGCAGAGACTGTAAGTAATGGAATTATGTGCCGAATAATTCAAATAATTATATTATATAGATCTAGATCTAATACCTTATTGCCGATTTCCTTAATTCTGAATGATCGTTACAACAATAATTTCACGATAGGTGGCGCGGTTGTGGCGAGTTGTTAACCCATTTTCTGCTAACGTCCCACTTATGGGGCACTTCGTAAAAAAAAATCCTATTAAATACGTATATGCCATATAAATATAAAAATTTATTTTTTGCATTGTACGATAAATAGACTATAATTGTAACATCGCTTTGCTATAAAAATTTTATTTTTAATAAGATTTACATGACCTTGACCTTTCAACTTGTAAAAATTGATGAAAAAAATAAACAAAAATAAGTACACATTTATCACATAATATGATTAAATTTTGATATAAAACCACATGAAATATGTAATTTCATCATTTATCTACCAATTATAAACATAGAAATCATAAAAAAATCACATTGACTTCGTTTTATCAAGTGTTAAACAAGTGTCCCACAAGTTGGAGAGTAGCAACGAATGCCCCCGTGTAAAACGTCCCATATATGGGACAGTAGCTAGAAGCATGCACAGTTAGTTTTTTTTAATAAATAAATTAGTTTTTTATTAAATAAAATGTATTTTTTTGTTTAACTTTGATGTTTAGAGTGTTAAATATTGAAGCTACGCTAAAATTTAAGAACTAGATCATAGTTTTTGGATACGATTTTGAATAAAAATGAGTTTGTTTTTTTATAATTATATTCGCATTTTAGATATTTTATTTTAAATGTCCATGTTTTTTTTCCTGTCGGCTGCGAACCGGGCGGACGAACGCATGGGGGACAGCTCCAGCTGCGGGTCCGAGACCTATTGCACTGCCGAAAGGCCACGGGGTCTCGGTGGGGAGGAAGCAATGGGCGCAGCAACCCCGTCTCGAGAACCACCCGGTGACTGGATGTATGTACCTGTAGTATAGGATTTGTGCTACCGGGTGACAGTGCAGGTATACGGGCGAGCCACCACGATAATGATCATTAGGGGAACCACAATGGGTAACCTAGCTGCGTAATCCTCACTGTAACACGGCACGCCACGCCTTTGGCGTGTCTTGGGGTGGTTTGAGCCCGGACAGAGCTTGGGAGTGCCCCCCCCCACCCTGAGCTCAAACCTATCGTTACGCCCTGGACAAAAGAGCCCTTAAGTCTCGTCCGTTTTATTCAAAGAGACCTTATAACTCTGTCGGCCGCTTCTTCTTTCTACCCAGACCCTTCATAAGCTTATGTAGCGCCCCAGGGCAAAAGTTTCAGCGCCGCCCCCTTGCATTCTGTAACTGCTAGTTTAGTGCTATATTTGCATTACTTAGACTACGTTTGCCGCCCCCCCACCCTGTAAGTGTCGCCCCCAATCATATGCCCCCCTCTGCCCTTTCCTATGTGAGGGCACTGTTTCTACCTCTTCTGTGCCGAGCGGGATAGGCTGTGACCTTCCACTGGTTCCTTGATGGGCAGTCTGTATCACGTAAACTTCTGTCCTAATCAAAGAATGTGCCACCACTGTGGCCATGGTTAGCGGCTATTTATAGTTTTTTTGTTTATAGGTAATCTTTTTAGCGTGGCGTAACAATTAATTATTTAAGTTACAACTTAAGTTATTGTATAAAATCAGAATTTATTGTTACATTTAATTTCTTAAAAAAAGAAACATGGAAAACAATTTTCATATGTAAACGTGTTTTTAACGTGTTTTTTTTCATAAATGTAAACCACGATCAATATGATTCATAAAATATATATTACTAATTGAATTTCTTTATTATGTCTCTTTGTATGAAAATATAATAAATATATGAGCTGGATTATTATTTGCTGGATGGTGGGTGAAAGGGTAAGTGGAAGATCTAATATTTTTCTACATAGAAATCTATAAAATATTGTTTTTTTTCAAGCTTCCGGCCTTCCTAGTACCATAAAAGTGTCAATTGATTTATTTTTAGATTTTAAATGATTGTTGGAAGCACTTAACTTACACTATAACACTAATAAATGTGATTCTGTTCAAAACCTTTAACGGGAAAACATGAAAAATGAACTGACCCAATATAAATTTACACTGGGCCACTTGTTGCTACCGTCCCTCTTATGGGACGTTTTTTAAAACGTCAATATCTCAAAAAGTTTTCAATTTCAAGAAAAATCAAAAGCCATTCCTTCCATTGTGGCCCAAAAACTAAATAATATCCAAAAATGAAAAAAATTCTCAACCTCAGCAGAATATGGGTTTAAAGCGTTAATATTTAAAAACGTAGGCCTATATTTACACGTCTTTTAATAAAAAGTTGTATAAATACAATAAAACCAACACTCTTTATCAGAATAAATTGGCGTGATATATTAAACTTTTATTTTGCTGGTTATCCAAAACAACAGAAGAAATTAAAGTTTTACCCAATGTTGGTGTTATTTAGTTAGTCTAAAAATGATAAGTTTCAATTTATTTTTTAGCTCAATACTTTTAAATTGTAAAAAAAAAAAGGTTTTAGTTCAATATATTTTAAAAGCTTTATAGAATGCTAAGTTTCTACTACATTTTGTAAATGTTTTATCTCTCATAATGAAATAGAACTATATAACCTTTACCTTAGGTGAGTGATAATACATTGACCTACACGATGATCACAACCTGCAACAGTTCAGGACAATACATTTGTCAAATCAACGATAGCTCTAAAGTTACACAATTGAAAGGTTTGCTTATGGTCAAATGTAAGTTTCAATTTTCTTTATATAGGCCTAATGATCTAATTCATAGATCGGCAACCTATTTATAATAAAGTGTCAGAGTAGGATTTCTAATTCATTTAGCGTGCGAGCAGTTTAAAAGTCATTTTGTACCACCAATCAATTTATATTAAAGAAGAGACTTCAGCAGCCTTTTTTTTTTGGGGGGGGGGGTCTTGCGCGTGCCATTGAAATTAGCTCTGCATGCCAAGTATGTCATGCGTGTCATAGGTTGCTGACCACTGATATAATGTATTTAATAAAATGTGCTCATTTAAAAAATATCGAAATTAAGTTTTGATTCAATATTACGCAATGCTGTAGGCAGCCATTTTTCCAGACTATCGTGGAAACCATACGTGAATGCTGCCATGTAAAACGCATTATTTCTAGCGCTGTACTGTAATAGAAGCCATACTGGTATTTCATATACTGAGCGGTAAAATTAAAGAATACATTTCAATGTTTACTACGTTTGAGTTCAAATACATAACACAAAACGTGTTACAAGAAAATGATTGGTTGTGTAGGTTGACATTTCTAGATGTGGGCACGCTTATTGAATTAGAAATCCCACTTTGGCACACTGTTATCAAAAGATGTCCGACCACTGTTCTAGGTTATGACAAGCACTGGTCTAGCGGTTCTTGCATCATGCCCAGCAGCCTTTGCTCTTCCCCAAGTACTGTAAGGTAACAATCAATATAGTAGCAGACGGGAGCATGGGAGAGCACTTGAACTCAAAGTTGACCAGACCTCACCTTTTTTTTAAATCCGAAAAATGGGGATTTAAAAAAAAATCTGTGTTAATTTATCTCTTACGTAAACTTAATGGCATATATTTCACAGTTCTAGTTAACACCAAAGCATGCAATTAAAAATTCTAGTTAACAAAAATAGCAAGAATTTGTAAATTTTAATTTACATAAAAGTAATTAAAAATTTTGTTAAATAAATTGTTGATACCTGCATAATGCTGATTGTATGGCCTAGATATTTTTAATTTTTCAATCGTCGTAATAATTTTTTAATAA
Source organism: Anisus vortex (assembly GCA_949126835.1). Lineage (NCBI taxonomy): Eukaryota > Metazoa > Mollusca > Gastropoda > Planorbidae > Anisus > Anisus vortex. Next base: position 40,358,970 of record OX421503.1, read on the forward strand.
ATTATTATTTAAATTTTTTTAAAATTTATTTAATTTTAATTAATTTTTTTTTTAAAGTTCCATGATTACCGAGAAATTTACCTTGAAATGTGCCGCCTTACTTGGGATGCGCCGACCCCTTGGGACCTTCCTCTCCCCTTCCACCCACCCCTTGTTATGACACCGAGTTACGTATTGCGAATTAGTGGTTAAGGTGAAAGTGCTCTACTGGTCAACGTGGTGGGGGCTTAGCAGTGATCTATCGATCTGCCTTGACTGTGAGGCTTTGTAACGATATGAACTACTCCTCATTTGAATGCATGAACTTCGTGATCTCCCAAGGCAAACAAACTGTTCGAATCATTGTTATATATAGACCTCCGCCTTCTGTCGCAAATCAGATAAAGGAAAGCAGTTTTCATGACGATTTTGGGAACCTTGTATCATCTATCAAAAACAAGAGCTTATTGATCTTAGGTGACTTTAATTTCCACTGGGATGATCCAGAAAACAACCACACTCATCAGCTTAAGCAATTATTTGACTCTGCTGACTTAACTCAGCATGTTTCCAAACCAACGCACAGAGCTGGACACATCCTAGATTGGGTGGTCTCTAGATCTGACATACCGGTATTTGTCCACTCTGTGAGTGTTGAGGACCTCCTTCTGTCTGATCACTTCCTTGTGCGGTTAAAGACAAATATGAAAAGACCAGTTGCTGGGAGAAAAAAGATAAAGACGAGGAATCTTAAGAATATCGATATGTATTCTTTTCGAGATAGTCTTACTAAATCAGAATTGGTTAAGTCACAATCAAGTGATCCTGAAAACCTGGTCCTCCTGTACAACCAGACTCTCTCCACTTTACTGGATGACTACGCCCCAGTGACGGAAAAACTTGTTAGTGACAGGCCGGACTCCTATTGGTACTCCCCTTTAGTTCGGAAAGCGAAGTCAATCCGTCGTTTAGCTGAAAAGCGTTGGAGAAGAACTCGACTTGAATGTGACAAAAAAATATTTCGGAAAGAAAGAAATAGGTTCGCTCAAGTGATCAGGCATGAAAAGTCGGTTCATATTCAATCTCTTCTAAAGTCTGCAGGAACGGACTCACGCAAGATGTTCTCCATTGTCAATGATCTTCTTGGAAAAAGATCTGAAACCCCCGTTCTGCCTGACATGAGCAGTGAGAAAGCAGCGGAAACACTTAGCAAATTCTTCACTGACAAAGTTGAGAAAATTAGGAAAAGCTTTGAAGAGCGTGATTCTTTGCCCTTAGTGGACGATGTCTTCGCAGGTATCCCATTAGTGGAACTCATCCCTGTTTGTGAGGAAGGACTTAAACGTACTATTCTATCATCTAAACCTACTTATTCCACTGTTGACCCCATCCCTACCAAAATTGTGCTGACATGCATGGACATTCTACTTCCTGTGTTGGTACGTATTATAAACACCTGCCTACTGTCTGCCAAAATTCCACGCCCATTCAAGACGGCGATCATTAAGCCCCTCCTGAAGAAAAATGGCTTAGATATGAATGACTGCAATAACTATCGCCCGGTCTCAAATCTCTCCTTTATTTCTAAAATACTTGAGAGAGTTGTGTCGCAACAACTTGTGCAGCATCTTAATGCTAATAATCTACTTGACCCGTTCCAATCTGCCTATCGTCGTGGCCACAGTTGCGAAACAGAACTTCTGCGAGTCCTAAATGATGTACTTTGTAGTGCTGATCGTGGCGAACTATCACTATTAGTGTTGCTTGACTTAAGTGCAGCTTTCGACGTAATTGACCATGAGCTTCTTCTAGCCAGGCTTAAAAAGGAGATGGGCATCACGGGTAATGCGCTGCGGTGGTTCACGTCTTATTTGGAGGATAGGACCCAATATGTTGTGGTAAAACAAGCTTCTTCGCAGAGCACACCACTGAGGTGCGGAGTACCACAAGGCTCTGTATTGGGACCTATACTATTCTCTATCTATACTAGTAAACTCGGCAAAATCATTAGTACTCATGGCGTAAATCGTAAGCTATTTGCTGACGACACGGAATTATACATTAGTTTCAATCCTGATCCTGCTTCCTGTGCTGCGGCTGTAAAATCTCTTGAAGACTGCTGCCTGTCAGTGAAATCGTGGATGGTGGAAAATAGGCTAAAGCTAAATGATGATAAAACAGTGGCAATATTGTGTGGGTCTCATGCTAAACTTAAAACCTCTAAGCTAGAAGCAATAAAAGTTGGCACTGCTGAAATTACCTTATCTGACTGTGTAAAAGATCTTGGCTTGTTTATTGACAGTAAACTTTCAATGACTACCCATGTCAGCTCTGTCGTCCGCTCACATCACCCCTATACTTAGGGATCTCCACTGGCTCCCCGTGCAAAAGCGAATTGAATTTAAGCTTCTTTCCCTGGCATTCAGCTGCTTGGATGGCACTGCACCTAGCTATCTTCAAAACATTCTTACAACATATGTTCCAGCAAGAGATCTCCGTTCAAGTGAAAAGTCATTACTTAGGACTCCCAGTCTTATTGGACATAGAAAGAAAACCTTTGGAGTGCGCGCCTTTGAGGCGGTGGCGCCCGTATTATGGAACAATTTGCCTATTTCACTAAGGCAAACTGAAGCAAAGTCTTTTAAAAAGAACCTAAAGTCCTATATGTTTAAGTAATCATTGTCTAATTTGTGCTCTTGTATCTATGTCATGACAGCGCACTGAGCATGCTATTATAGCATGGATAGTCGCGCTATAAAAGTGCTCATTATTATTATTATTATTATTATGATGAAATACGTCAAGATATGCAAGATTTGTGTCAGCACCAGAGGCAATGTGGCAACTTCTTGATAACCCCAAGCATGACCAATCACATGCAGTTTATCGCTTAGCAACACATCTTCCTGGTGAACACTTGGTTTACTTTCAGGAAGGTCAAAGAGGTCAAGAAGTTGAAGCGGTTTAATTAGCTCAAACTCGATAAACCTACTTAATCGGTGACTCCTAAAGGCCAAAGTTGTTTTATTTATGGGGACACTAGACAATCAAAACAAAAGCGCTGGTCACAATCAGTTTGCAAAATATTAAGTCAATACTAATATGTATACGAGTATTGTAATAATATCTAAGACTAAGACGAATGGTGGCAGTGTAAAATTAGAATTAGAGTGTACACCAAAATAACATAAATGGAGGCATTCTGGGATTTTACGGTTAAGGGCTTATCAACTTATACGACGGCCCTGGGCAGCAAAAATTACGTTAGGCCACTGACAACCGGTACATTCTGCTTTATAGGTCAAGCGCAAAGTTGTGATGATAAAAATAGCTTTACCGTTTCATTACTTCAACAAAACTTTATTGTTAAAATGTGTTATTGGATGTATCCAGCTCCCGCATCGTATGTCGTATATAAAGGTTAGTGCTTAGAAAAATATATTTTTTTATAGCTAGCTACATAGATAGATAGATAGATAGATAGATAGATGGATAGATAGATAAGATAGATAGATAGATAGATAGAAAACTTTTAGATGGATTTATTGTTCCTTGGATTGGTAAACTATTGAAATGTGTCCTATGGTTTCCTTTGAAATCAAAATTAGAAATTCCATCAGCACAACATAAAAAGATCCAAGAATCAGACTACAGCATCAGCTTTAATTACCATGGAAACCAAACAACTAGAGGAGATCTGGAAATAACATTTCCGACTTGGACTAACATTGGCCCTGGTAGATATCACGTTGAGGCTAAACAAAATCTGCAAACCAACTCGTGGATTTACTTTGATCTTATAGGTAACAGGTGTAGTTTGAATTCCTTTATATCTAGGTGAATATATTATAATCGTATGCCGCTATCCTAAAGAAATATTCAGCTAGTGTAGAGTATTAATTATGTGTAATTAATACTCTTTATATTGATCATTCTATTTCAATCTACTTATAAGTCACTTAAGACAATCGTGCAGATAAACGTACACATAAAGGATATAAAAACAAACAAATCAATCTAGATATATTGTAATTGCATACTGTATTAATTAATGTTCGTTTTGGAAGAAGTTTACTAATGTATATGCTAAAGTAATTAATTATATTAAGTACATAGAAATGGTATCTAATAATAATATAAGGATCCAAGTATCTTGTATCTCTAGCAGACAATGACAGGCTGTATGGCTAGGGTAGACCTCACAGTATCATACACGTCTTGTACAGTAGGCCACAGTTGTCACTTTAAACACACACACACACACACGCCTATATAATATGGATAACAACACGCCTATATAATATGGATAACATCTAACAATAATAACTGTTGCAATAGATAAAGATAATTTCTGACTATGGGTATGGAACAACATTGTTATGATAGACTTAAAATACAGATACTATTCTAATTTGACAATAATATAATTTATGGATAACAATAACAATGTATTAGTAAATAATAACATGATGATGAATTAATCTTACCCCGTGTCTCAAGTCTCAAACGGTAACTGCATGAAGAGATGTCTAAAGGTTCAACACCAGTGTGACATTCTAGCAGCCACCTCCCTTAACAAAGGTGTGTAACTGACTGGCAGCTGAGACTACTGAGAGCGTTTCTCTCAAGCCCCTAACTGCGCATGTCAGCCTTTCCCTTAAGACACTAGGCAGATACCTACACATCATATGGCTTATACAATAAAAACTATTCTAACAAAGTTAGCTCTTAACATCCCCCCCTTTTCCTTGACGTTTTTTTATGACATAACAAAAAAACCAGTCACAAATATTAACAAAATTGGCTTAAATGAAAAGAAGATATACAAAATTTGGTAGAAGTAAAGGAAAAAAAAATGTCTCAAAATAATTATATACACAATATTGAACATTGATGATAGTAAACAAAAGATGAAGAAAAAAAAAACAACAGTGTAAACCTTTTGGTGAAAGGTATTAACGAACAGCATTTAGGCAAAAGTATTTAAAAAAAAACATATCTTAAACTAAACGAGAAAGTACATCAGCGCCAACATTTGCTACACCTTTAATGTGTGTCACTGTAAAATTATAGTCCTGTAATATTAAACTCCAACGGCTAATACGGCTGTTGGTGTAAGTGGAATTTCTTAGGTAAGTCAGAGGTCTATGGTCACACTGTATGGTGAAAGTCGTGCCGCGAAGATATCTGGATAGTCGTTGAATGCTCCACACTATGGCCAGACATTCACGTTCGATAACAGCATATCGTTGTTCTCTAGGCAGAAGTTTTCTACTCAGAAAGGTCACAGGATGTAAAATTCCGTCCACTTCTTGCATCAAACAACAAGCTATTCCTTTGTTTGACGCATCGGTTTGTAATATAAATGGAAGATGAGGGTCTGCTAATTTCAGTATAGGTTTGGTGCTTAAGTGAACTTGTATTTGTGTTAAAGCTTTGTCACATTCTGGGTTCCACTTTATTTTTCCAGGCATACCCTTCTTAAGTAATTCTGTAAGAGGATAAACCAAACTAGAGAAGGAGGGTATAAATTTGTTATAGTAGTTGATAAGTCCCAGAAGTGAGCGGACCTCTTTCTTTGTGTTTGGAGTTTTGAGATCAAGAATTTTCATAACGTTGGATGTGTCAGGGCGAATTACACCTGCGCCTACAATGTGGCCTAAAAATTTGATATTTTTGAATCCTATTTCCATCTTATTCGGTTTAATGGTTAAACCAGAGTCTCTAAGTCTCATTAGAACATTTCTGATGGTTTCTAAATGAGACTGCCAGTCACTATTGAAGATGCAAATATCATCGAAATAGAAGACAACATTTTGTAGACCTTTTAATAGAGAACGCATGGTTCTGTTAAAGAAACTTGGACTATTGACAAGTCCAAATGGTAAGTATTTAAATTGATAGTGTCCATTTGGAACTCGGAATGCTGTAAATTTCTTGCTGTTCTTGTGAATAGGCAATTGCCAGAAACCTTTGGTGAGGTCTAATTTGGTGAAATATTGAGCTGCGTTTAATTGTAGTAAGACATCTTCTTGGTCTGGTATCACTTCAGCATCAAATTTGGTGATTGAATTTAATTTGCGGTAATCTACGCAGGTACGAATAGAGCCATCTTTTTTCTTGACAAGAACAACGGGTGAGGCATAGGGTGAATCTGATTCTTCAATGATGCCTAGTTTTAGCATAGTGTCTATTTCAGAAGCCAGTGTCTCTCTCATGTGTATAGGAACTGTATAAGGCTTAAGGGTCACTGGTTTATCTGAGGTAAGTTCCATACTAAACTCTTTTACTGTAGCCTTTCCTGGAATATCAGTTATTATAGTGGAAAATTCTGAGATTATTGCCTTAATTTGGTTTGTTTGTACTGAAGTTAATTCTGGGTTAATGTTAATGTCTTTTATATAGTCAGACTGTGGTGCTATATGAATAGTTGGAATTTCATCGCCTGATTCATGCTCGTCTATATCGCCGTCGTTAACGACAGATGCAGCTGATGCAGATAATACATTAGAAGATTCTTGACTGGAGGGGGTGGTATCGTCAGCTCTTTCGTGAAATTTAATGAGTCTGTTAACGTGATAGGTCTTGAGACGGTTTCCCTTTTTGATGGTGACATTTAGTTTGGAGTTCTTGCGATGAACAATGTATGGACCATCCCAATGTAGTGACAACTTATTTTGTCTCTTAGGTTTAAGGACTAGAACAGCATCACCCTGATTAATATTTTTGTCCTGAGCATTTTTGTCGTAGTAAGTCTTTGTTTTGCTCTTACTAGTCTCATTATGTTCACTGGCCAATTTGGTTGCAGTTGCTAATCTATTTTTGAGGTCGAGGAGGTACTCATACACATTTTTAGTTTCTGTTTCTAAGAATTGGTCTGTAAATAAATGTTTTAAAATGGACATGGGTCCACGGACTTTTCTTCCAAATACAAGTTCATATGGTGAGACATTTGTTGATTCATTGGGAATTTCTCTATAAGCGAAAAGAGCTGCATTTAAATATTTATCCCAATTATGAATGTCATTGTTTGCCAGTTTACGAAGCATATTCTTCAATGTACCATTAAATCTCTCTACTGCACCATTAGAGATCGGGTGATAAGGCGTTGTCTTGATTGGCTTAACATTGAAAAATCGGCAAATTTGTTCATACAATTCTGATTTAAATTGTGGTCCATTGTCGGAGAGTATCTGCTCAGGAAAACCTATTCTGGAGAACATAGTACTTAAAGCCTCAACTACCGTATGTGTTTCAACATCAGGAAGAGGAACAGCATCCGGCCACCTAGTAGCAATATCAATTAATGTCAAAATGTACCTATTTTTCTTGTCGGTGAGCTGCAATGGCCCGACAATGTCTATTGCGACTTTAAGAAATGGTGTGGTTATTATTTCCATTACTCCTAGTGGTGCTTTTCCACTCTTGCCCGGCATTTTGGTTTTTTGACAGATAGAACAGGTTTTCACGAATTGTTTGATGTCTCTATCGACTCCTGGCCAGTAAAAATTGGAATAAACTCTGCTACGTGTTCGTCTGACAGACATGTGCCCAGCTAAAGGTGTAGAGTGTGCAGTATCTAGTACTAACTTTCTTTGAGTTGATGGGACAACCAATTGATGTTGTGTATTGTCCGGATCGCCTGTACTTTGGAACTGTTTGTAGAGTAGTTTATCTTTTATTATAAAAGAAACAAGACCTTTCTTTTTTACTTCGACTGAGCCTTGGGAAGCTCTTGCCCATAAAACTTTTAAAGCATCATCATTGATTTGGTCCTTTAGAAAATCATCACTAATAGCTACGGATTCAACATTAATTACGCTTTTATCATTAGCATGAGATATGGGTTGTTCTTTAGCCCTTGCCCTTGTAATAACATTGGCTTGAATTACAGTGGCAGCTCCATCTACGTTACCAATAATTACGTCAGCAACAGGTTCAGCGAAGAGGGCAGCAATATATTTACCCTTTAAAAATGGCGTATCTAACTGGACAGAAGCTAAGGGGTATTCATGTATTTGTCCATCTACGAGTTTGAGCGAGTAATGACCCTCAATTCTGTGGCATGGTTCTACTAGACTTGCTCTGACTCCTATTATACTACAGCCTGTGTCTCGAAGAATTGATGCCTCTTTGCCATTAAGAAGCCCTGATTGAATGTCTAATTTACCTATGGATTTCTGATGAACTTTACTGTGAAGATGGCCTAAAGATGTAGCTTGACATGCAAAAAATGAAACATTGTGTTTGATAACATCTTGACATTTGTGACAGTCAATGTGATCAGTTTGTATTTTCGGTACAATGGGTAGTCACTTTCTATTATTTCGACCAGGTGTGGCAGAAAAGGTGGAACTCTGGTATTGGCCTGATGTAGTGGGGGGGAAATTTCTGTCCAAACTTCTGGAACGGAACCAACACTGGCTTCTTATGTGTCCCCATCTGCCACAATTATAACATTGAAAGTCATTGGATTTGTAGCTGTCGCTGTTGTTTCGGGGGACGAACGTGGCTGCAGCAGTGGTTAATGGCGCGGCAATACGTTTGGTGGCACTTTTGCCTTTCGATGCCATTTTGTATATATCAATAATAGCAAGCATCTCCTCCGCAGTTTTTGGTTTCGCTTGTAAGATTTTTTCTAAAAGTTCTTCGGACACCTCATTATAAATTCGTCCCATTAGAATAAGATTTCTTAAACCATCGTATGTGGTTGGTGTGTTGGAGCATTTCAACCAGCCATCGAGTGCCATGGTGAGGGACACATAGTATTCCCTGAAGTTGTCTCCTTTAGGTGTGAGAGTAGTCCATTTTAGTCTAAATGTCTCATCAGAATATTGAACATGGCGGAGGATAGTCAGCTTGACATGTTCATAATCCTTGCTATGTATAAGATCAGTGTGAATGATGAAATCACGTAAACTATCATAGACTTTATAAGGTAGATGTAAGGGCCAGTGTTCCATTGGTATGCCACTCATAGTGGCTGTAGATTCAAATAGTGTCAACCATATTCCGATATCATCTGTTTCTAACAGATTTTTTAGGTTTTTGTCCAGATGTTGTTTAGTTCTTAATGGTGTAGAACTATTTGTTGTTTCTTTGTCTGATTTTTGCATTTCCAGTTTTAATTTATCTAATTGAAACTGTCGTTCTTCTATTATTTTTCTATTTTCTAATTCCTCAAGTCGTTTTTTCTCATCCAAATCTTCCTGTCTACGTCTATCCTCTAGAGCAATCTCATCGTTTCTTGATTTTTCCGCAAAGTTGCGCAGTTCCTGGCCCGTTAATTCTAATTCTTTTCCTATCTTAATAAAATGTGCTAATTCTTTTACTTTCGACATTTTTTTTCTTTTTCCTTTCTCTGTCGTTCTTATCAGGGAGACACGGGGCGACAATGGTGAAAAACGATACGTGTGGGATGGGTAGGAGTAGGAACAGGTGTGTTGCGGGAATGGCAGGGGGGGGGGAAGGTCAAATCAGGTCAGTACCATACAGCGAGGCAAGACGAAGAGAGGCGGTGGTGTTTGTTGTCCTTAGCGGCCTAAAGTCACCTGTCGCGTTGTGAGTCACAGTCCCAGTTGTAAAAAGGACAAAGAAAAGTTTAAGCCTATTATATATAGTAACAATGTGTGAGCATACAAATGTAATTAGTGATTAAAATAACAGAGTATTGTGTAATGTTTTGGACGGGCCCCCAATGTAGAGTATTAATTATGTGTAATTAATACTCTTTATATTGATCATTCTATTTCAATCTACTTATAAGTCACTTAAGACAATCGTGCAGATAAACGTACACATAAAGGATATAAAAACAAACAAATCAATCTAGATATATTGTAATTGCATACTGTATTAATTAATGTTCGTTTTGGAAGAAGTTTACTAATGTATATGCTAAAGTAATTAATTATATTAAGTACATAGAAATGGTATCTAATAATAATATAAGGATCCAAGTATCTTGTATCTCTAGCAGACAATGACAGGCTGTATGGCTAGGGTAGACCTCACAGTATCATACACGTCTTGTACAGTAGGCCACAGTTGTCACTTTAAACACACACACACACACACGCCTATATAATATGGATAACAACACGCCTATATAATATGGATAACATCTAACAATAATAACTGTTGCAATAGATAAAGATAATTTCTGACTATGGGTATGGAACAACATTGTTATGATAGACTTAAAATACAGATACTATTCTAATTTGACAATAATATAATTTATGGATAACAATAACAATGTATTAGTAAATAATAACATGATGATGAATTAATCTTACCCCGTGTCTCAAGTCTCAAACGGTAACTGCATGAAGAGATGTCTAAAGGTTCAACACCAGTGTGACATTCTAGCAGCCACCTCCCTTAACAAAGGTGTGTAACTGACTGGCAGCTGAGACTACTGAGAGCGTTTCTCTCAAGCCCCTAACTGCGCATGTCAGCCTTTCCCTTAAGACACTAGGCAGATACCTACACATCATATGGCTTATACAATAAAAACTATTCTAACAAAGTTAGCTCTTAACAGCTAGTTTTACCTTTTAAAGTTCATATTGAATTTGAAAGCTGGTTTACCTTTATCTAAAATAGATAGTTGTTTATATTACTCAACATGTCAATAGCTTTAGAGGCTAAATCTTTGTTGCAGCCTGATTTCTTTTACTGAAACATATGCAAGATAATGTCCTACACATTTATACTTGTCTAGGTCAAACAGAGTATTGTAATAATAACAACAAAGTTCCCAGTGTTCAAGTTTCATTACTTCAGTTGCAGTCAAGTTTTACTGTAAAACTCTGTTTAGTGATGTACCAAAAACCTACTTCGTATTTGTTATATAAAGGTCAGTGTTAACACATACATATAATTAGGCAAACATAACTAGCTGATAGGTCTTGGTTGGAAAGAGAACAACAGACACAGTGTCTGAGACACTGTAGATTGGTAGAGATCTATATAGATATAGATATATTTCTGTATTTATATTTATATATAAAGAGATAGATAGAAATATTTATAGGCATATTTAGATAATAAATAGATAGAAAAGTTTTGATTAATTCACAGATAGATTAAAAATAGATAAATAGTTAGAAAGATATACAAACACGTGATTGATAGATAAATAGATAGATAAAAAGACATAGATAGATTGAACAAAGATAGATGCAGAGGTGGATAGATTAACGAAAAGATAGATAAATGGAAAGATAGGATTACATGATAGATAATGTGATAGTCTTTCAATGTAATATTATTTATTTTGAAATGGTTTCCACAAACACACCAGAAAGTTCATCATCACAAATTGAAGCTCAACTGATCCACAAGTTAAACTACAATATAAGCTTTGAATATCATTTGTACCAGTCAACTAAAGGCGAACTAGAAATAACATTTTTCTCATCAAACGGCCTTGGTAGATATTACGTCAACGCCAGTCAATCAAACATTAAGTATTCACTGATATACTTTGATATTACAGGTATTATTTATTTGTTCATTTACAAGACAGTTTTATTATGGGCTAAATGTTAAGTGGTGGTCTGGTACCAAGAAACATTTCTGTACACATGAAAGACTAATGAAGTGTGTAAGCAACCGGTATGTTTACATTAAGAGCACACCAGTGGACGAACGCATGGGCGACAGTACCTGTTGCGTGTCCGAGCCACATTGCATTATCGAGAGGCAATCGATCCTTGGTCGAGAAGCAATGGGCGCTACAGACAGTCGCAACCCTGTCCTGGTGCCTGGATGGTCAGACCTATAGTCTGGGATTTGTGCTCATGGGCGATGTGCAGATAACGGAGCGAGCCACCACGATAATGATCCGAGGGGAATTCCGCAGGTGGGGAGTAAAGTGTAGTGTATGTACTGCGGAGACGTCGACGTTTATATCAAAGGTCAAATATAGACACCGTACTGCTGGATAGGGTGTCTACATAGAATACCCCGGCGTAGTGTTTTTATTCTTTTAAAGGGTGTAACGATTTAACAGATTGTAAAATAAAGAATACTAACTGTATAAAAGCCCAAACTAAACTTGTTAACCACGAATATTGTCGCAACGCTAACTTAGGTAATCTCTTACCAATCTGCCACATTCCTATACATTTTACATGTACATTATTTTGGGTACCCATCCAGGTATCAATTGTTGAGAGAACGTATCGAGCGAGTTTTTAATCAAGCTAAATTTCCGGTTTATTTTGACAATTAACATTGGTCTTATTTTATATCAAACTAGACTTGTTGTGCATCTTCATATTCCATTACTTCATTTATTCACACCATATTTATGTACCAAAGGATTTTAGTGTTTGCCATTGTTCAATATCGCCTTCACTTTTGCTTTATTTGCCATTGTATGTGTAACCTGCACTTTCGCTATACTTGGAACTATTATTATTATTAGAATAAACTTATTATATATATTATATATCCAACTTTGCATATATCCAACACAAAATATATCCAACACTGAATATATCCAACACTGCATATAGCCAACACTGCATATATCTAACACTGAATCGAGGATTGATTTATTGATTCAAGTTCTTTGTTGTAGGTACAAATTTTTAAGAAGTGAAAGGAAATAACCCAAGAAATCATACCTTCTAGATAGCCAACTACGTGTGTGACTTCAAACTCCAGCCACTGTGTGATAGCGGAATAAAATTATAAACACCTCATCACAAAGGGATTGTTATTTCTTTACTTAAATAAATAAATTTCTCGTCGAATAATGAATTGCCTGTTTGTTGTATAGATAGATAATGAATCATAATTTGCAGTATATCGTGGCCAGGTAAATATTAATGCTGCTTTTAAGGCCCTATAGATCTAATTAGTCTGGCGGTACTTTAAAAATATTGGTTTATGAAAACAAACAAAAACTTCAACCGGTAAAACCAAAAGATGGTGTACTAAACTGATGACAGAACAAAACAAAATTGTACGGTGGCCAGATAAAAAGTGGAGTTAAAATCTATTTATTTTACAAGCCAAAACTTTTCTTTTGGAAATAATTATTGTTTGCAATTTTAATCAAAAACATTTATATATATACCTTTTAAAGAAATGTTCAGAAAATCTGAAAAGTTTAAATATATTTTGTAAGCCTCAATATTTCGACACTCTTTTGTGCATTTCAGGAATTATGAATAGTATTTAAATTTTAATTTTAAATTACGTTGTATTGCTTTTTTAAAATTGACATTAAATACTTTGAACTGTTTCTTTAAATTGACTATTGTTTTATATCGTAGGCCTTATTAAAATAATGGCAGGTAAAAAAAAGGTATCCCGTCGGATCAAATTGATCCATAGGGCCGGTAAATCAGCGTTCATAGGTTTCTGTGGCCACGGCATACTAGGTGATTGTGTGGCCAGCACTATGCACAGCCGCCTTTTACTTTACCTCTGGGTAGACTCAGGGGCATCTTTCAATCCCGGGGAAAAAATCCTAGCGTGCACCAGGATTCGAATCCAGGACCTTCGGTTCGCCACTGAACGCGCTACCACTCGACCACCATGCCCCTTCATATCAGGTAAGCCATTTAATATTTTCAAAGAAGTAAACAAAATAAACTAAGAAATGATCCTCACTAATTACCATGCTACTACCATTAAGACAACGTTCTAAGGTAATAAGTTAGTTTACTTAGTCAATTAGACTATTCAAGAAAATGGCCAATGGTCAGTAAATAATTTTAGCCAAATCTAATTTTGCAGAATTCATTATATATTTAATAATTAGCTTAAAATGGCTCACTCTGTGAAAGAATATTAGCAAAATAGACATTAAATTTCGCTTTATATTGTAGTCATATAACTGTCTCTGTTCTACGTGTGCCACTCTTTAAAGTTCTTTACTGGTTATGTTAAGTTAGCTTAGATGGAGGTTGTTTTTTCTTTCGGAGTAAAGAATGTATAAACACTGTATTAAGTCTTCACTGGATTAGAAAAACAACATGTAAGGTACTTTATACCCGCCATCTTGTACTATTGTGCTCTGTCAAACTTAAAGTCTCGAAAAACATTTCTTAATGACAGAGTCTATGGATAAAAGGGCACATCTTGAAAGCACTGCCCATATCATTGCAAATCATTAATTTATTATATCATTCCTATAGCATACCCCCTGAGAACAAAGAAGAGTAATGATCAACTACAAAAAGAACCGAAAAGTCGAAATATTTGCTTTATATTTTAATCTTAATTCTTTATTTAAAGTTTAGGAACATAAATATTAAATAAATTAAAAGTTTTTTTCTCTTTTGTCACTATGTAGATTTATTTGCTAAAACAATTTTTACACTAAACAATTTTATACAAATTATAAATCCTTCACTTTCAGGTATGCATGAAAAGACCCATATACATTAGCTCATTTGAAAAAGGTCTTGCAAAACATTAACTGGCACTAGAATTCACACAATAATTCAGGTGAGTAAAAAAAGTTTGAAAGTCTTTTGTGAAATCCATACCAAGTACAAATGTTACATTACTGTTATTATTATCTTGTATGTGAAAATAAATGTATGTGTGTAAAAATAATATTAATGCAGATAATGCTAACTAGTAAATTTTTTTGTTATGTCTAGATTATAAACTAAATATTGTTTTTCTTCAAATGACAACAATTGTATAAATCCAGTTTGACACAACAGATTGGATAGTTTGCTGTAATGGGGTAAACTTAACAATGAATTTTATATTTTATTGCATTTTCATGGATGCTTGTCTAGCTTTTACAATAAATTATATTTTTCTATAGAATACTTTAGAAGAAAGCTTGTTTTTTTAAGTCAGGATTTTCTCTTGATCTCGAGGGCATCCCTGATCCTATCCAGCTATTGAAAGTACTTGACATTAGTTGGGGAAAAATAAAGGTGGGTTGGCATTGTGCAGGTCACACAATCTCTTAATACTTCACAGTGACTATGAAAACAAATAGTCTGAGGAGATTACTTTACAATAAACAGAATGTTTTTGTGTAAATTAATTTATTGTTTTTTATCAGAAATAAATTATTTTACATTTTTTTCTCTACTTTAAGCTTTGTTATTGTTTTAATAAATGTTATTGAACTTTCTTTTCTTCTTATTAATGATCAAGTGCAGAGCAATTTACACTCATACAGTCCATTCGAGGCAAACATATTATTTTATAAGTCTTTTTAGTTGTTCTGTATGATTTTATAGTGTATTGGTATTTACAGGCTGAGGGGTGGGGGGGGGGGGGAGGGTTGTAGTAGTGTCTGAACTTGATTAGCTTGGAACATTCATTATTGAACTGCAAAAGTTTTATTCTTAATTTTAAAGAACAAATTAATCTCTCTTTAAAATATTTTTTCTTTTTATTTAGGTTATAGTTAAAGCATAATTTATAAGAAAGTGAACTAGAATATGCATATTCTGTATAGGATGTATCAATTAAAGAAAACATTAAAAAATTTGAATAAATTGATAAAAGAGCTGCAAAGTTCATTACTAGCGAATATTCACAACTGGCAAGAGTAACACCAATAGTTAATTCACTAAACATGGAAACACTAGAGGAGAGAAGGGCAAAGATAAAATTAAAGTTTTAATAATATATTTGGCATTGAAGTCTAACTTCAAAAAACAACACAATAACAATCTAATAAAATGCTCAGATAAACATAAGTTGAAACCAATTTTCTTATTCCACATAAAAGAACAAATTTTTTCTTGAGTAACTTTCGGGCATAGATTGGGTAGCCTGAACAAAGCAAAAAAAAACAGAAACGTAACATCATTTAAAACGCTAATAGAATTGCACGACTATTTTCAGACCACTGATGAGCGTAGGACGCAATAATATTCTTTATAGAAGGAACGTTTGTAATATATAAGATAAAGTAAGATTAAAAATAAAACTTTCAAGTCAGAATAGATCAATCAATGGGCACCTGAAACAGCTGGAAGAAAAATGTACAGAGAAAAGGACAATCCCAACATGCAACCCTTACCCCCGCGAGCTAAGAACAGGACATATAGCACACAACTCACAACTAAATTTAATAAACCCAACACTCGCAAAAAACTGCAGACACTGCCACTATCCAAAAGAAACAGTAGATCCCTTCCTACTTGAATGGTCCAAGCTGACCAAGCTAACCTACCTCAGGCACTCACTACCCTCACCCTCATCCTACCATTACCTACACACTATACAGCAATATTGAACAACTGAAAAAGGCATGTATATATGTATGTCTGGCATTGACTGCAAGAGAGCAAACAGTTCTGCAGACTGGCTAATAGAAGAAGAAAGCTTTTAAAAAGCGTTAACACCTATTTTTAAGGCAGGACTAAGAGTGGAGTTAATTTTAATGAAAAATTATATAATACATAGATTATATACATCATTCTGATAATTGATATAAAGGCGTTAGGCCTATATGACCTATATGATTATAGACCTTCTCTATATGTATAAAGTATAATGTGTGTGTTCAACCAATCATATTAGTTAATTTAAAGACACGTGACCTAATTGTCTCATATTATACTTTTGCGATTTCACTTCAGACATGTGTTTTCGCTAGCTAAGTGGTTAACTTATCAGACTGCCTTGCAGTGGACCCGGCTTCGATTCTAAACTTAGTCATAGTCTGTAGTTTTTTTTTTCTTCATTTGTTTATTTCAATTAATATTACTTTTAAAAAAAGATTGTAGCTCAACGAGCAACACTGAGATAATTTAGCCAGACCATATCAGTGAGCTGGGGACAATCCTGCCTCTTTTGAACCATAAACAGCCTAATTTCATCCAAGCAATAACAAATCTCACCAATACTCGACCTCTACTCAGCCACCTGACATTATTGTACATGATTTAAGTATTATACTTAAAAGTTAAATAAAAAGATTAGCGGCGTAAATTAACGAAATAAGTGATGCAACCCCACAGAATGGTTCTGGAGTCGGCAAAATGAGATATTTAGTTTAAGGCGTTTAATAAAAACTAATTCATTTATCTATACAGTGTAGAAAAATTTTCTAAAATCGATTGAAACATCGAACAAACATATATATATATATATAATAATTATATATATAAACAAACAAAAAAACTCACGGCAATTATATATGTTGATTGAATGTTGATGATATATAGGGGAGAGGTGGGTAATTCGTACCGGTGTGTAATTCGTACCTCTGCCGTTTTACATACTTTGACTGGTTGTAATTACGATTTAAGACCGTCAAAACATGCGAGCACATTAATTAGGACTTCCATAGAAAAATGGCGGACATTGACAAGAATGAAAAGCGGTAAGCACGATTTATATGTTTTTACACTAGTTGATGTTATTTTGACCATTGTCTCTATTCGTACTATGTAGGTCTGGTGAAACATAGCTTGTTTATACTTGTTATGTGTACTGACTATCCAGTCTTCTTAATTAATAAGTATAATTTGATCTATTTTGTATTGGCAAGAAATAAATAGAAGTGGAAAACAATGATACATCTGAGTCGGCTAAATCGTACCACTCTATGCAGGGCAATACGTACCGGTACTAATTACCCGCAGTGGTACGTTTTAGCCGCAATAGACTTTGTGAATTGATTATATCATAGCTCATAATAAAACCTATTTATAAATTCGGAGTTTCTGGAACTGTTGAGTCATATCTGAACTCAGGAGTCTTAAGAAGTGTGTAAACCACTGATACGCTCCCCTTAAGAGTACACATGGGGAACAGCTGGTGTTACGCCTCTGAGGATCATTGCACTGCCGAGAGGCTCCGAGACTCGGTGGTAGGAAGCAGTGAGTGTCTTATCGACGTGCCGAGGGGTGGCTAGTTTTGGACAGGTTATCGATGTTCACCCCCCCCTCCCCCCTTTCACCTTCCCACTTGTCCATCCCTTAATATAGAACATAAAAGCTGAAATTTCGAGACACTTATATTTAGGAACTGGTGAGTTCGTACCCTTTTTTTTTTACCTGTTTATATTTTAGAACTTTAACGTGCTAGCTATATAAATGTATTTCACTATGTTACAGTGGATTCTTACATTTTCTTTTCATAAAACAGGCAAATGCATGGTCAGAATATGTTATGAAAAAGGCTCTTCTCTTATTAAAAGAGGGAATCTGTGGTATAAATGAATGCTCGAAGATGTATGGGATATCCAAACCCACTTTAACTCGTCATCTTTTGAGTAAAAACAAATACGCAAAATATGGTGTAAAGGTCATAGGGAGATCAACAAGTCTGCCACCTGAAGTCGAGGAAGATCTTGTCAAGCATATACAAATGCTTGAGGGAATGATGTTTGGAATCACAAGAAAGGACTTGATGCAATTAGGGTATCAGTTCGTTGAGGCTAATAATTTGCTACATGCTTTCAGCAAGACCAAAAGAATGGCGGGTAAAGATTTGTATAATGCATTCATGAAGCGCCACCCAAATTTAAGTTTACGCCAGACTGAGTCGACATCTATTGCTAGAGCGCCTGGCTTTAATATAACAGATCTGAATGGATTTTATGACAAGCTTCAGAATATCTTGGACCTACATTCCCTATAGGCTATGAAATTGACAATATGGACAAGACAAACTTGTAAACAGTGCACAAGACATAGAATAATATCAGCAAAAGGAAAGCGCCAGGTCAGGTCTCTCTCTAGTGCCGAGAAATTAGGCGCCACAACCAATGACGTTTTTTGTATGAATGCTGCAAGATATTTTCTTCCACCAATCGTGATTTTAAACGCAAAAGAATGAAAGATGAGCTGAAAGACGGGGCACCTTCTGGAACACTTTTTGCATGCAACGAAAGTGGATGAATTCAGAACTATTTGAAAAAGTGGATGGACCACTTTATATCTTTTGTAAAACCATCAAAAACTCACCCTATCCTTTTGATTTTAGATGGACATGCTACCCACACATAAAAACTTAAACGCCACCATGAAAGCATGTGAATCGGGTGTAATTATGCTAAGTTTTCTCCCATATACAACACATCGCATGCAGCCTCTTAACATCTCTGTTTTTTTAGCCGTTTCAAACGTATTATCAAGGTCGGTTCGTCCATGTAAGCAACCTAGGTGGCCGCATAGGGCGCAAAATTTCGGGAGTTTATGGGGGGGCGGCATAATTAAGGATTTCTTTTAAATTTGGGCATTTAAAAATATAAACTAAATTAAAGCTTAGTACTTTTGCGAGATACTAGCATAGGCAGACGAATTACTAGGTAATGAAAGGCGAAGGGTATTTTATTTAAGTTGTCTTAGAAAAAGGAAAGTATGCCTTAACACTTCAGTTTCTCCCCGCCGAAGGCACTAAAATGAGGGACAGAATTTTTTTAAAAAGCTCTAGCTGATTCACTAAGCTATAAATAATATGTGCCAACATTTTAGTGAATATGAGGGGCTTGACAAACAATTCTTTGCTATGATATGCCACCTCACACAAGATACAACACCTTTTCAGAGAGACTCGAGTACATGTTAGGCCAATCACTATGCATGGAGCATGGGCGCCCGCAGAAAATTTTCTAGGGGGGGGGGGGCAAAATATTTTTAGTAATGTTTTAATGTAGTTTTAATTTACTGAGCGCATTTGTATGGTGAACGAACGGACAGAACACTGTAGTAATTGTAGTACACTGTAGTAATGAAGGGTATACTGTAGCAACAAATCTTTTATTAGCACAATGTAAGCCTATATAATAGACGTAAACCATACAAAAGACCTTACTTTAAACAAAC
Source organism: Anisus vortex (assembly GCA_949126835.1). Classification (NCBI taxonomy): domain Eukaryota; kingdom Metazoa; phylum Mollusca; class Gastropoda; family Planorbidae; genus Anisus; species Anisus vortex. Next base: position 40,378,727 of record OX421503.1, read on the forward strand.
AATATTACAACGTAAATTTATAATAAAATGTATTCTTTAAACAAGAACTGGAGTCGTCTGTTACCGCTACCAAACATATCTACAATTTTGTCCATAAACTGATTTTTGTTGCAGTTCACTTTGTCTCTATGTACTCACAACATGCACAACCTTGACAGACGTTCATCTGACATTGTAGATATAAGCCATAGGTTTAAACGGTTTTCAACCTTTTTCGGCTCACCGCACCCTTTTAAAATCTTACCGCTCACCGCCCCCCCAACTTAATTTTAATTAAACATATAAAGGCCTATAATTAATTCTAAAACAAATTTATTTGTATTATTAATTTAGAAATATAAGAGATTATTTAATAGCACTGTATCATGTAATTTCTGTAATTATTAATGTTTTAAATATAAACTCCTTATATAGACAAAACAATTAATGCAGGAAATGTTTATTTACAACTGTTTAACGTAAATTATTTTAATCCTCTAATAATTAAATCTTGTTATGAATACCACAATGTTGAATGTTTATAAAGAAATAATAAGGATCAGTAAGATTTGTTATATCACAAAACAGAACTTGTTCGGCATCACTATTGAATCAAACGTAGAAACATTTGTTAATTAAAGGGAGATAATTATTTCGTTTCATTTGAGCTAATATTTCTGTATTTTTTTTTTATAAAAAAGAATTAATGACTTACATTTATAACTTTAAAATGATCAAACTGTAAAAAGTATTTGAAAATTATATAAATATTATATGACTAAAGAATTTATATGTATATTTTTAAGCATTACAATAACTATTCAGTTTGAATCATTACTACGTATCTATACCATTTAACGATAGCTTGAACATTTATTTTAAAGGATTCAAACGGATTAAAAATTAAAGGACATCTCACTTGTGGAAGTCCCGATTGTGGGATTTCCTGTGAATGACACCTTTCGTCACCCGTCTTCAATAGGTGTTTCACTTTTCCTTGTCATATGTGACCCTTTCTTTGTTCTTTATATATACATTTAAGATCGCGCTTGATGGTTTAAATTGAGATATATATCCCAAGGGATAGAACAATTGAAATGAAAAGTACATAATTTCTACACACTTTGTTTTATTTTTCTCCATATTACGTTGTTTTAAATATCTTACAGTTAATAATGGATGTTTACGGTTAATACATGTTTAAATTAAATTTAAATTAATTTGAATATGTATGGATGTTAAGCATGTATGTAAAAAAAAGAAGAATGAATGAATTTAAATTTAAAGTTGGAATTTAAATATGTATGGATGCTAGGATTGAATGTCAAATAAAAAGAATGAATGAATTTAAATTTAAAGTTAGTTAGAAAACTCTTTGTCTCGTAAAACATTTTGTCTGCTATCCCCTTAAATGTGTATGAACTGTTCTTCTATTTCCTTTTCTTCGTGTAAAATATATGAGATTGTGCAGGTAAACTAAGTATTTAAATATTCTCTGCTGTCTTCTATCTCTTTGGAATTGTAAAAATGCAATAAATGTCTCCTATCCCTTTTTTCTCTGTGTAAAATAATAATTTCGGTAATGTAAATGCAATTTTTCATGAATAAACATTTTTGGAAAAAAAAAGGACATCTCGGTAAAACTGAGATCAAAATATCATTAATATTAACATGTGTTAGGGCGAAAGTGAACGGTCAGCAGGGTTGACAGTCCGGTGAACCAACAATAGGACCAGCCAGCCGCACACCATATTATATTTACCAAGACGCTTCACGCAGCCATTTAGCAGATTTCGTTACCTTATATAAGAACAAAGGGGACCGCAGCGACTGCAAAAAGACAGAGGAATCTCCGTCTTGAACATAGTTGGTAAGATCTTTGCAAGAGGCACTATCAAGGCTGCAGGTTCTGTCATCTAGAGTCTATCCAGAGTCTCAGTGCGGTTTCAGAAGCGGCAGATCCACTATAGACATGATCTCCTCCATTCGAATGCTACAAGAGAGGTTCCACGGGATGAATAAGCCATTATACATTGCTTTATTTGATCTCACTAAAGCATTTGATATGGTCAGCAGAAGTGGACTCCTCAAACTCTTGGCAAAAATAGGATTCCCTCCAAAACTGCTCTCTTTCATTGCCTGTTTTTTTTTAGAAAACCAGGTGCACAGTGAAGTTTAATCAGAGCCCTTTGAAGTCCGCAGCGGTGTTAAACAAGACCGCGTACTTGCACCCACCTTGTTTGGAATATTCTTCTCGTGTCTACTGCACTATGCTTATGGAGACTGCAACGAGGGTGTCTACCTTCACACAAGCAGATCTGGAAAGCTCTTCAATCTAAACAGGCTCAAAGCCAAAATCTCAAGCAGTGTTCTCCTAGATGGGGAGATAAATAGTAGGATAAAGTAGATAAATAGTAAAGCCATGGGCACTATGGCAAGATTTAACCAAAAAAAACGAGTCTGAGTGAACTCAATGCTCACACGCTACACTAAGTCACTAGTTTATCGAACATGCGTTCTGATTACCCTGCTGTACGGCTGTGAGACATTGAGCACATATTCCTGGGAGGAGAGAAAACTGAACACCTTTTACCTTAGGTGTCTCAGACTCGTTTTAGATATAAGATGGCAGGACAGGGTTTCAAACGCAGAGGTCCTACGAAGAGCAGAGTGTCAAGACATCCGTATTACTCTCAGTAACAGACGTCTCAGCTGGCTAGGTCATGTACGCCGAATGCCACAGGGTCGACTTCCACAGGACATTCTATATGGAACGTTAGCTTCGGGACAGAGACCTGCTGGACGTCCAAAACTGAGATTTGCGGATGTCTGCAAAAGAGATATGAAACAACTCCAAGTTGACCCAAACAGTGGGGAGATCATGGCGCAGGATAGGCCCACTTGGAGGGCATGAATCATAGAAGGTTTCAGGCTTGCGGGAGAGGAGCTCGCCAGGAAAAAGACAGTGGAGAAAAATGTGATTCAATCCGCTACATTCATCTCCAGCCAGTGTGACCGTGCCTGTACGTCCAGGATTGGCCTCTTTAGCCAAATGAGGGCTTGCAAGGAAAATGAATCGTCTCTCGAGACGAAAAATGCCGACGAATGTGCTGAACGATCGCTCCACCGTACATGTTGTTGCTGGTAATGTTAGCAAAACTAGTAAGGCATACGGCAAGGTAACAAGTCGATGAAATTTTGGCTACTTTTGTATTCTCGCGTTTTCCGAAAATCAAACTAACTCAAGGCTTCACTATCTCAATTATAAATGTGGTATACCTGATTAATCCCCAAAGATAATGAGATCGATATGACAATGGAAGGAGTCACAGTTGTTACAATTAATTATAAATGTTTTAATTATTTATTTTTTTGTCTATTTTAGTCCAATTTTTTTTTATCTATCAATCGGGGGGGGGGGGGGCACTTTTCCATGGGGGGGCAAGTGCCCCCCTTGCCCCCCCCCCCCTGCGGGCGCCCATGGCATGGAGAGATGGAACTAATTGCGAAAAGCAAATGTTAAATAGTTCATAACAAAACAAACAGTTCTGTATTAAAGTATGGTATGGAAGAATATTCATCTTTAATTTCAGTTGTTCTCTTGTTCACAAAGATTGGAAAGGTTGTAGGTCACTAAGACTGCTTAGTTCTATCCGGGCCTCCAGCTAAAGACGCGCCAGATCATTACATTCCTAACATTCCACCAATACCAGTGCCAGTTACTAGACATGGACAAAGGAAATAAGAAATCTCTCAAATATTGGCATCAATCCATTATAAACGACAGCTAAAGCTAAAAATACAAATGGTCGTTTTGAAAAACAAAAAAAAAACACAAAATATAAAAAACAAAATACCAATAAGCCTACTAGTAGTGCAAAAGTGCAAAAAATGCTCCAGAAAAAAAGACCTAAGGTCTATCGGCCCAAAAAAAAAGATCTCCTATGGTACTGCTTTATGTGCGATGAGAACCTTGAGGACGACATGTTACAATGTTTAATCTGTAGAGAATGGGTACATGTTGCATGCTGTGCATTAGCATCACAAAATGGATCAATGGATAAGTATATTTGTGAATTATGCAAGTGAGTTTATTTTATACAATTGAGATAAAGATTATTACTTCAGATTCAACATTCCAAAAAAAAAGTTTTCTTCACTCCAATTGGTACATCCCTAGTGGTACGAATTGAACGCTGGTGAGGGCAATTCGTACCACTTGGTCTTTTTTTATTTTATTAATTGTGCTCTTTGTTTTCATAATAACGCGTTGAAATCTTGTATTTTCATTCTTTTGTCAACAATAATTGTTTTAACGTTAAAATAAACTTTTTTCTATAGTTAGTTTTTTTATTGTTATTTTTTTCCCTTAGGGGGTACGAAATACCCATCTCTCATATGTTTGTTCGCTATAGGCTCCTAAGCCGTTTGACCATTCGGGCCAAAAATTAAATGTATAAATTGGAAACGTCCTCCAAAAGATAATTTTGTTTTATCACTTATAATCATAAATGTGTTGATTTAAAAAATCCAAAATGTTATATCCATCTATGCAAATAAATATAACGGTACATAGCAAATGGCCACTTCCGTTCATTTACTATGTTGAACGCGAGGGTCTTATTGGGTTTTACCAATTCTACTATTGTTTTTTTTTAATGTGGCGAGACCTTTTTAAAAGTTACGCAGCGCAATTTGGCTTGGAGAGTTTCAACGTTTAAAAAAATACTAGCGTATGACGTAATGTCTATCAAATTAATTCTTTTTTCATTATTAATGTTGCATTATCCTTTTAAGGGGACGTCCATTAATTACGTCAACAATTTTTAGGCGATTTTTACCTCCCCCCCTCCCCCTTGTCAACAACTGTCAAACTTTCAGAGACCCCCCCTATATAATTACGTCAACAAGTGGTTACCCCCCCCCCCCCTCAAAACAAGTGACACAATTTTAGACGCTTGCTTTTATGTTTAAAATAGATATTAAATGGAAAGGTCTATAGATTTACTATAATTAATTGTAATACATTTTAAAACTTGTTAAAAAGATTTCTAATTGACTATAATTCGCATATGTTTACAATTGTTCTTTTCATATAGGCTACATATTTAACCATGTCTAATTCTACGTTTCACATAAAAAGCTTTTGGTACAATGTTAATTGTCAAATAGTTTAGGGGGAAATTGTGCACCAGTTGTGAATTAGCCTTCTATTTATCTAGGGATGTTAACCAAAAACTGGAATACCGGATTCCGGTTTTGAAACCGAAAACCATTTTTGATTTTCCAAACCGGATTTCGGTTTCAGGGTTGAGAGGTAGGCCTAATCATTATTTCATGTAGCACATACTTTTTTGGGGTTTTGATGGAAATATTTAAAATAAATAATGTTCGATTCACACAAAAGAATTATTGAAATGCTTTGCTAACACTATTTAGTCTTTGATATTGTGTTTCTTTTTTTCCAAATACCAACTATGGCTTGCGATAAAAACAACATCAAACCAAATGTTAAGTTATAGTTTATAAGTTCTTTGAGTCAGCGGTGGCAGTACCGCTGGATTGCGTACGCATCGGCGTACTAAGCATCCTGAATTAACATATTATAGTCATCCTCTTCATATGAGAGAAACCTAAATCAGGTTTTAAACCGGTTTTATAGAATTGAAAACCAGTTTTTCTTCAAAACCGGTTTTGAAGAGAAACGGGTTTTAACATACCTAGTTTTAACCATATGTTCACTCTTCCTTCTTACATTATTGTCCACACACACACACACATTATGTACACACGGTAGTTGCCTTCCCTGTCCCCCTACCTTGTACTATTTGCCACCTACTCCTTGCAATACTGGCGACGCCACTGATACTAATACATTTTTAATTTTTCCAGAAAATTAGAAATGAAAACGTAAAAATTACTAAATATAAATCGACCTAATTTTAATATTTCATCTATTATAACGTAGTGAGCAAAATATATTAGTTTATATATCAGAATTAGGTATATTATGTTAAAAGGAAATAAGGTAGGCTAAGTTGTACTTCATGGGGTGGACCAAGAATTATTTTTCTGAAGGAAATATTTTTAAATAACCATGTTGGATTCACAAAATTCACTTCATTCAAAACTTTGCAACCATTAGTTATAGTCTCGGCGAGGGCCTATTATTGTTTTTAGTTCTATTGTCAATCCCAGCCATCGCTTACTTGGCTTATATTGAAGTTATATAACAAACGCCTGACTCTGACGCCTAGCCTAAATTAGATGAACTGAGCGGCAAAAAAACTGGGTTTCTGAACGTTCTGCAGACAGTTTGTTGGTGTGTTTGTGTTCCTTTGTTATTCCAGCCACCATGTCTCGCTAGATTAGGGTTGCCAGACGTCCTGCAAAAGGAGGGCATGTCCTCCTATTTAGACTATTGTCCTCCGTCCGGTAGGCAAAGCACAACACCTTTAAAATGTCCAGCTTTTGTAATATTTTATGTTTTGTAGGCATAAGGACAAATACATTTTAAAATTAGTATTAACATGTTAAGAATATAATTAATAAACAGGTGATCATTTGTACAAGAAAAGAATTATCCCGTTTTTTTAGAAGACTCGTGCATGAGCTTTAAAGTTGCCCAACCAAATGCAAGCTGCCTTTCAGCCTACATTGAACTTATATGTTATTTTTAACAAAACTATTTAGATTCTTGCTCAGTTTAACAATACACATTTAAACTTAGTGACAGCTCTTGTAATAAAATTATACTGATTGCGGGCTAAATGCGAAACTATGCAATTGAAACACAATGTCCTCCTTTTGACACCCATGTATCTAGCAGCCCTACACTACACTTTGTCTTGCTAACAATTGCATTAGTTTCCACCCATACATATATCTTCAATCTAGCAAGATGGACACAAAAAGGACATATCAAATGTAGCTTCCATAATTGATATATTTGAATTAATGTAAAACTATGTTGTTAATGCTATATACCGTATGTAAGTTTAACAGGACGAGTGTAGAATTGTGTACTAAATTTGTATCATTATTTACTTCATAAAAAGTAACATTGTTGACGTCAACTTTTCTTGACCTCCCCCCCTCCCCCATGTCAACAATTGTCAAACTTTTTCAGACCCCCCCCCTCCCCCCTCTTTTGTTGACGTAATTAATGGACGTCCCCTAAGTAAAAGTAACCAAATGTTTTAATTATTTAATGGATTTACATCGCTATTGAGAATATCCTATAATAGGCGACTCTATACAATGTATGCATTAAATGATACGAATTATAAAAAACAAGTTAGGCCTATAAATGATTACTTTCAAAAACCGGGTACCATAAACTTGACAGCAACAATATAAAATAAAAACTAAATACCAAAAGAAACATTCTCAATACAGTTTTATTGTTACAATAAGCAAGAACAAAAATTAAATACAAAAAAAAATCGTTTTCACTTTAGTTTTTATTGTATTGAAATATTATTTTCTACGCTTTTTTTTAATTATTTACCTTTTTATGTTTGGTATTGTCGTTGGTTTTTCTTTTAGATAGTATATTATTGTTAACTAAATATGATATTATGAATAACAAGTCAAATCAACACAACTGTTCGCTTCGTTTTAATACCAGTTGCTTGACAGTAACAATTATTTTGCATATGATAGGGTTAGGGCGACCAGAAACAATTAAAAAAAACAAAAACTAAATACCGAAAAGAAACATTCATTGTCTTATTGTAATAGTCTCTTTTTTTCTATCTTAACAAAACACATTGTAGTCATTCGTTTGTCCGTCATTTTGACGGGCATAACCACTAGTAAATAAATAATTCCTCAAGTTTGTTAACGAGGCCCTTCAGGTTTACAACGAAAGTTTTGAGTCACTTGAAAATTTTGATTTCTTTAGATGTGGATTTTTTTTTTTATAGGTTTGGATATTGCTGGAGGCAGGAAAGGAGCTGAAATCTTACATAAAATATCGACATGAATTAAAACAATTATTGGTATTCTAATTGGAGTATGTCTTTTCATCCCTTTCTACCTAGAATAGTGTCAAGTGCTAAGAATGTCAAAGAAAAGGAAACAAATAATAATAAACATGGACAACATTTTATCAAAGCTAAAAATGCAAAATGCATTAAAATTACCTTTGAATCTTGTTGATAAAGTAGTTACAAACGTTTCTCTTTTAACAAAACACATTGTAATCATTAGTTTTGACGGGCATAACCACTAGTTTTATCATAAATAGTAGTTAATTTCTAATATTGTTTTATATGTGTGCCTCTCCCCTACCTCCCAAAACCTTGCACTATTTGCCCCCCCCCTCTCCATTTTGAAATCCTGATTAGGCCACTGCATGGCAGTCTTAGTCCTCTCCATACAGAGACAACGTGCCGATGGACCGAACTTTTTTTATTGGTATAAATAACTTTCCACAAATAGAAACACCCGAAAGTTTAAATTATAAATTTAACGACAGTTCTCTATACAATTGAAAGAAGTCGCTAACCAGGAACTAAATTTTGAATGTCTGAAACAAAAGTTTCTGGAATATGAAATTCTAGGACTAAAAGCTACGGTCGAATATTATTATTAGAACTCTGATTGTAGTTCCATCCAAAATAAATACTTAGTTGGTTTCGTTCCGGAATTTTGAGGATTTAAAGGTTGTCAACGTGGGGGTGGGAGAGGGGAGGAGGGAGGGCGAGCGACTCCTACAACTGACTCGGTAGGCAAAAACACATGCTACGTCAATGCCCTACGATGGTGAGCACCTCCAATACATGTCTATAAAAAAAATAATACTCCTCCGCATCCAGCCGAGAGGATGACATGCACCACGTAGCCTTTGAGAATGGCATAACTTGCACAGTCCATAGACCTTTAAACCTGACCAATTTTGGCTTCGCCACTGCAGGACACCAGATGTTTAAAATATGTTTAAGTCTGATTGACGCGATTTAACCAGAACCAAAATAATAATGATTAAAAAAGGGAAGTAAATAAACATTTAAGACAAGAAGGGATTTTTTTTTTGGTTAGAAATTTGATAAAAGGGGCAGACAACTGGGGATTAATTTTCTAATGGGCTGGATATCCCGTGAAAGGGAATCAATTTATTAAACGAGACCAGATTGTCCTGCGGTTATTACACCAAACTGTCAACATTGACGACTCGGGTTCAAGCCCTGCTGCCATCTAATCCCTGCCGCCATCTAATCCCTCCGCTATCTAGATCTAATCCCTGCCGCTATCTAATCCCTGCCCCCATCTAATCCCTGCCGCTATCTAATCACTGCCACCATCTAATCCCTGCCGCCATCTAATCCCTCCGCCATCTAATCCCTCCGCTATCTAGATCTAATCCCTGCTGCCATCTAATCCCTGCCGCTATCTAATCCCTGCCCCCATCTAATCCCTGCCGCTATCTAATCCCTGCCGCCATCTAATCCCTGCTGCCATCTAATCACTGCCGCTATCTAATCCCTGCCGCCATCTAATCACTGCCGCCATCTAATCCCTCCGCTATCTAGATCTAATCCCTGCCGCTATCTAATCCCTGCCGCCATCTAATCCCTGCTGCCATCTAATCCCTGCCGCTATCTAATCCCTGCCGCCATCTAATCACTGCCACCATCTAATCCCTGCCGCCATCTAATCCCTCCGCTATCTAGATCTAATCCCTGCTGCCATCTAATCCCTGCCGCTATCTAATCCCTGCCCCCATCTAATCCCTGCCGCTATCTAATCCCTGCCCCCATCGAATCCCTGCCACCATCTAATCCCTGCCCCCATCTAATCCCTGCCCCCATCTAATCCCTGCCGCCATCTAATCACTGCCGCCATCTAATCACTGCCCCCATCTAATCCCTGCCACCATCTAATCACTGCCGCCATCTAATCCCTGCCACCATCTAATCACTGCCGCCTTCTAATCCTTGCGCTATCTAGATCTAATCCCTGCTGCCATCTAATCCCTGCCGCTATCTAATCCCTGCCCCCATCTAATCCCTGCCGCTATCTAATCCCTGCCGCCATCTAATCCCTGCCACCATCTAATCACTGCCGCCATCTAATCCCTGCCACCATCTAATCCCTGCCACCATCTAATCCCTGCCCCCATCTAATCACTGCCGCCATCTAATCCCTGCCACCATCTAATCCCTGCCCTCATCTAATCCCTGCCACCATCTAATCCCTGCCCCCATCTAATCCCTGCCGCCATCTAATCCCTGCCGCCATCTAATCACTGCCGCCAACTAATCACTGCCGCCATCTAATCCCTGCCACCATCTAATCACTGCCGCCATCTAATCCCTGCCACCATCTAATCACTGCCGCCTTCTAATCCCTGCCCCCATCTAATCACTGCAGCCATCTAATCACTGCCACCATCTAATCACTGCCGCCATCTAATCCCTGCCCCCATCTAATCCCTGCCACCATCTAATCACTGCCGCCATCTAATCCCTGCCCCAATCTAATCACTGCCGCCATCTAATCCCTGCCCCCATCAAATCACTGCCGCCATCTAATCACTGCCGCCATCTAATCCCTGCCCCCATCTAATCATTGCCGCCATCTAATCACTGCCACCATCTAATCCCTGCCGCCATCTAATCACTGCCGCCATCTAATCACTGCTACCATCTAATCCCTGCCGCCATCTAATCCCTGCCGCCTTTCAGCAGTTTCAGACAATTGACAATAATATTTTTTTCTAATAGAAACTTCTGTAAAGACAATCACACAAATTTTGTCTAAAAATTAACTTTTATGTCTGTGGCAGGTCTAATGCATCACATAAAACACACTTGACAAAACCATTCTCTACTTAAAGCAACAAAAATGAAAGTTTCAAGTGATGGTTATTTGGACAGTCCATTTAACTAAAACACTTAGCCATTCACACTACATACAACTCTACACAGTTGAAATGTGTTGCAATAAAAGAATCCATATAGTGGATAATAGTGTTTTAATAGATTGGTGTACTTCGCAATAAAGGAAAATTATTATTATGTAACATGAACTGTGGAACACACTGGACCAAGCCTCCATAACTGCCACCTCTGTGCCGGCTTTCAAATCATTACTGAAGCACTGAACTAGATACAAGGAAAGATACTAGACAATAAAAGTCCGTCGTCAGTTTACAACTCTTGCTTGTGTGCTATAAAATGTTTATTCAGTTTTAATGCACACTTTGATCCCATAGCATTGCAATCAAATCACCCTTCAATGTTTTTTTTTTTTTTCCGGGTCTAACGGGTTCTCCACAAAACAATGAAGAAGAAGAAGATGAATGATCCAAACAAAATAAAAGAAACACAACACATACACACAATCCTTCACTTTGTTTAATTAGATAACGCTATGTGATTGATTAAGTGATTGTTTCACTTCTTATTCAAGAATTTATTCTTAAAAACATAAGGCTAGCTATTTCTCCCCATGGTTGCCGAGGGCGAATGTGAACCACCCTTCTTTAATGTATGCTCAATTTACAGTAATTTGGAAAGACTCGGATTTGTACTGTTCATACAATCCACGCGTAGGCTTTGGTAAAAAAAAAAGACAAGCGAATGCTCCCTTAAAATTTGAAATAAAAAAAGGGAAAATTGTATGGACGACAGCTAGGGACAAATTTTACAAATCACAAAATACATAATTTATAATTATAGCGCTATTTATTACAATTAGTCTTCGAATACGCTTTACATTTAAATTTATTTTACACTATGTTTTAAAAATAAATCGAATAAGTATGTATTTTTATGGACAAGAGGAATAGACTATAATTACATCGTAGTATGCTAAAGCCATGTCTGAAGTTTAACAAGAACCTCAATAGGCCGGACACTCTAGACTCTACACTGAGTCTAGACAATAAACTTACCCAAGAGGTGTGGCCTTTGAACAAGTGAATTAGTTTGGCCTGCCGTTTCGTGGAATTGCGGGAAATTCCTGACTTCCGGTGTGATAGAGACGTGCACATGTTAGCCAGGAAAGTGTCACGTTATAACTATAATAGATTCATCACACGTTGTAATTTCTGTACTAGAATATTAACATTTTATTGTCATGAGTTCTACATCGATATAAGTTTTAAAATATAACACTATAACCAAAAGAGATACTTAAAGTAATTTCAAGAAATCTAGTTTAAATCAATACCCAAAAATTTTAGAAATGTCTAAATCAGGTGTTACTTGCAGTTAATTAAAAGTTAAGACTTTTGTTTGCATTTAAAACTAATTATAGCACACTAGTCTTGAATCAGTCTTTATCGAATGTCGTCTAAAGGCATTCTAGCAAATTGCGAACAACCTCAATACCTTCTTAAAAGTTTACAGACGTTCCTTCAATTAAAGAAGTTTGGTCCGATTCTCCTGAAGGGCGTCAGAGATTGGACGGTGATAGAACTCTAGTCATATCATCACTCCGATGAACTAACTGCATGACTAGCTGGCCCATCACTTTGTCTCGCGTTTCTGTAATAAACTTTAATAATCCAGCCGGCCCTTGCGAAAGCAATTGTGTTAAAATTCAATGTTTATAATCTCAACAAGTCTGTCTAGTTGTTGCTTTTTGACGACGGTTCTTTGTTGAGATTTTTAGTATGTACACATCCAATCGATTCCAGCGCCCCTTACACTCCTCCAAGAAGGCGTATGTAATATATGGAGGGCCCCCTAATGGAATGCTATCGAAAAATAAGATTCTGAAAATCTGTAACAGTAGCCCAAATATTGATTCTGATTTTTACAGGACCTTAGGTTTTGATGTAAAGAGTAAAGAAGCCAACACACATAAATGACAAAAGAATTAAACAGTGGCATGGTGGAGATCCGGATATCATGAGTTGACCATCAATTGCAAGTAGGCCTACTTCTCTCAGTGATTCATATTTTTCTTCCTTATTGAAATTCTCAATGACTTGGTTCGGCCAGGCTTTCATATTACGTCTAGACCAGTGGCGTAGCGAGCATACTTTGCGCACGGGGAGGGGGGGGGGGCGAACTATAAAATTTGTGCGGAACTTTCAATCTAATTCAAACCTACGTATTTCAATATAAACACAAATATAATGTTTTAGGTATCACAATAATCTGGAACAGATCTTTGAGCACATTTTCTTTTTTCAGCAACCCGGTCATTTCGTTTTCACAGCAAGGCTCTTATCGCGATCTGGCTTGAAGCACTTTCGGCACTATTCTATTTTCACCTTAAATTTCGACGGGAAATATCGTTTGACGATAATGGTTTAATAATGCTAAAGAAAATGAAAATATATTGAATTTCAAATTTATAAAGTCTTCACTTATGACCAACTGTTTAGTTAATTAATTAAGATAATTACTCACTGTAGCGAATTAACGTAGGGGAGAGCGGTGCTAGTTGTCGTACTTTTAAAATTTATTATATATTTTAAAAATAAATGAGCCAATTTTTGTAAAATCTATTTTATTTAGAAGTTTATTTTCATAGTTGCTTAAAAAGTAGCTTTAGGTCTATACATCTTTAAGCCAAGTTTAAATAACTAATTATAGTTAAGTATATAACTATTATAGCTATTCCAGATATTAATATGACCAATTTTTCGGAAAGATCCAAGGTATGACAAGTTGTCATCCATCGAGGGGCAAGTTGTCATGATGATGTTTTTTTTTAAAATGTTGGCTTATACAGCAAAATAATTGGGAAAACATTATAAAATATATGCTGAATGAAGAAAACATTAATTTTATTCTTAATTTCTTTTTAAAAAGTTAAATAATCATACAATGAAACAATGAAAGGTAGCAGGCACTTGTGTTCGAAAATTGTGTTCTTAGCACTTTTATTTTTACTGGATTTTTTATATATTTACTATTCAAAATGCTAGGTCTGATAATGTAAATATTTGATAATCTTTTTTATGGTTATTTTCATATTTTTAGATATTTAAAAATAAAAGTCAATAAGTCAATAATGCTTTAAGGTCTATTAATTATATTTAACTATTGGTTATACTGGTAAATCAAAATATTTTTTTATTAATACATCATTGATTCATATGTTGGTAATAATTAGCATTGCATACGCAATCAACATTAATTTAATAAGTTTAGTAATATAAATATTAAAAAAGAGTGGTTTAAGAGTGATTTGTGAACATGACAACTTGCCCCATTTAGGGTAGAGGAAGACTTGACCTAAATAACTTTTTATCCTTGATGTAAGACTGACAACTGACTAGCTCATACACATAAGCGATACCTACACTACACTATTATAAAAAAATAAACGTAAAAGAATAGCTATTGTCAATGTAGTGTACGATAAACAAAAATTGTAAAAAGTTACTCAAAAGGATGATTTTGACGTTTTTTTTATTTTGAAAAAAAAACTATTAATGCCGATTTAATCAAAATCAATTTTAACAGTCATAATTAGGCCTATATGTCTTTAAAATAATACCAAAAGATGACAGCATCAATCTAGCTACAACATTCCGAAATAGTGACTGTGACAACTTACCCGCCATGACAACTAGCCCCGCTCTCCCTTACTTATGTTAAGAGGAAGTTTAATTAATATACTGTCGAAAGTCCACTTTTATTTCTGATGGTCAGACTGCAAAGTAGGCTAACCAGTTAGGCCTGCGTAACATAATGATGCTTTGTTATGTTTAACTGGCATGTACCAAAAATTATATTTGTGAAGGATAAAAGCCAATGTTTCTAATACTGCGCATGATTTTTATGTTCAAATCATGAAATTATTTCTCTTGTTTGCTGTCGTCGCTATTGGCGGGTGTCAAACCAGTAAGTTTACGGTTCATTGACGTAATATACATTTTAATATATTAGGCATGCTATCTTTATAATAAAAAAATATATTTATAATAATAATAATAATATTTGTATAGCGCTGCCAACAAACATAATGTAAGCTCAGAGCGCGTTTAACAAACAATTAAGAACACGGATATTACTCTAGGCTTGGTGACAGAGCTAATTGATGATTTTAAAAAAAGACAAATCAAATAAATGTAGCATTAACTGGCCCTACCCATAAGTAAGACAGTAAGGGTCTAAAACATGTTAAATGTTATCTAAGGTAAATATTTAAAAAATGAGTTATTAAGTTCCTTTTGATAGTAAAAGTAGAGCTTGTTCGCTTGAGTTGAATGGGAAGTAGATTCCACATCTTCGGACCGGATACTGAGAAGGCTCTAAGGCCAACGGTCGTCAGAGAGAAACGGGGCTCTTCCAGAAGCGATGAGTTGGCAGAACGAAGTGTTCTTTGCGGGACATAGGGTGTGATTAGTTCCTTGAGATAGGACGGAAGCTCGTTGTTAAAAATGCACTGATGGCAAAATAGCGCCACTTTATACTCAATTATGGCTTTCACAGGGAGCCAATGGAGCGAGCGTAGAAGGGCGGTTCCCAAGTCTCGTTTTGACTTGCACATAACCAAACACACAGTACTGTTCTGTATTCGCTGTGGCCAGTTGATTTTGTCTTCGGGCAGGCCGACTAGGAGGGCGTTACAATAGTCGATACGCGAAAGTATCAGGGCGACTGCCAGTGTCTTTGCAGAATCAGTGGACAAATAGGGACGTATTTGGCCCAGTCTACGCAACTGTAGATATAGACCTCTGCACATATGAGATATATAATGGTCGAAAGACAGCGTGGGATCCAATAAAACACCAAGATTCCTCACTTTGTTAACAAATGGCACCTGGCAGTTTATCATGGTGATAGATTTTGGACCAGTGAATGTTGCCAAATTGCTCTTGGTTCCAATTCGGATTATCTCTGTTGTTTCCTCATTCATTTTAATCCCGTTTCTCACTGACCACGAATAGACGTTGGCGATTTCATGAGGGGCCTTAAGAGGGACCGCATGATCGTACAGTTGTGTGTCATCGGCGTAGTAGTTTGATGACCTGGCCGAGTGGATACACGTACATAGCAAACATCACATGTCTTTGAACATATCCCCGTGGCACTCCATATTTCAGCGTTGAAGGTGCTGAGACAAACTCATCTATAGCAACACTTTGAGTGCGTTCGGACAGGTATGACCTAAACCAATAAGAACACAATCCGAGCAGCCAAATGTGGTTGCGAACCTGTCAATCAGGATCTCATGGTCAAGAGTGTCAAAAGCGGTAGACAGGTCGAGCATTGCCAAAATAGACACATGACCCGATTCCGATATGCATAGTAGGTCGTTGACAACCCTGACCAATCATAATTAAGCGTATTTTTGCTTGTGTATATCTATATTTAAAAGAAACCGCTGAACACTCAAAAGATGACCCAAAAGAGAACAAACAGTGATAATAAATGGCTCTAAGTCATCACCAATAACTGTAAACTCAGGAGTTCCACAAGGAACTGTTCAAGGACTCCTACTATTTCTAATTTACATTAATGATCTGCCAAATTGCATCAACACAGGCACAAAAGTAAGATTATTTGCGGAAGATTGCATAATTTATAGAATAATAAAGACAGGAAAAGATAGTGAACTTTTACAAAAAGATCTAGATGAACTACAAAAATGGGAATCAAACTGGAATATGTCTTTTCACCCAGAAAAATGCCAACTAATAAGGGTATCCAAGAAAAAGAAACAAATAATAGCAAACTACTTCATTCATGGTAAAGAACTAACTCAAACTAACAATGCTAAGTATCTAGGAGTAATAATAAATGAGAAGTTATCTTGGAACCCTCATATTGATGAAGGAATAAAAAAATCAAACAAAACATTAGGATTCATAAAAAGGAACTTTTACAAATGTAATAAGAACATAAAACTAAAATGCTGTCTCACATTAGTTAGGCCTATACTAGAATATGCAGCATCTGTATGAGACCCATCAACTAAAGAAAACAAAAATTTTTTTTAACAAATTAAAAAAGCGGTAAGGTTCATTACTGCCGAATATTCACAAGTGACAAGAGTAATACCAACAGTCAAATCACTAAACCTAGGAACACTAGAGGACAGAAGGGAAAAGAGTAAAGTAGTAATAATACATAAGGCATTAAACTCTTATTTAGATATACCACGGAATGGGTTGCCTGGACAAACCTGGAAAATCAGTAACTTAATTTCATTTAAAACATTAATAAAAATGCAAGACTAGACTCGGACCACGAATGAGCGTAGGACGCAATAATCTTCTTTATAGAAGGAGCTTTTGTAATGTATAAGATAAGAGTAGGCTATTAATTTGTTAAGTAAGAGCTTATTGTATAAGTAGGCCATGACAGTGTTTTGGCTAAAGCGACATTTCCATGTTGCTGGTGGAAACCCAACACCGGGTACGAAATTAAAGATACCGGCTCTTAGAAAGAAGAAATTTCAAAATCTAAATCAGTTCATAGAACTGAACATTTCCTTGTTCATGTCTTTCAATAAAATTAATGATTCTTGAATGGCGATAACGTCCAAGTAGCCTACATATATTCTAAATGATTTAAGTCCCGACTTTAGTAAAATACTATGGATCTAAACAACTAAATTTGGAAGAAATATTTCTAAAATGCTGATATCTTTTAATTGCGCTCTTTAAGTCACAATCTGTTGACACTGGTTTCATTATTATTTTTTTCGGACATTTACACTCAATATTCCTCCATCACCTTCTGCAATTTTTATGGAATCACTTTTCTTTTCAAATTCTATGTTGATTATAGTCAGTACTGTAATATAGCTGTTTTAATGTTTTGCTGTTTTACGTTCTTAGGCTAGCTTAAACATACTTAATTAAGCAACATGATTGCTTTCAAACATAACATTTTATTCACAAGTCACGGCCTCCTTCCCAGCAGTAGCGTAGCCAAGGGGGAGCATTGGGAGCGGCCGTTTTCGAAAAAAAAGCCTTTTCGGGAATTATAACAAGCCACGAAGCACAATTTATGCAGTTTCTATTTTTTTCTTTAAATTGCATTTCAACAATTTAATTTATTAGAATCATTTTAAATCATTCAGCGTGCCAACAGCGTGAGAGTCAAACTGATCAACTATATTATATTTATAAGACAATTTATTTAGTGCCGTAGCAAGACCAAGACCAAAAGAAAAGGAGCATAATAGAGAAAATCATTTAAGCGTTTTATATTTAATAAAAAAATTAACCTGTGTGTTATTATCAACTTTAAAAAAAAAATTAATTCATAGCTAATACACAATTTCATTACTTAACTTACAAATTAATAGTTATCAACATTAATTTTAATTTAGTTGTCAAGAAATTATTCTAGTAATGGATATAAGGTTATAAAGTCTTTAATGATTGATCTCAGAATAACTGAGATTTACTCTAACATATTATTTTATAGCGAAGAGAATATTAACAGATTACATTTCAATTTAGAGGTAGAGATAAGTAATAATCATACAAACTGGGTAATAATTTTAATGTTTAAAAGTTTACATGTACATTCTTTAGTCATAAAATATTTATAGAATTTTCAATTATCTTGTGTAATTTGATAATTTTAGAGTTATAAATTGTAAGCCATTAATTTTGTTAAAAGAAAACAAAAAAGAAACATATTAATGTAAAGAAAAAGGGTTAATTATCTCCCTTCAATTAAATTCTCCAAATTTGATGCTAGTGATACCAAACGAGTTAATTGTTTCAATATAACTAGTGTACTTCTGAAAATGCTCATCTATCTTAATTTGCCTTAAATTAGGGAAAGAGTTAAATGTTTTGAAATTGATTTCACGGAAAGATATGTCCAGTTTCAAAGCAAATCCATTCCAGTTGCCCAACACTTCAAGCGCTTTTGGACCCAGTCTTGCAAATAGAAGTTTAACTCACTGAAACGTGTCGTTAAGTGCCAAGTCATACAGAAACATTGGCTTCAACAGTTAGTTCTCATTCAATAACATACTTTTTTTCCATTAAGATGCATCTTAATTGCTTCCAGACCAGAAAAGAATCTATCCAAAACTTAACCTATACTCCGTATGACTTTCTTCTAGAAGAGACTTGAGAAACTACACAATTGACTATCTTAACAATAGATTCAATCACAGATTGCAAGTCCAATGATGGGAGCTTTGCATACAAACATTCCTGAACTAAAACAGTCGACGTCCAGTGTGATTTCTATGTAGTTTGCCATGCAGCACCCACTAATTATGCTGACATACGTTGTTTTCACTTGCATTAAACAATATTCTTGGAGGTCTTTCGCGTGCCACTGAAAATCGTTCTGTGTGCCATGTTTGGCACGCGTGCCTTAGGTTGCCGACCCCTGCAATAGAGCATTCGCGTTGATTTTATAAATACTTTTCGATACTAGATGTTCATCCCGAAAATGAGCAGTAGATGCAATCAATTTTGCAGAAATTCCCATCACTATTAGCTGCTAGAAAAAGAATGGTGAATGGTTAAATAAAAACTGCACTATTATACAGTGTGTGTATCCTAAGGCACAGGGTTTTCTTGTAACACTTAATACGTACAAATTCTTAGTTATTCTATTAATCTGGAAAAATTTCGAAAAGTGGGGCCTTTTACCTAAAATTTCGCTCCCCCTAGCGTCAAAACCTGGCTACGCCACTGCTTCCCAGAAGACAACACCAATGCCTTCTGGGCCTGTATCAAAGAGGAGTAACTCTATAATAATTAAACTCTAAACTCTAAACATTACAAGTAATGTACCCGTAGAATTTATTTTTTCTTTATCACTTTTTTTAAACTCACATTAAAATTTATTTCGCATTACTTTTATATATCTTTTTCAATTTGCTGAATCGAGCTAGAAGTTCTTACCAAATCAATAATAATTATTTCTAGATAATAATAATCTGTGGATAAATTAAAAGTCTTGTTTAGCATATTTTTCAGATTAATACAATAAGTAATAATTAGTACGTATTAAGAGTTTTGATAATACCCAGTGCCTTAGCCAACTATGTAATAGTCTATTTTAATTTTCACCGTCAACAATTCTTTGCAGAGGAGCTATTAATGCTGGAAAGTTTGCAAAATGTATTGTATCTACTACTGATTTTCTGGAATGGACGTCTAGTATTAACACAAACGAATCTATAAAATTACATTGTTCTTCCTTTTCATATTAAAATGGCCCCATTGTCAAGCAATTTAGCCTAGGTGATACGGTTGTATTATTACAATAAAGTTTTGATTTGTTGTGTATTCCATAGCTGTGCTGATGTAAAAGCAGGCCGAAGACGGTGTGTTGTTAGTAGCTCATCTTTTTATAAGGCGATCTTTATCTGGCACAGCAAACGGTGTGCTGGTAAAAAGTTATTCCTCATATGACGGGGACGATCTGTAACGTCTTTTTTCTTCTTTTTCCCCCCATCCCGAAGGCTCGGACCGACTCTTACTTTTAATCTTATTTTCTTGAAAAAGTCCCCAAAATGTCTTACTATTTCATTCTTAGTAAGGTCTACTTGAAAATAAATGGCCCCAATGTTATTCTCTAAAAGGTCCCATTTTTCTGAAAAGGATCGTAGAAAATGAGCCAGCTCCTCCCCCCCCCCTTCCTATTGGATACGCTACTAACATACATGCGTATAAAAGTTTATAAATATATAACGTTATTATTATATTACAGATGATGTGAATAAAACAATGTTTGTCTAATAAACCTAGCTTTTCATTGCCTACTTTCTTATTAAAGCTCTAAGGGGAGGTAAATAGGGGCAATACTTTTAGGCTCTAGAATGTTTTGTTATGTTTTTTTGTATTCTACAGATGGCGAGTTATGTGCTGATGGAATGAGATATCACGCCCACACTCATACGTGTGTTATTTTAATACGACAATACAAATCCTACCAAGACGCTGAAAACTTCTGTAATGAAAACTATAACGGTGGTCATCTGGTTTATATTTTTGACAAGGAAACAGACGATTTCGTAAAATGTAAGTTGAACAGCTCTTTACGATTAATAAATACCCGAGGTAAGGAAGATCGGAAGTTATAAAAATGTATTATATATATATATATATATATATATATATATATAGATATATATAGATATATATAGATATATATAGATATATATAGATATATATATGAATATGCTTGAGTAAATGTCTGTATTTTCTTGGCTTTTTTTTATTAATAGATTTCAATGTCTCATTATTAGACTAATCCAATATTGTATTAAATTTTGATGTTTGATGTAGTGCATTTCTGTCAGATACACAAAAAAACACCCCGACCCTGAACTATACCTTTATAAAAAAACAGATTCCTGTAGATACTAACGTAAATTTTCTTGGAGTAACATTTGATAGTAAATTAAATTTCCTGCTACATATAAAAGAACTAAAATCCAAGTGTCAAAAATCCACAAATCTACTGAAAACTTTAGCAAATACAGATAGGGGAGGAGAGAAAAAAAGTCTACTGAAAATATATAGATCACACATTAGATCAAAATTAGATTACGGATGTTTAGTATACGGATCAGCAAGAACATCATATCTAAAAATGCTTGATCCTGTACAAAATCAATGCATACGTCTATGCCTAGGAGCATTTAGAACTACTCCATGTAACAGTTAACAAATAGAAGCAAATGTACCACCAATACAAAATAGAAGACTCAAGCTATCATTACAATATGCACTAAAACTGAAATCCTTACCGAATAATCCAGCGTATTTATGTGTTTTTCACCCACAAGAAAAAAACAGCTTTACTGAAAACTCAAAATATATACCAACTGTTGGACTTAGAATTGAAAAAGAAATGATCGAAACTAAAATTGAATTTAGATTTATAAAAAGATATTATATACCGAAAACTCCACCATGGCTTTTTGAAATCCCGCCTATAAACTTAGAATTAAACCATAGAAAGAAAAAGAATCCTTGCATGAATATTTTCCAAGAAGTGCTACAAAAATACCCAAATTATGTACAAATATACACAGACGGATCGAAAAATGATACAGCGACATCTTCGGTTGCTCTTACCTCAAATAAAAGTAAAAAAAAAGAAAATATAATTCCAGAATCTCAATAAATACTGCAGTGGCTTTAGCAATATGCCTGGCATTAGACATTGCAGTGGAATCAGAAAACCAAAATTTTGTTATTATATCCGATTCGTTATCTTGTCTTACTGCTATAGGAAATTGTAATACCAGGAATATATCTGCCTTGGACATTTTGACAAAATACCAATCGATACATGAAAGAGGCAAACGTGTCGTTTTCTGTTGGGTTTCTGGTCACGCAGGGATAGAGGGAAATGAAAAAGCTGACAGAGACGCAAAAGCCGTCCTGTTGTTATCAGAGAATATTATCATATCAAGACTTGAAACCTTTAATAATTAAACATGAAAGACGAAAATGGACAAACTTCTTGAAAACCGAATGCAATAAACTGCATTATTTGGAAAATTCAAAAACCTGGCATGATACAGGCCAACTTCTTCAAAAGGACGCAGTTATTCTCTGCAGACTACATACAGGACATACAAAACTAACACATTCATTTATCTTAAAACCAGAAACAACCCCAATTTGTGCTTTCTGCAATGCCAACTTAACAGTGTCTCACATTTTGTTGGAATGTAATACATTTGGTGACATTCGACGTAAATTCTATTACTGTAGAACTCTTCATGAACATTTCCGCAAAATTAAACCAAAACATATAATAAACTATATTAAAGACATACAACTGTACAACATAATTTAAAGATATAAGAACAATAAAATGGATACAAGAGAAACATGACAACAACGTTATCAAAAAGGCCCTATATATCCTTCGATGTTGATTGGCCGGAAATCCAAAATTCAATTCAATTCATCCAGTTTTTTTATGCAAAAGCTAAAGTTTCATTTGGAATGATCGGATTTTTTTAGATGAATTAAGGAAGGCATGTTACATTTTCCTCCTTGCCGTGATAAATTATAACTTATTCAAGACGACAATGATGTCAACCAAGTAAGTTATTGTCTACAGTTCACTTTTATTACCGAAAAGTGCTTCAAAGAGCAGTCTTGCTTTCTGATATAAAATATATTAAAAAACTAGTTCACCATGAAGCTAAAAAAAAGAAGTTTTAATTTCTCTCGACAATCATCTCACAAGTGTGAAATAGCAATCATTGTTTGGAGCATCATACTCGTTGCACAATGGCGAAAACAGTCGACTGTTTATGGAGCTTGTCTTTAAAGGGCACAACTTATGTCGCTTTTTATTACTTCTTTTAACTGATGTGGCAATGTCTTTGTTGCTAACATTTGTCCATATATCATACAGTGAGATCCGATTACTTTTGGTCACTAATTATGTTGAAATCTAGACCGAACATAATTTACACTACATTCCAAAATATTAAGAAGTGTCGGTCGTTTTATCGCCAATACAACTGATTTTAACACAATGGCTGCTTTCAACAGAGAAGAGGCTTTTTGTTACTGGTCCGCATAAGTGCATTATGGTGCAAACCTTGTCACATACACCTGTATTGATGTCATTACGCCAAGTAGCCTACACGTAGTATGCGGATGTATCTGCATGTCGGTGAACTCGCTTGGAGACGGAAAGATGAGTTGTGTTTCGGCTCTTAAGACCATCGAAAACATACTTTTTCCGAAGGTCTTTGGCGACCCCCGCGAAATGGTCTTTCGACCCCCAAGGGGGTCGCGACCAACAGTTTGGGAACCGCTGCTTTAGATCAAGTGTCAGTAGACGTAGTGTCGTTAGACGGGTTACTGTATTAATCGTAAAATCGGTATACCTTCTTTCTGTAGACGAAGTGTGGTAGACGAAAAGAGTAGACAAGTTGTAAGTGGATTCATTTACAAAGCGTGGATACTGATAATGAGATAATTTAACCATAATGTTCCTAGGATAAAGCAGATACTATTTAATGAAAGTGGGAGGTGGGAGAGAAAATGTATTTTAGGTTAAAAAAAAGAAGAACATAATTATTTTTGTTGCTGTTTTATTATAGGTAAAGTATTGAAAAATACATTGATTAAACATGTCATATTTATTAAATTTTCATAATATGTCTATACCAATTAAATAGATATAAAGTAAATTTGTATATTTTATTATATTCATTTTCGGCAGCTTTATTTTCACGTAACTATTTTTACTTGACTGGTCTGACCTATAATAATCAAGTGCAAAGATATACATGGGGTAATCAACTTTCAGTAAGTTCCTTTTTTTAAATGATATTTCAATTTTGGCTATTCATCAAGAAAATGTGAACTTGGGTGGATGGTCACTTAATTAAATTAATAGTTATGAAATATTTGTAAGCTGGTAAGGCTATACAATATAATTATTTGTAGTTGTTCATCTGAATCTAATAATTCGTGTTGTCTTAAGCTTTTGTAGAAACTGTTAAAGTTTCGTCAATAGCATATGAAGCTGTGATAGTAATGTAGATATCGATCTTTGATATAGCGCAGATACATTTTCCAGGCTCAAACGCCAGCTTTACTTTCCATGTCACAGCTCTATCAGATGTGATTTAAAGACTTATTCAGGAAATGTTTAGATACACATTTTCTATTTCTGTGACTATTTTGTCATTGTCAGTGTCACGACTTAATCAAAGTCACTGCTGGCTAATTTGTAGTGGGACTTAGCCTCGGCGCGCTAGACTAACATAGGGAATGTCCCGGCTTTTGAATCCTGCTGAAGGCTGGAGGATATCATTGAGTTTAGGTAGCTCTGACAATACCTGACAATAGTCACCATATCTATCACATCTAGCATATTTTAGCAATTCAAAACAGATTTTATATTTTTGTAAAAGTCCACAAAAATTACTTTAATTATTAATATCAATGAATGTATATAAAGAGTAAACATTTTTCTAGCTTACTGTATTTAAGAGTAAGCTAGTTTTTTTATGAACTGACTACTAATATGCAATTTGTATGATGAAAGTAAAATTTTGATAAAATGTTGCATTATTAATTGAAATACAACGTACTGAAATATAGGCCTAATATGCTGTAATAATCGTAGACCTATGCTTCATACAGAAATTTATTGTGCAAAATGTAGATTTGCAATATGCTGTATATTATAATTCAGAGTATATTTCTTAACGGGTGAATAAGGCTGCACAAAAAAAAATACTTGCAGATCTAGAAATTATTAAAGGCTTAATAAAATAATTGTATGACCTTTACATTTTTAGCCTGTGGCTTATTTTGGGTGGAGGTACCCAAATCTGGCTTTTTCGAAAAGCTCAATGATAATCATCGAAAAGGATGGCTGGAACACATATTCATATAATTCATATTTTATATG
Organism: Anisus vortex; assembly: GCA_949126835.1. Classification (NCBI taxonomy): domain Eukaryota; kingdom Metazoa; phylum Mollusca; class Gastropoda; family Planorbidae; genus Anisus; species Anisus vortex. Next base: position 40,404,010 of record OX421503.1, read on the forward strand.
CCAAATGGACTCGGGTAAGTGAATGATTAAAAATTCCTTTAAACATACTTTATACACTGAAACAATGTTTTCAGATTATATAAATATTTTAAATACTTAAGACAATCGAGGGCTTTCTGCTGCTCCCGGCATTTTTCTTGCAGCTGGCGGAGTGAGAAAACCATGTCCATGGTTGACGGGCCAGCCCGTAAGCCGCATTGAGATTCTGGGTAGACGTTTTGTGCCAGAGTTTGCAGGCGTGCCAGTAGCACTCTTGCAAACAAAGGCATTTCTCACAATACTGAGTAGAGATATGCCTCGATAGTTATTACAATCGCTACGGTCACCCTTATTCTTGTGAGAAGTTACTATCTTGGCATCTCGTATGTCTTGTAGGATTGGACCATGTTCCGAACAATTGCAGATGAGGTCGTGCAGAGTCTTTAGTACTGCTGGCCTACCGCACTGGAGGACTTCTGCAGGAATGCCAGTGATACCTGTAGCCTTACCACTACTAAGATGATCAATGGCCTTGCGAAGCTTTTCTATTGAGGACAGAGCATCAATTCAGTGAAAATTTAATAAATATGACATGTTTAATCAATGTATTTTTCAATACTTTACCTACAATAAAACAGCTCTACCAGAGCTGGAACTCTATAGGGCAGATTCAGAGGCGACATTCTGTAATGCATAGACAGTGCTCATTCCAGCGCTGCATCTGCTTGTCTCGTTTCGTGATCATCTCTCCTGTCTTCGACTTGACTGGAGCTGACTTTGAGATTAGGGGTCCAGTGACCCTTTTTATGCCTTCGTACATTTTTTGGCATCTCCCTGATCAGACAGCAGATTAAATATTTCTGCACAGAACTACCCTGTATGTGTTAGCGAAAAATCGTGCAATCTTCCGAGCTGTGTTCCTGGCATTTCTGAGTTTTTGCAGCGTATCAGGTCCTGGGGCAGCTTTGAAGGCCATTAGTGCTTCTCTCTTTGCCTCCGTCACGGGCTCCATTATCTCCCAGTGGGCTTCAAACCAGTCTGCACTTTTCCTTTCCTTCTTCACAAGAACGGAATTAGAAGTGTTTCGCAAAGGTGAAGCCATGTGGCATCGATATGTTCTGGCACATCCTAGGGCTTGCAGACGTCTTTCTGCAAGGGATTATCCGTGAGAGCTGACTTAAGCATATTGTTGAGCTGCTCCCTGATCTCTTGGCTATTAATATGGCCTGTGTGTATGCGTTTTTTCAATTGCTCTTTAGAGTGGTATAGTTTCTTTGGGAGTAGTTGTATTTTGCTTGAGACCAGGGAGTGGTCTGTGTCGCAGTCGGCAACTGTGGTAGCTACGTGTTTGGAGTACACTGGCCAGGTATGAGCGCCTGGTGATAATGAGATCAAGTTGGTGACAGTGTTTGGAGCGAGGGTGTCTCCATCACACTTTGTGGATGTCTTTGCATTTGAAGAAGGTATTAGTTACACACAGGTTATGAGCACTGCTTAGCTCAAGCAGTCGCTGGCCATTGTCATTCATTTTGTCAATGCCGTGTGTACCAATAGTGGTAGACCAGGCTTTGTGATCCGCGCCTACTCTGGCATTAAGTCACCAAGGAGGTATAGACTCTCATGTTTGGGGATATTTGACACTACCAAATCCAGAGCCTCATAAAAGTGGTCTTTTGTTTCTACTTTAGAGCAGAGAGTTGGGGTGTACAGGAAAAGGATATGTGCTGTGCCCAAGGGTGTTAATAGTTTGATACATGCGATGTCAATGTTAAATCTGGTAAGTTCCTTGTCGATGATTGCAGTTTTCCTCATATCTTCTGTTAGTGGAAGGTCACTGTGGATTCCAGGCCACAAGGTTCGGACATTCCAGCTTGCAAGTCGAAGTGCTGGAAACGTCTTGTTTATTCTTTTTACTGGTGCTTGGATTATGGCTCGCTTGTTAAGTTGATCACTCTGATCCCCATGCACCCAATGGGGCAGGTGGGCCATGGCGAAACATCACCTTTCTTGGCTGAGGGCTGCCCAGCTTGAGGCGGGCAGTAGATGCTTAGTGAGACATGGCTATCTCTCCCACCGTCTGGAACGACCCCTGGCGCCAAGCTCTACGCCAATCGAGCATTGGCTTATAACCAGTAAACTGCCGCTCCACATGTTGTGCCTGCACATTGCAGTGAAGCTGTAGTGACCTCTCCAGGTTCGGGTAAAGGAGGTAGAAAAGGAGGCCACGATAGCCTAGGCGATGCTTTTAAAAAGGCTGGCTGTTGTCCAGGCTGCAGGCCCTCTCTCTCTCTCTACGCTGGTGGTGATTTCAGGGGAACAGCTAAGCTGACACAACAAGGGACCATCTGCGTCGCAGGAGTTGCCAGAGTGATAGTGCGTTCGCTATAATACTGCCAAACGGACTCCATCTCCTGATTTTCTGTTAGGGTTTACTCCCTTAGCATCTTCATTGATAGGTGTAGCTGCGAGACAGCGTAGGTTTGAGATCGTAGTTTCCCTGTACTAGATGAGCTACCTCTCAATGTTTACGAGCCCCATCTGCCCGAATCTACTGGTTTTTTGGGCGTCAATGGCCTGCCTTCTACCCTTCTCCTGTTAGCAGAAACATGATTCGCCAGATTTGGTTACAAGTCATTCGAGAAGGCCAGGAGTTGGACTTCAGTTAGCAGAGGCTACTAGAGTCGCAAGTCATGAGGATATTTCGAAAGGAGTGGGCGCTTATATCCCACCCCCTTTCCCGGCAGTACTAACCTTACACTATATAATTATTAAATTTTACTTACTGAAAACATTTTAGGAAAGCTTTATGTCCTGAAATTACTTACAATATTTTAAATAAAAGTAATATTAATGGGGTTAAGGTATCAGTGGAGAATCGAACCCAGGTCGCCCGCAGGGCAGTCGAAGACGCAAAAGTTATATATAAGACAATAAGTTCGCGTGTATTTAAATTAGACAATGTGGATCGGATAAGACGCACACGAGTAACTATATAGCTTATATATATATATATGTACATTGTTACGAATCTAGATATTTCTAGTTCTTGTTGTTTGACCCGTCACGCTTCAATGCCCCGCCTTTTTTTTTTTTTTTTTTTTTTTTTTTTTTTTTTTTTTTTTTTGTTGTTGTTGTTGTCTACTGTATACTAGTAAAATATTTGAAAATAATTTCCTACTGCAAAGATATTTTAACAGATTCCACTTTATGGTATCTTTGATATATTAAGTAACTTTATGACTTACTTATAACCATCTAAGAGAAGAGAATTGTGCTCTTACTGAACGATATCAACTTCAAAGATGCTTTCATTGATGCTTCCGTCGCTAACAAGATCAGTTGTAGAACATTTGACGATGAACAGCAAATAATGCAAATATCTTACAAAAGCAGCGATTCGTCACAGTCAATAGTCCTAAAAAGTGTAAGTAGTTTTTGCTATGAAATTTAAATTATATATAAATGAATCAATGTAGCTTATACAAAGAATATTGTTAAAAAAAAAAGAACGGCAAAAGGCTGTTATTATTTTCAAAAGCCAAAACATTTTTTTTTGTTAACAAAACGACAATCCTGAGCTTTACACAATGAGGTTTATTTATAAATAAAATCTCGTATAAAAATCGTATTATAACTAAAAAATAAATAATCATTTAGTACATTTAATTTATTTTTATAAATGTAGCGTAATATAGAGTCTAATTCCATGCAATGTTTTTGCAATAATTTCGACTGAAAACCAATTTAAGTTATTATAAGCTATTATAGTTTACCTAAAAAAGAATTACCTCCCTTTTGTATGTATTTTACCTACGCATGACCTGGCAGATGTTAAGAGTAAAATGCTATGAAAAACATATTAGCCCGCATATACTCCTGAATATTGGGTGAAGAAAACGGTTGAAGTTGGGCGTGGGACGAACAAGCACACATTTTAAGAACCCAATAAATGAGGAGGGGGAAGTAGGAGTGATGTGAGAGCAATGTTTATTTGTACGTTTATTTGTACGTAGAGGCTTAATTCCATGTATCTTCTTTCCATTCGTGTATAATGTCATTTTTGTTTGTAGCACTCATCATCTGCTACAATTCACTGCCACTAAATTTGTCCATATTTTAGAATTACGGCAACAGATTAGACGTGGAAATAGATATAAATTGTACAAGTTCAGGAATATATGAATGCTTAACTACATCAGTTTCAACGCAAGGAGTACTAAAGGTGAAATGTAAGTAAAGAATTGAGGCTGATATATAGTCTATTTTTGAAACATTAATTTAAATGTAATTAAATAACTTCTTATATGCTGTTATTCTTAAACTTTTTCTGATATTCTCCAGGCCCTGCAGAATTCTGTGAAAAAAACGCCAACACAATACAATACAATACAATAACAAAGTTTGTTGTTTCGCCCCTGGATGTCAATATACACGTAAAGATGTGTATTTGGGTTTTCCGGGAACCTACAGGGTATAAATTGATCAGAGGTTTGTAACTTAAATAAATATTTTTAACTGTAACTAACAATTTGTAGTGCATTCTTGTGTGCATGTTTGGGCTGTAGTCTTTTGTGTTGTCCTTAACCTTAACGCAAAAGTTAAAATAGAACAAAATTTTACACAATAACAACCTGTTGCAATCCTAATATAAGGTATTTTGTGTATTGACTTTAGTGGCCAATGAAAATTCTATCCCTGGTAACTGGTATCAATAATATAATATGATATTTGTCTCATTTTTTATGTCGTCTGCTTGCAAGACCAAGATATGTTTAATTTTTCAAGAATATCATTTTGTTTGACTGTATATTGTTACGTCCACAATCCCCTTGTGGCCAGAGCTGTGTAGATCTTGCTGATAATTCTCGTTAGTCCTAGGGGAGACTTTAATTATTAGTATTTATGTTTCAGTATTACACGAACTCTTCTTATAGTCCTGGGCACAAATTCAGTATTTGTATTCCAACATTTCCTTTCTTGTACATTATGGTAGTAGATAAATCTTATAGTAATGTATTCAACACAATAGGATAGTAACTTGACAAGGAAGCTTCAGTGTAACTGTTGTTGATAGTTTATTTCAGGTGGTATGTTCAATATATACAATATATCTATTATGTACAGTTAGAATAAAATAGTGCAAACACAAACGTTCTCAAAGGAACATATTTTGAAAACTCTCTGTCTTTCAGACAAAACAAATCATTAAATACTATCCGAGTGGTGCAAGGGATAGACCCATTACCAGTAGGGGTGAAAATCATGGTATCATTACAAAACTCATAACAAAAACGATAGGAACTTCCCCTATTAAATAATGAGTCGTTCCCAGACTCTGAGAATTTGAGATCAACACAGAATCCCAACATTACCTAGAACCTTTTATTTTCCTACTAAACGTCCTAATATGGTGTGTAGTAAGAAAAGAGAGAGAGAGAGGAATAAACATTGCGTGTTCCAATTCTTGGAAAAACAATATACATGACACGCCCCCACCCAATGAAAGAAATAATGTACCATAATTACCCAAGTAATACTCAACATGGTACATTTTTCGTACTTAACACTATCGTTTTAACAACCATCAATCAATGGAAGATTATAAGACAATTTAAGCAAACATGGCTCACTGGCACAACTAAATTATAAAAAGTGTCACTACCCAATGGTAATTGTGATTATAACGTGATGGACAAATATTTCCCCGTTAATATTAATATTAACTAATGTCTCAACAAGTACAAATAATTCAAAAATATTCTAGTAATTCTTATTTTAACTATGTACAGTTGTATGGATTTCCACCAAAAATTTGCAAAAAGTCTTAATCTATTTAAACAAATATAACATTGCTCAAACTCTGTCAATTTTCAACAGTTTACTTCTAATATACCAACCAAAAGATAAGTAATACATAACTCGAATCAAACTATAGGTTACTTCCCCTTTATATTACAGTGTCAACTTGACATTAACAGGGTTCATACCTAAGATGATGATACTTCCCCTTTTCTCAAATATGAGGAGAAAATACGCTCTAGTTACGATTACTACAGTAATCTCAATATTAAAATGTAATCCACTATTATGCGTTTTTGGCAAATTTGAAAGTTTAATATAAAAGATTGTTCAGGGTTGAATGAGTAACCACCTTTAGGTACCTTTGTTTCCCTCCATTCTCGGATATATGGAATATATAACAACCTATATACAACATAGTGAATATCCACTAGTTTTTTTCCCATTATATTACCATGATATAACAATTTAGCAATAGATTTCCAATATTATCTATTAATTTATACCAATTGATATTACATCTCTTTCTAAGATAAAAATTGTACATATTTAGCTCAAAGTTTTCCCACTTAATTGCATGTGATGACAATTACTTTTATCCATCCATATCAAGTAAATACGTGCATGTGTATATATTTATTGCATCATGCATCAACATTTAAATGGAATTTCTTTTCCATAATCAAATGAATTTAAAATATATCAGAACATCAATATTATACATGATTATAAAAATCATTAATACTTTCAAAAGACTTGACTTCTGTATGATACAAGTATTCTATAGTGTTATGGCCCTCTATTATGATGACTATTATTACGACTCGTTAAATCGGATTCAATGAATATAGTTGTATCTTTATTAGAAGTCTCTAGATTCTGCTAATCTGTAGCCCAAGCTAGGGGTTCCTTGACTGACAGGTCTATGCAGCAATGTAGTTATATTCGTGATAATTATCTTCAACACCTTTCTCAACAATGATAGATCACACAACTCCAGTTGTTGAATAAACAATTTTATTTAAATTGTAGACTCAATATAAACGATCAATAAACTTCATCAACTGATGGCAACATAAGTTTCAATACAATGGCATACAATATACAAATGAATATAGCGACTTCACTCGACAAACTTCCGAACTGAACTCTACAAACGTTTAAACTGAACTTTAAGGAGGTCGGGACTTAACAAAGAAAACTATCATCGAAGATTCTACAGGGTCTTAATACGCATTTTAACCTCTTTCTCTATAATTACTACGATCCAGAATTATCCTCCAATTTCCACGGGATTTGAACGAATTATTTTATTTAAACTGCCCTCAGGGCACAAAGGTCAAACCTTGGTCGCCTTGGACTCTGATACGCACTTGTTAAGAGGTCAATGCCTTACTACGTCATTCATTTATGACCGATATTCGTAACATCCCCCCCCCTTCTAAAGTTTTATAATTATTTCCTTTACATTTTAACCATACGAAAAATGTTAATTTTAAGGAATAATTATAAAAGAAAATATTCCGGGGAAAACAATACCATTCAATTGGCTATCCCAATAATTCAATCGAACTGATAACAATAACATATAATATATGCAATATAAGTTCATCTTATCAAATGGCTTAACTACAGTCATTCAATCATTCAATTTTTAATTCAAAACAATGGACAATTAAATTGTTTATCTAAATCTTGTTCACAAGAAAAATACATAATCATTCTTAATAGATATAATATAATACAAGTTAATAACTTCTATTACATGAACATTCCACGTTAATAAAAACCTCTCTCGTCCATTTAATTATAAACTAATATCTTTTACAATTTGTAATTATACAACAAAAGAAAAAATCACTTAATGTCTATTCAGACACGACTTATTTTTTTTTTCATAAGGAGAAAAAACTCGCTCTTGATGAAAAAATACTACTAGACCTGACCTAATTACACGTTACAAACATTATTGCTCGTGTAGACAGTATTTTTTTTTTTTTAAGCCTGTAGGCTGACTAACACATTAGACAACTGTCTGTGGCGAGACAACAGATTTCTAGGTCAGTATTCTTTTTTCTTTCTCTCCCTCTTCCTTGCGATCACTCTCTCATTCCCTATTGATTCTAACAATATTGACATCGCTATGCAAATTTACCTCATCACAGCCTAGGTCAAAAAAAATATTGCTACGCGATTAAATAGTTATCGTAACTAAATGAGCATTATTTAACAACCATTATCTCAATATGACATTCATTTATGTTATTTTGAGAACATTAAACATAGTCTGTTCACGAATTAAAATAGTTTATAGACAATTTCATTAAAAATATTTCAATCTTTCATTTTACCATGACCTTTCGACGTCATTATTTTCTTTTTAAAAGAGTTCACATTGAAACATTCTATCTTTCATGCAGACATGGATTTACTTGAAACAATTTTGGTTAATTTACTTAATTAACTATCAATCAAAGCAGATTATATTATCTTCATACAATCTTAGTACTAAATAGTAAGTACTTATTTTCTTTTAATTACATTAAAGACATTTCAAATACAATATTATTGAAGTACAAAAGATAAAAGCATAGGCTACTATAAATTTTTTTTCAGAGAGAAATCAATGTAACCATTTATGTACAAAACAACTGCTGGTTTGACTGGTGTGGTAAAACATTCCATTTCCAATCTTTTCAGTGGTGTACATTGCTCTTTTCCATTTTCCATAAAGGTTTTATTCATAGGTTCTCCTGTTACTTTCACAGTGTTCAGGTCTACCCAATCTTTTGATTGTCAGTACAATTCATTCAATCTATTTTAACTCATACAGAAAAAAAAAATAGATTAGTTTTACAATCTTGACATGAAATCCTTAATTAATAATACATTAGTTGAACATTGGTGTGTCAACATTATAAATTCTCAACCATGACATTCTCAACCATTCTGGTTTACAGTGTCAAGTCAGTGGCACATATCCTAAATTTATACAAAACAAGGATAAGTTTTATTTTACATTAGTTTCACTTCTGGTCTGCTTTTCATGTAACAGTATCCTAAAAGTGAAAAATCATATATAATACATTTCTTGGAATTCTTGTTAGTCATAGTTCTGTCTTGCTGCAACTATTTTTACCCTACATTATCATACATTCAATGATAATATAACAAATGAATAAATTCACATAGAAGAAATTTGCATCTTGACTCAGTGCAATATTTCAACAACAGTACATGATAAAATATTTTCCATAGTACAATCATAAAACATTTCTCAATACTTTAGTGATAGAAAAATTCTCTTTTCTCAAAACCATTTACATCTTTTTCAATCAAATTATCCTCTCTGCCAAATGTTTCAATTATCATTTCCAGAGATTCTCAAACATATCTTATAATCAGTCCACATTTATAATGTCCTCTGATTTAGAAACCAATTCTGCGGATAAAACTGATCTTTTTCTCTTATAGCAATTATTTTAAATGCTCAACCTAACAAGTTTGTTTAGAAATATCACACTATAATGATATTTACTCTAACAATACTTTTACTCATTCCTTTTTCATCACAAGTAAGGGATTTAGTTTTAAAATAGTAAGTTTGGTAACTAACTATCAGTGAATTTGTCATTCAATTCATCCTGTACTCCAGGCATAAATTTTACAAATAAGAGTAACAGTGTTAACAACATCAAGCTTATTCCAATTGTTTTCAGAAGGTAAGGCTTTATCATTTTCAAATGATATAATATTTTTGCCTTTCTTTCATCACACAACAATGGCATCTGCATGTGAGCAGTGTACAGTTTTTTTCTAACAAACACAGTTATGTCAGACAAAACATTTATGTACTTATCTAGGTACTTGCTCAGCCCAAGGAGGTCCAATTCGGTCGGCCATTCCTCTTGAAGTATTTTGAGTGGTCCTTGGACAGTGGGTCCAAAGATTGGTCCATAGGCTCCTCGACTTTCCGGATGGGATTCAGTTGACATCTCCTGCTCCAGGCATAAGTTCTTTAGTACTGGATTGAAGAGTTCCGAGGCGAAGTTGGTCCTTCGATCTGTCGGTATGGATTGTGGTAACCCATAGCTTTTGGTAGTTTCGGTCCAGCTCTCCGCACTCGTTTCTTCAGTGATGCTCCTCCAATCTTCATCTGTACCGGCAACTGCAGGTTTGCATTGTGATTTGTTTATGCTGTGGTCTATCTGTTCATAGACATCAGTAGTAGGATTTTCTTTCTCGTCGACAGCTTTCTCATGCAGCTGTAGCAACTCTGGGTCTACTTTCTGCTCAGCAATCAATTCATTTTGTGATGACTTCTTTGATTGTTCATTTCCTTTCGGACAATCTTCAATCATGGAGAAAATAGTAGTATCACGTTCCACTTCTTCTTCCTCTTTCTTCTCTCGTGGGAGAATTTCTTCTTTCTTTTCCTTTTCTTGTGAGAGAATTTCTTCTTTCTTTTTCTGTGGTGTCATACCATTTATGACATCACCTACAGGATAAAGTTCTTTTTCTTTTCCTGTCTCCACCATAGGACTAGGGTCTGGATTTTCCTTTACAATCAGTTCAGGTCTCACCCTCCCTTTCGCCAAATCATTTGCTAGGATAACGGATATGCCCTCAACAGGAAGTTTTGATATTACTCCAACTGTCACATATCCTGTCACCAAGTCAGATGTGAGGTATATCCTATGTAGAGGTATTTCTTCTTTCCATTCAAAACCTCTCAATAGGACAGTCTGTCCTGTCAATGTATTCACATTTAATGGTAATACATCTTTAAGCAGCAGTGTTAATGATGCTCCTGTGTCTCGTAATATTTTTACGGACTTCAGTGGTCCTTCCTTTTGTAAGGCCACACAACCTTCACTAATGAACGGTTGAAAACTGCACAGGGTCTCTGTGTCAATTTTATTCTTCCCTTGACCATGACTTTCGGGTGTTGTTTCATCTTTCGATGACTTCAGACTCTTGTTCGAGTCAAAAATACTTTGGTCTACTTTTTCGTCTCTGTGGACTTGGACAATTAATCCAATAGTAGCCATTCTGTATTTATAATCAGGATATTTATCCTCATTATCTTCAGTTGTAGATTTCTCTACCTTCTGACTTTTGCTCTCAGGCAAATCCACCCTCAGTGTTTCTGGTTTAGAAGAATCTTCCTTCGAATTCAGTTCGTTTGTATTTTCGCTTTCTTGTACATTCTGTATTGGTTTATGGCTTGCACACATGACCACTTTGTTAGGTCTTTTGTCGCTTCGTATACTCCAACAGTCTTCAATGCTATGTCCTGTTCTTTTACAAAAAGTACATTGGACGTTTTTGTTGATAGGTTTTTTATTAACATCATTTTGTTTCACAAAATGCTCTTTTTCACGATGTTTTTGTGGTGTGTTTTCTGCTTGCCGTTGTGCCCTATTAAAATTCTTTCCATCAGCTGTTCTATGACACAGTGTGTACTGTTCAGCTAAATCAGCAGCCTTATGTGGGTCAGTGATATCACGCTCGGATAAATACATTCTTATATCCGGCCTCACTTTGTTAATAAAATCCTCTAACAGAATGATATCTTTCATTTCTTTTAATGTGGAGATATTTCTGGCTTTTATCCACTGATCCATTAACTTTTCTTCTGCTCTAAGGAAGTCTAAGTGTGTTTGGTAAGGGGACATTGTGTACTGACGGAACCTTTTCCGATAACTTTCCGGTATTTGGTTATAGGCTTTAAGTACAGTGTCTTTAATGATTTCATAATCATTTAAATTCTCCTCTTTTAACAATAGAACACAATCTCTTGCCCTTCCCTGAGTAAAAGCTGTTCTCACTAATATTCCCCATTTATCTTCTGGGAACTTAAAATCTCTGCAAGAAATTTCAAAGGTCTGGAAGAAATTAGCTATTTCACTTTCTTTATCAATGTAGGTAGGGACTAGCTTTTTCCATCTGGCCATCTCTACATCACTATGAGATTCTTTTTTAGTAGCTCCTATCTTCGCTAGTTCTATTCTTTCCTGACTTTCTATTTCTCTTTGACTTTTCTTATCTTCCATTACCATCCGTTTCATTTCTAGTTGAAATCGCAACTGTTCGGACATCTGACCTTCAACTTGATATCCCTCCGCGCTTGATTCTACTTTCAACTTGCCACTCGCAATCAACACATCATTTATCTGCTGTGTCAACACAGTCCTCGATGGTGTAGTCTCAGTAACTTCTATCTTTAAGATCTCAGCGATCTCTTTTAACTTCTTTATTGATAAAGTTTTCAGAACTTCTTCTTCTGGATTTTCAATAAATTCCATTCTTTAGTTAAGAGATTTATAAAATGGTAAATTTCCAACTTACGTTTTTCCAATCGGAAGAATGAATTCAGCGTTATTAGGCTTGCTCAGTAGGTCACGGCTCCAACACACAACACAACACAACTTGAATATATGCTTCACTATACAACTATATCGGACGAAGACCCCAAACTGTTATGGCCCTCTATTATGATGACTATTATTACGACTCGTTAAATCGGATTCAATGAATATAGTTGTATCTTTATTAGAAGTCTCTAGATTCTGCTAATCTGTAGCCCAAGCTAGGGGTTCCTTGACTGACAGGTCTATGCAGCAATGTAGTTATATTCGTGATAATTATCTTCAACACCTTTCTCAACAATGATAGATCACACAACTCCAGTTGTTGAATAAACAATTTTATTTAAATTGTAGACTCAATATAAACGATCAATAAACTTCATCAACTGATGGCAACATAAGTTTCAATACAATGGCATACAATATACAAATGAATATAGCGACTTCACTCGACAAACTTCCGAACTGAACTCTACAAACGTTTAAACTGAACTTTAAGGAGGTCGGGACTTAACAAAGAAAACTATCATCGAAGATTCTACAGGGTCTTAATACGCATTTTAACCTCTTTCTCTATAATTACTACGATCCAGAATTATCCTCCAATTTCCACGGGATTTGAACGAATTATTTTATTTAAACTGCCCTCAGGGCACAAAGGTCAAACCTTGGTCGCCTTGGACTCTGATACGCACTTGTTAAGAGGTCAATGCCTTACTACGTCATTCATTTATGACCGATATTCGTAACAATAGGTATTCCATAATCAAAATTCAAACGAATGATAGGTTATCATGACACATTCTTAATGAATAAATGAGATGATCTGAAAAAGAAGTATTGGGTTATTCAGTCAATCATGTAGTACCCGAGATAGAGTATCAGCTATGACCTTGTCTCTATCTTGTCGATGATACGGGGAATGGGATACCAGTCGGTCTTTGTCAAATTACTTAATTTCCCAAGGTCTCTATAAAACTGCAGTGTGTGGTCGGCTTTTGGTACCATCACACAGGATGTAGACCATTTGCTATCACATTTTCCTCCTATGTCATCTTCTAACATATACTTTACATCTAATTTAATATGCTCAGGTCTGATGGGGTCAAATGGATGCTGTTTAATAGACCTGGCACTGTTGGTTAACACTACATCGTGCTCTATTACATGTGTCCTACTGGGAACATTTGTAAACATTGACTTATTTTCATGTACCAGCTCAATAATCTTCTCCTTATCTTCTACCGGAAGATGTTCTAGCCTTGTATCTAAACTCTTAAGGGCATCTGTATTATTAAGTTTACTTTCTGCAAACTTATATTCTATCCTAGATAAATCCGTCGGGACTCTAGCTAACGAAATCATGGGGACCTCCCGTGGTTTACTCTTTTCCCTGGAAACATAGGGCTTAAGTAAATTAATATGGCATACCCTCTGTTTTTGTCTCCGGTCAGGAGTCTTTATCAAATAATTGACCTCGCCAAGCTTTGACTCTATCTCATAGGGTCCACTAAACTTTGCACTAAAAGGCTGATTTTGCAAAGGTAGAAACACAAGAACTTTGTCACCTGGTGCAAAAGTTCTAGCTGTAGCTTTACGGTCATAGTTCTGTCTCATACGCTCCTGCATCTGTGGAAAATGAATCTTCACATGGTTAAAAGCATGATAAAGCCTATTTTTAAATTTATCTACATATGACAAAAGTCCAATCGGTTCACTGTCCGTTAGCCAAGTTTCATGTAGAAGTTTCAACGGACCTCTGACTGAGTGTCCATACACAAGTTCGAATGGGCTAAACCCCAGGGATTCCTGAGTGGCCTCCCTTGCAGCGAACAGTACATAAGGCACACCCTTATCCCAGTCTTTCTCGTTTTCATAACAGTACTTTTTAAGCATCGATTTTAATGTCTGATGAAACATTTCCAGAGCTCCCTGGCTCTCAGGATGATAGGCACTTGATAGCCTATGGCTTATCCCTAATTGTTCCATGACTTGTTTGAAAATGTTCGAAGTAAAGTTAGTCCCCTGGTCGGACTGTACTGTCTTCGGTAGGCCATAACGTGTGAAGAAATTTGTCAGGGCGTCTACCACCTTCACTGTTGTTATGTTCCGCAACGGAATGGCTTCCGGGAAGCGAGTGGATGAACACATGACTGTGAGCAGGTATTGAAAACCGGCTTTTGTTTTCGGCAACGGGCCCACGCAATCAATGAGTATATGACTGAATGGTTCGTCGAACGCTGGTATCGGCTGGAGTGGAGCGACAGGAATTCGTTGGTTAGGACGTCCTACCATTTGGCATACGTGGCAAGTCTTGCAGTATTGTTCGACATCTCTTCTCAGTCCTGGCCAGTAGAAGTAAGGGAGGATACGGTGGTGCGTTTTTCGGACTCCCATGTGACCAGCGAAAGGAAGATCATGCGCCATACGCAGTATATCTTGACGATAGCACTTAGGTATTACAATCTGGTGAATACTGTCCCACTCGTTTGTACCTGAGTTGAGCGGTTTCGACTTTCTCATCAACACTTCATCTTTCATGTAGAAACATTCCGCCATCGCATCTGCAGTCTTTTCATCAACAGCTTTCATTCTGAGTTGCATTATTACTTCGTCATTAAATTGTTCTTTCACCAATTTCTGCTTTGGTGACAAAATGTTATCGTTCTCTGTTGCATCACCAGTTGTTAGTTCAGCAAAGAACGTAGCACTTAAATCGATGTCAGGTGTTTCTGTTATCACTGTTTCATTCGCATGTGTGTCTTCAGAACAGACAAACACATCTTTCGTTGCACTACACGGCGTAGCAGGAGTCTTTACCGACTTCTTTTTCTGCATTGCTCTTGTCAGTGCACATGTTGGGCGTTCATTGGCAGGACGTAGGTTTTTGTCCTCCGCCATCTTTGTCTCCAACACTTTAACCATGGGCTCGACAGTGACTCTGCCGCCCATAATGTCATTTCCTAATATCATGGAAACGCCTTTGACGGGTAGTGCGCGCCACACTCCCACTACGATGTTACCTGTAAAAATATCCGACTCGAGTTTTATTCTGTGCAGTGGAGCTTCCACAGCCTCCATACTAGCACCTCTCAGCACAACAGACTCACCGGTACTGGTGGCATCCGTTAACGGCACACTGCCCTCCAGGATCACGCTGACAGCAGAACCCGTGTCACGTAATATCTGTATTTTCTTCTTGCTGAGTACATCGACTTCTGTCGACACTGTCCCCTCGTAGACAAAGGGTCGAAAATCGGATAGGTCGTCCTCTTCCGGGACTTCAGGAACCATCTGTTCCTCACGGCCTTCTGAAAGCATAATAGATTGAGTACAGCTATTCTCTTTTACCTTAGATAGACTGTTCTCAAAAACCATCGACTCCACAACTATGGGCGATGCCGGCAGCATTTCTTTTGAGTTTCTTGACCCTGTGTTGCACACTTCTTCTGCCTGCTTGCTATCTTTCTGCACTCTGGCACAGTGTAGAATAGCACCTTGCTTCTTGGTAAGGATCCAACAATCTTTCTTCATGTGGCCCTCTTTCTTGCAATTGAAACATACCACCTTTGCTTTATTTACATCTGTCTGCTTCCTGAAATGAACTAAGTTACTATTATTATTTACACCACTGTTCTTATTATTGTTTTCACTTGTCTCTTTTGGTTTACTAGCCTCCTTGGGCTCTGGTTTGTGCACTTTGGGTTTGTCAGCATAATATGGCTTTATGCTGGCGTGAATTATGGCATAGTTATCTGCCAATCTAGCAGCTTCATGCACATCTTCAACCCCTCGGTCTGAGATGTGGGTTTTAATATCCACTCGAATACAATCATTGAATTCCTCAAACAATATTAGGTTCTTGAGTTTATCAAACTCACTTACATTCTGTGACCTTAGCCACTGTTCTAACATTTTCTCCTTTTGTCTCAAAAAGTCTACATGAGTTTGATCATATGCCTTCTTTCTGTCTCTAAATAGCTTTCTATATTTTTCTGGTGTCAGGGAATAACTTTTTAGCACCCTATCTTTGATCACTTCATAGTCATTTATTTCCTCGGGTGTTAAACTCAACACTACGTCCAATGCTTTTCCTTTGTTGAGAGTTGACCTTAACAATAAAGCCATCTTATCATCAGGGAACTGATAATCTACAGCTATCCTCTCAAAAAGCAAAAAGAAATCTTGAACATCTTCTTCTCTGAATATAGGCAAGTGTTGCTTCATTGCGCTAATATCCATACCATTGCTGTCCCTACGATGGTCAGGTCTGTTCATGCGTGCCATCTCTATCCTTTCTCTGCTTTCAATACTAATTCTTTCATTTTCTATCCTAATTCTTTCCAATTCCATTCTCTTCATAGCTAATTGGAATTTTAGGTTTTCACTCAACCCTTCATCTTCATCATTGTTTGATGATCTAGATGACATATTTCTTACCTCGTCTCCGTGGGCAATTACCTCGCCCCCACTGGGAGCTACATAACCTTCATTGATATCGTTCTGTCCCACTTCAACTACATTAACAGTGTTCATGGCATTCTGCCCGTTCAAACATGTCATAATTTCTTTGGTCAAACGATTACGATAAGGTCTTGCCTGTCCTGCCTCAATCCCAAAGGACTCAGCTAATTCTTTTAGTTCAGCAAATGACATGGCATTAAGTTCCTCACTTGATATATTCGAAGCCATAGTATAGCGTTCGAAATATTTGTGATAGTAGAGTAGTATATATTGTATAATAAAATATAACGTTCCAACTTACGATTTGTCCAGAAATTTGCACAATATAATATTAAACACTTCGTGGAATCTTCACACTTCCCAAGGAATAAATGCGCAAACCAGTTCTCTCCTCTTTTTAAAAAAAGAATAGTTTCACAGTCCTAGAAAACGAAACACAAATATGCCGCTCTCAGTACTACTAATGTCACAAAATATTTCTAGGTCAGGAAAAATATAACTCAAATTTTCCAGACGAGATCAACAAATTTTTTTCCAATCCTAGATCAGGAAAAGTAGAACTCAAATATATCGAACGAGACCACTAAATTTTGTTAATCCTAGGTCAGGAAAAGTAGAACTCAAATATACCGGGCGAGACCACCAAATTTTGTTAATCCTAGGTCAGGAAAAGTAGAACTCAAATATACCGGGCGAGACCACCAAATTTTGTTACGTCCACAATCCCCTTGTGGCCAGAGCTGTGTAGATCTTGCTGATAATTCTCGTTAGTCCTAGGGGAGACTTTAATTATTAGTATTTATGTTTTAGTATTACACGAACTCTTCTTATAGTCCTGGGCACAAATTCAGTATTTGTATTCCAACATTTCCTTTCTTGTACATTATGGTAGTAGATAAATCTTATAGTAATGTATTCAACACAATAGGATAGTAATTTGACAAGGAAGCTTCAGTGTAACTGTTGTTGATAGTTTATTTCAGGTGGTATGTTCAAAATATACAATATATCTATTATGTACAGTTAGAATAAAATAGTGCAAACGCAAACGTTCTCAAAGGAACATATTTTGAAAACTCTCTGTCTTTCAGACAAAACAAATCATTAAATAATATCCGAGTGGTGCAAGGGATAGACCCATTACCAGTAGGGGTGAAAATCATGGTATCATTACAAAACTCATAACAAAAACGATAGGAACTTCCCCTATTAAATAATGAGTCGTTCCCAGACTCTGAGAATTTGAGATCAACACAGAATCTTAAGGGAGCAGTACTACCTAGATTTTTGAAAAAAAATGATTTATTTCATTCATCAATGTGTTTGGTATGTTTAGAAAGCTTAGTTATTCTATTTTCAATCACAGAAAAAAGTATGTTCCTGAGATGAATATTTTTTGAGATACAGGCCGACAAACAGGGTAGGGGGTCTCCAAGAATTTCCACTTTTCGTCACCATTCTCGACCAAAATCTTTGGTTTTATTACAAATGTAAATAATCGGTGCATAGTTTTTGTGGAGATTGGTGAGGCTACAAGCAAGCTGTGGTAGCTGGAAATGTGGATGAATACAAGCATACAAGAAACATTCCAGTGCCAGTGATGGATGCCATCAAACCTTTATTCAAAGACCTCGCCAAAACTGAACTTTTGAAGAAGTGTCTAGAAGGGTACACCCAAAATGCGAACGAAAGCATGAACAGCGTGATATGGAGGTTGTGCCCAAAGAACAGTTACTATGGATTGACAGTTTTGCAAGCTGCTGTAAGTATTGCAATGATGGGGCAACATCACTTCTAGACATAATGAAGAAATGGGCCTAAATCCTGTGTGTTTTGCACGCAAGTTCTGTGAAGATAAAGACTTCTTGCGTATCATCAATGCTCATCGACAGGCCACTGCAGCATCTTTCGAGGCCAGAAGAGCAAAGAGGAGGAGGAGGCTTGCCTTAGAAGAGCAGCAGGAGGAAGCTGAAGGGATTCCCTTCCAAGCAGTGGGCCACTAAGGTGGTTTGACATAATTTTGCTTTAAATGAGCTCTTAAATTTGACAAAAAAAGGCTTTTAAAAACTTTGACGAAAATTGCGGTTCGCCATTGGTTTTTGGGTCATATTTTGAACATTTTTCAAGCAATCATCACCAAATTTTGTGTGCAGACTTCAAACATTATTGTTTATAGTGTTAACTATCAGCTTTGACCTATCTGTCATAGTTTGTGAATTATCCTTATTTAATAGTTGAAAAATATTAATATAAAATAGGTCATTTTTGCGGAGTGATAAGTGGTGAAAGCTTTAGGATATAATATCTGTGGTAGTTCACACCATAGGGACAGCTATGAGAAAGATATTGTGCAAATATAAACTTATTCTGACAGTTTGGTGAAAAGTTACAGCTAAAAAATGTATCCTATGTTTTCGATCTTAAATTTTTCCACTCTGTTACTAAAAATAGATTTGTGACCTAAATATTTGTAATATAAAAAAAATTAAAACATAATATAAAACCTTAATGTGTTTATAAAGTGTCTGCAAAATTTCAGCCAATTTGATCAATATTTACTTATTAAACAATTGAAATAAAAGTTACGGTCAGTTCTAGGTAGTACTGCTCCCTTAACATTACCTAGAACCTTTTATTTTCCTACTAAACGTCCTAATATGGTGTGTAGTAAGAAAAGAGAGAGAGAGAGGAATAAACATTGCGTGTTCCAATTCTTGGAAAAACAATATACATGACAATATATTTAAACTGTTTTCTTTCTCTTAAATATAGAAACCACGCAGATGTCAAACTATAATGTTACATTTAGTTACCTCCATGACATGACGACTCAGGGTACATTGGAAATTCAAATTAAAAAAACACACAATTTTCAATATGGAATGTATTATCTTGTGTTCTATTACAACTTCCTTCCTTCATCGTTGCTGCATTTTGAAATTATAGGTAACGTACGTTAGTAATTATTAAACAAACTAGTTGTATCATAATTGGTGGTTTAAGTCAAAAAGAGAAAAAGACAAAAATATAAAGAATAGTTTGTTATTATTAAACTGTAGGCAAACTTTTACATAGCTATATCTTTAAATTTTCAAAATATAAGTACATTTATATAATTAAAACATCAAATTAATTTTCATAGAACTTTGCTTAATAGGCAAAATCTACGTCTGTATTGTTTATAAGCTAACCCACGTCAACAATTATCAAAATCCCCCCTCCTTTTCCCTCCTCACTTTATTTTGTTGACATAATTAATGAGATGCAATAAATATACTTTTTTCTAAACTTACAACTCCGAAATGTATCAATGAAGGCAAACCAATCAGAATGACAGCAGTATTTTCATTTATTAGGACTTTTATGTGTGTTTTTTGTAGGCTACACTTTAATCGAACCTTCAATGCTTTAACGTCTTATGACAGCTATCAGTGATATAGGCTTATAGAAATCATGCTTAATTAAGTATTTTATTGTTAATTCGCTAGGATTAAATCCTTGATTAAAACTGATGATTGATGTTAAATGTATTGAAATTCACTTTCTACTATGTAAAACTTTCATTGACAAATAAAAAAGCTGACCAACATCAGGATTTCTTACTAAACGCATACAACTTTGCCAACACTACAACGGACGTCACTGAAAAGAAAAACTCCACCTTCACTTGTCGTATTCATGACCAACAAGCCAAACGACTAGAATTGATGTATGACAATGGAGATGGGAATCTAGAGACATTGGCAGAGACTGTAAGTCAAGGAATTATTATGTCCGACACAATAATAGGATAGCACTTAAAATCTTACTGTCGCTTGCCTCATTACTGACGCAAGTCATCGCATGGGCCTTATAACAAAAATGGAGTAATTCCACTGTGGATTACGCAGTAGTGAAGTATTGTATAAACCAATATTTAGGAATTATGTGGATATATTAACACAGGTTTTCCCAATTAATAGGTATATACAAAATAAACTACAAACTTTATCAGAATAGATATTAGAAATAGGTGGACATTTGTACCTTTTCTTTTTGCTGGTTATGAAAAAGAATAAAAATATTAAGTTTTACCTAATATTGGTGTTGTTTAATTAGTCTAGCTATAGTAGTTTTAAAATTTTTTTTAAATTTATCTCCTTACTTTTACATATAGGGTATATTTACAATAAACATTGTTTTGGTTTAAAGAATGGTAATTTTTAACTAATTTCTTTAAAATGTTTGGTCACTCATAATCAGATAGACCTATATAACTTTTATCTTAGGTGAATAACAATACATTGACGTACCAAATCAACACAACATGCAAGAGTTCAGGACAATATATTTGTCAAATAAACGATAACTCTAAAGTCACACAATTGAAAGGCTTGCTTATGGTAAAATGTAAGTTCCATTTCTTTTTAATTCAGGGATCGGCAACGATCTAATATCAGAGTGTCAAAGTAGGATTTCTAATCCATTTAGCGTGTGAACAGTTTAAAAGACATTCTTTGCCACCAATTAATTTATTTAATGAAGAGACTTGAGTAGCCTTTTTGTACTGTAGGCTAATAGAAGTAGGGCTATTAATACCGTTTTTTTTTTTTCAAAACCGGTTTTCGGTTCTATAAATCCGTTGGTTTTTTTTGCCCCATCCCCCAACCCGCGCGATGTCACAGGCCGGAAATGCAAAGTGTGCGAAGGTTTAAGTCTATTTGAAAAATAGTTAAAACTTAATTAGTGTTTGCAGGGCTTTCAATGGGTTGATTTGTTGGAATACAATACGATTTTTTTTTACTTTACCATGGCATTCTTTAGAACTAAAAAATGTGGGCTAATTGATCAAAGCTGATAATAGCTTTTGATAATCAAATTTCCGATTATCGTTGACTATACTATTACCGGTGGCTAGCCGAATTATTTAGGGTCACATGGAAAACCTAGTTTTGCGTCGCCGTTGCGTAATTCTAAGGGGAGCGCACATCAAAAGGATGAGCCGAACATTCTTGTTAATTGTAACTTTACATTTTGTTTGATGTTGTTTTTACCATATCGCAAGCCATAGTGACGATTGACTAATTAGTGTGAGCAAGGCATTTCAAGAATTGTTTTGTGCGAATCCAGCATAAAGGACTCAAGGACAGTGCTTCGAACACCGTCCGAGAGTCGACTGCTTTAATTCAACGCCCATGGTTGAGTCTTTTTTAACCCTTGAAACCATGTTTGGATCAGCGTTAGCAGGCCATGCACGCCGACATAAAAAGGTATGATTAGGCAGACTCTGTCCGATGATAGCCCTACGCTGGCCGCCTATAGGGCGGTCGCGTCTTAGGCGGCTTGCTCCGTTTGGATTCCTCTTTTGCGAACGTACATTTGCTCACGCCCTCGAGCCATCCAGAGTTTGCTTCGTATTCCTGTAATGTGGGCTGATGGTGCGTTGGCCGAGCGGATTTTGTCTGACACGGGGATGGCCCCATCTAAAGTAAACACATCACCTCAAGGCCACCTTTAAAAGCAGCCGTTTTTACAGGATGTTTTGTATACGGTACCTTTCCGTACGTCGCACCAGACCCCACCCACGGAGGCGCCAGAAATCGGACAGTGGGGTACCCACAGGCCCCTCAAATGGAAGAACAGAACGAGCCGATTAACCTCCAGACCTGCAGCTCGGGATACCACGCCTCTCTTTGTCACCCACAGAGATGGGAGTGGAAGTATCTCGGCGACCGCTTGTCCCATGCATTAGCCCACTGGTCAGACTCGGGGAACCAGTGGTGTTCACTCTTCGCCAGATTAGAACTTCTATTTGAAACGAGAGCTGGGAGTATTATTCCCTTGTAGCTCTGAACAAGAACTCAGCGGTGCGTTTGAGCACGACTCTATCTCCGTAGAGATCAGTGGATAGTGAGTCACCCGTCCTATCTCCTCGATCGACGAGACGTGGGCACTCCCGCAGGATATGCTCCACTGTCTCCTCCTCCTCCCCACAATGGCGGCACCGCGAGTCAAAGCTAGGCCGGAACCTGGCGAAGTATGCCCCAATGGGGCAGTGGCCAGTGCGGAATTGAGATATGATACTTTGTTCCGACCTATTTAGGCACCACCATGGGTCGGTGCGGTTACGGCGGGGCAAATGCCGCCAGACTTCTCGGCCCTTGTCAGAGCTGTCACAGCCCTCGTTCCATCTTCCTGTCTCCCACTTTCGGATCAATGTACGGGCCTTCTCAAAGGAGCATGGCGTGATGCCGGGCTCCTCAGAGGTGGGTGTGCTCAGCCCACCTTTTTTGGCAAGGTGGTCTGCTCTTTCGTTTCCAGGTAGGCCTGTATTCCCTGGGACCCACTGCAGTAGCACGCGGTCTCCAAAGCGCTGGCTTAGCTCGTCTGAAGCCAGTAGAATTTTCTCTATATGAGGGGGCCAGTTGCTCAGATTCTCAGTAACCTGGAGCACCGACATGGCATCAGTCAGGATGATGACGGTCGTAGAGCCGAGGGTGCCTTCGACGTGGCAAAGGCGGATCCACTACAAAGCCTTACTGATGGCCTCGATATCTGCACCGTAGTTGCAGAGACCGTCGCAAGGCCCCCATAGTTCGTCTCTATTCGGGTTACCGGGGTATTCTATGTAGACACCAAAGCCGGAAGTACCGGTGTCTGCATTAGCCGACCTGTAGGTGTAGACATGGACAGCCCCGGGCGGTAGGGCATTTGGCGTGTCCATGGCTACTTTTTTTAAGTAGCTTTGGGTCGGACGTTTTGCTAACTGAGGTGTCCTTCAGCTTCGTCCGTATTTTGGTGAGCAATGGTGTGTTCCGCGGAGAGAAACTCAAGTACCTTTGCATAGGCAGCCTTGTATCGGGTAGGTTGATTTCGGATGACAGCCTTTTTGCGTGGTGCATAAAGGACTGCATCTTTATTTTCTTCCTACCCTTCCAGGTGTCTACTAAGACTCTGGTTGGGAAGCTTTCCTCGAGTCTTTTGTAGTGCTCATATGTCGTTATGCCCGTTCTCTCCTAAGCTGAAGGGGTGGTATGTTAGCCATCACCTCAGCCGCTGCCACTAGGGACGTTTGAAAGGTGCCGCAGATAAAGCGTAGTGCTTGGTTCTGGATGCGATCCAGAGTTGCGAGGGCCATTTTGGACGCATAAACCTGTAGAGAAAGGCTGTAATCTAATTATGATCTTACGGGCCCTGTATAGAGGACCAGATCAGGGTAGATTTATTTTAAAAGATTGTATATTGCATATTACGCGTAATTACTATTAATGCAATTGATTAACTATCACAATCAAACACAAGAAAACTATCAGCTTGCTAAACATAGTTTGAGCTCCCCCCCCCCCTGCCTTAAGTGAATACTAATATGAATACGAGTCTTGTAATAATATGTAAGTCTAGGACGAATGGTGACAGTGTAAAATTAGAATTAGAGTGTATAACAAAATATAGCCTATAAATGGTGGCATTCTGGGATTTTTACAGGTAAAGGGTTATCAACTTATACGACCGCCCCGGGAGGTAAAAATTACGTTTTAACCAGTATATTCTATTTTATAGGTCAAGCACAAAGTTGTAATAACAAAAATAGCTTTAACGTTTCATTACATCGACAAAACATTACCGTTAAAATGTGTTATTGGATGTACCCAGCTCCTACATCGTATGTTGTATATAAAGGTTAGTGTTTAGACAAATATATTTCTAGCTTACTAACTACAATGATAATTAGATAGATATATTTATAGATGGCTGGTAAGGCAATCTTTTAAACGTGTATTATTATTTTATTCTATTATATTAAAATTAGAAAGTCCAGCACAACAACGCCTCAATAATAAGTCAGACTACAACATTATCTTTAGTTACCATGGAAACAAAACAACTAGAGCAGACCTGGAAATAACATTTCCGACATGGATTAACTTTGGCCCTGGTAGATATCTCGTTGAAGCTACACAAAGTCTAGATACCAACTCGTGGATTTACTTTGATATTAAAGGTAACAGGTTGATTTCCTTATAGCAAGATGAATTTATTGTTGTCTAACACTTTCTTTAAAACAAAATTTGGATATTTTTACAGTTGTAAGTTCGTGAAAACTTTATCTTTGAAATTGAATGGTTTTTAGCTAATTTTTATCTAAAATAGCTAGTTATTTATATTAATCAATACGCCAATTTCTTAGAAGCAAACTATTAAAACTTTGCCGCCTGATTTTCTATTTTAGAACACATGCAATCATTAAAATGATATCCTAAACATTTATACATTTGTAGGTCAAACAGAATATTGCAAAGATAACAACAAAGTTCCCAGTTTTCCAGTTTCCTTGCTTCAGCTGCAGTCAAGTTTTACTGTAAAACTCTGTTTAGTGATGTACCCAAAACCTACTTCCTATTTGTTGTATAATGGTTAGTGTTTACTCTTTACTCATAGATATACTTAGAGAAACAGAAATAGCACAAACGTCAAATAGATAGAAAATGAGGTAGTGTAGATTGATGGAGGTATAGATCGTTGGATAAATGGATTAATGGATAAATTTGGGAAGATGACAGATAGATAAAGATAAATATATATCTACTAGATATATAGATTGAGAGATATATAAAAGAAATGTATAGAGATTGATAGATAGATTGATTGATTGAACAATTGTATGGATGGATGGACTGATAGATAGATAGATGGATAAAAAGGTGGGTGAATAGATTGATAGATAGAAAGATGGATGGTTAGATTAACTTGTCAATGTAATATTATTATTATTGAAAATTTGAAAATATTTCACTTAAACATACCAGAAATCTCATCCCCACAAATTGAAGCTCAACTGATCTACAACGACAACTACAATATCAGCTTTGAATACACTTTGAACCAATCAACTAAAGGCGAACTAGAAATAACATTTTTCTCATCAAATGGCCTTGGGAGACATTACGTCAACGCCAGCCAATCCAGCAATGCGTATTCACTGATATACTTTGATATTACAGGTATTATTGATCATTTCAATTTATAAAAAGTGTAATTATCAGCTAAATAATAATGTCTAGAAGAATTAATTATTGTTCATAACTTAACATTTCATCGTCTCTTTTTTAGTGTTTTTTTTTGTTTTGAAAACACAGACAATCCGTGCGCGTCATTTTTTAATCTGTTATTCGTTGTAATTTTACTGTTGAGTAAATGGAATTAACATTTTATACCGTACGGAGATTTCTTTTAAATGCTAGTTTTTTTTTCTTTGTTCAATTTTATTCAAATTTCTTTTGTCTTTAGGGTTCTTCTATAATTCAATATTATTCAGTTAAACGAAGCAGTAAGACTATTGATTGAAACGCGTGTTACTGAAAACTATTCTTATTTATATATTTTGTATCATGAAGAACACCTTAAGCACCTTATCTTTAGTAAATGTGTACTTGTATCATCATAATCATCATCAGCATAATTTAAAATTAAAACAAACTATGGAATGGGTACTATCTAAATTTAAATCAGACATCTTATAAAAAAATCACTATTATTTCTAGAAAACACATTACGGTTTAGTATAGTTGTTCTTTTCAAATGAACCCTATAATATAATAATAATAATATCTTTATGTTTATAAGGTTTTAATTGTGGCACTTTTCAGTTTCATAACCCCTTAAACATGTTCATTTGAAAGTCAAATACCGTCTATGGGGGTTAGTGCAGGCCCCATTAGTCATTAGGTTTTACCCGCATCGTACCAATTAGAGAAATCCCTAATCGCGTCCTAATGAAATTGCCGCAATGAATGCCGTATCGTTTTCTTTTAGGATTTTCTTATTACGGCAGACTTCTGAAATGGCCGAAAAGAAACCTAATACCCTAAACCTCATTAGAATGTGTGAATTTAAACGTTAAGTGGCTATGTGTTTGTGAGTTGCGCGTATTGAAATTGAAGTGCTAATAGAGACCAGTTTTATGGCGACTTTCGTTAGAAGATCTAAAAGAATTTTTTCCTTTCTTTTTGTGATGTTACCCATATCATTGAATAGCCCCAGGTCATCCCGTGAAAAAGTGGTAATTAGAGAAAAAAAAGTTTTATGGCCGACTCAGTGGGAATTTAAGAGTGCGAGGTTTCTTTCATGTTTCTTTCTTGTTTCATAATACCCTGTCAATAGTTTATAATAGCTCTAGGCTATATTTGCCGTCTTCGTGTTTTTCATAAGATTTAGATCTAATTATCTTATAAGTTTACAGACGTTCCTTCTAGATAGAAGATTATTACGTCCACTAGGCCCAAAACTCCTGCAGGGCGACAAGGATCCGTCGGTGACAGGGCTAGAACCCGCGACCTGTCAATTGGTTTTTGGTTGACAGTCCGGTGAACTAACCGCTGGACCAGCCGGCTTCACAGTTATTAGTTATTTGTGTTGTTAGTTTTGAAATACATTAGACTAGTATTGCAACCTAAATTATATAGATATCTAGTAATAAACGATATATATATTGTTTTTTATAACATTTTCATGTATTTTTAACTGTTTGATGGAATAAACGTATTTAATTAGTTCTGTTTTTAAAGTTATAAATCGAGTTAGTTTTAGTACCGTAGATGTTAGAAATTTAAATATCATTTGTTAATTATTTTTTTTTAGGAATTGAAACATAATTAATAAAGTTTAAGCTCATTTTTTAAATGTTTTTTTTGTGTGTGTAGAATTTAAATATAGACTAGATCTAATCTAGATCTAGACATTTATAAAAAATTAAATTGTATATTTAAGTTACAAAAATAATAATTTCTTTATTATGAATAGATCTAGATCTACCGAGTAAAATGAATACAAATATATTTTTTTGTACCTTCATTTGAGTTTCATTAAAAATATTAAAATAATTATAAAAAAAATTCAATACCAGGTAGGTTGATTTAAACATCTAATAGTCTTCAATTTTTTATTATTAATTTTACTTTTTTTTTCAGATTTTATTGTATATATGGAATAACCCAATTGAGATTAGGTCTTAATATGGCCTTCAAAACGCATAAATGGACTAGATTAGGTTTTCCCCTAACGTTGCCCTAATGGTTTCAACCTGCGTTTAACTCCAAAAAAAAAAATCTCCCTGAATTGCCGACATATTACGGCCATCTTGGAATAATTTCTGACTAGAAACCTAACTGCTCTTGAGATGACAGACTTCAATAGAATGTGTGAATTTAAATGTTAAGTGGCAACGTGGTTTGGACATTGAGATAGACACGTTGAAGCGATAAAAAGAGTTTTATGACCTTTGGTCAGTAGATCTAAGAGTCAGTAAGAGATTAGTTTTTTGCATTTGTAGTCAAAGTTTTTAGTGTTTTCTTTTTATCTTACAGCCAATGAAAGAACTCGATGGTGTAGCGCGCCATTTTGTAGATAGAGGCTCTGTTTCTTGATTTACAATTATGGTTCTAATTCTCTTGTTACTCTTGTTTTCTGCGAGCCGAAGGATTACATGTTTTTTCTATAAATTCTATTATATACTAGGTAAGCTCATATGTCACGAGGCCAACCGAATTGTCAAATAGACCTATATATATGTTAATAAGTTAATACATTAATAATTAATTATATTTATATAAAATAGACTAAGTCTAAGCTATTACCATTTATTTTTTCATTTATAATAAATCTTATTAAATCTTATACACTTATAGTAAGTTATAGGTAGGTAACTTATAGGCTACATTATTACAGACGCTCCTTCTATAAAGAAGATTATTGCGTCCTATTCTATTTTACATTTATTTTATTTTATTTATTCTAAATCTAGTCTAGATCTAGATATCTAGGTCTAATATAATTAGATAGTCTTGTCTATTTCAGGCTTAAATTAAATTGTAAACCTTCATATAAATTAATCAATATAGTATAAGTATAGGCCTAGTTAATAGTATTAAGTATAGGAGTATAGGAATATATAGGATATTGATAGGCTAGCCTATAATTTAGTATTATAATAGGCCTTAATAGGCCTACTTATAGCCTAACTATAATACATTAATATTTTTCTTTTATATAACCTATATACTATACTATAGGCCTATATAATTATATAGCCTACTATAGATCTAGGCCTATATCATAAATAATCATATAGCCTAGTCTATAGTCTATTAAACTCGAATCATTTCAGGAAAATAAGAACAGTTTATAAAGCTGAATCATGAATTGCATAGGGCATAGGGCCTATGGCCTGCTTATAATATTATACTAGTCTAGTATTTAACTATGTAAGAACTAATTAAATTAATAATCCTTTTTTTTATTTAAACAATTTTTTCAGTCTTACGCTCAGTTATCGGTTGGACAATGGTGTGAAGATACAAGACAGCAGATGACCACTTAAACACAAGAAGTCGAGTAAGTCACATTAGCCAAATAGTATGCCTACTAGTTTACGCAGATAGGCCTATCATTTTAAATAACTTGTAGGACTTATAGGCTATACTATATAATAGGCCTATATTCCTATATATATTAATCAACATGTCCATAATATTAATATTGAACTACCCTACTATTTGTTGTTAGTTATATGACAAGGTCAATATGATTAGACCCTATAGTCAGACTATACTGTTTTGTTATAGCCTATAGTCTTAGTTTATATTTATAGGATTATAGGCCCTACTAATTATAATGTGACACTATGACTATTGTTACGTAGGCTTTTTTTTATTTGTATTTTAATTAAAAGTTAACAGTATTTTTTTTCTTCAGTCTGAAGTTGAAAGCTGTGGAGTGCTAGTGTGGAGTAGAGTCGAGTCAAAAGTTCAACAGTCTTCTTTTAGGCTGCACCCTGGCCTACAACTATTAGATAACATTCATGCAGTCATCTGATAGAGTTGATTTTTTAATAAACAGGTGAGTAAGTACCATGTAAATAAAAGATCAATATAGTGTATAGTATTACTAAATATTAGTAGTATTAATAGATTAATTGTTACGTCTATTAACCTTAAATTTAGTCTAAACAATAACTTACTAAAGGACTATTATGCCTACTTAAATAAAATTTAAATAGATATATGGGCCTAGTGTAAAAGAATAAATACAATATATATATTATACATAGGCCCATATCATGATCATGATATTTAAATAGTGAATTTATATTAACTTATTGGACTTGAATGACTTGAACTGAGGAATTTGTGTAATCCAAGTTTGGCCTATTAATATTTTTTTAAATTTCATAAATATGCTTTGATTATAGTTAAAGCCCATGCTTTATTATTTCATCAGTCAAGGCATCATTAAGGATTCAATGTTAAATTATTTTTTTTCAGAATCTCACGCTGGAAGGTCTTAGTCTACGCCACTCTATACAGATGATATGGAAATAGATGATATAATAAGCGGGTGAGTAAATTATTTGTAAAGTAATAAGTCGAGTTAAAACTAGGCATCTAGGTGCATATACTTGTTAGACTTGTTTAACCATAGGTTTCAACCATAGTGTAGTTATAACAATTTTCATAATATAATGCTTGAAAACATAATTTAATAAAACTTAGGGGAATGTAAGGCCAAGGAGAATTTTTTTTCAATCTGTAAGCTACTAAACCTCACTAAAATGTGTATATTGACTTGTGTTATACTTTATTTTCAAAGCTAAATAAGTCTCTAGTCAGTTGAAACTAGGCATCTAGGTATCGATTTGTGTCATACTTTTCTTTTAAAACTGATTATCATATTCATGCCTTTTATTCATAACAACCAAAAGAAAAATTCAATTTATTAATGTAATGTCACATGCTATGAAAGCCGAAATTGTGCTGTTTATTCTGCAACAGGGATAACTCGTATTTAAATTTTAAAGAAATTGCTTGCAAACAGTTGTTGCTTTTAAAACTGATAATTGGATCTGTTTATCCTTGTTAACATTGTTTTTTTTACTTGAAAAACTTGTTATAATTCAAATTTCACTTCTATTTTCAGATAAAGCTTGAACTGCAGTCTACATATGATGAATGGAGACTGATTTGTGGGCTATGATTAGTATAACATCCAGGCAATTAGTTATTGATGAGCCAGTGCCAGGTGTGAACATTTAGGGAAAGCAGTACTCATCAATTAACCAAACTACAGTTACAAAAGCCCAAGAGGACCCAATAGATCAGCATCTGACATTTTTTATGTATCTGGAGATTTTATGAAATATGGACTATTGTACAAACACTTTAACCAAGACCACATCCAGTTGATTTTGACTTATACAATTCGCAAATAATGCATTTGCTAAGTTGTCTGACAAGACAGGTCCTTCCACAACCATAGTGTACTTTTTTCACAATTCATTTGAGCATGGACAATTCTATGGCTGGATTTAATAGAAGAACCTGTGTGCATTTGGCAGTATATACAAAAGTTCTCTACTAGGATATTAAGATATGTTATCCACCAGACAGTGCTAATTAAAGATTTCTGTAGGATTACATAATGGCTGATGAATGGACTATGATATACTTAGAAAACGTTCACCTGTGTGCTTGCCTTGACTTATTTATAGCCCATAGTATGAGCAGATCAATTTAATTTTTCCTGTGGGAGTAGTGTGTGGTTGAATATTCATGGGTTTATTCTTTGTATGCAAAAAAATGTACCCAGTATTCTAAATGGCTCATATTTATTAATTATGAAAGTTGCTTTTGAAAATAATAAATCTTTTGGTTAAACTAAGTACCAGTACTCATTGTCAATTGTGGACTTTTGTGGTGGGTGTTATTTTTGTTAAAATATTTTCACTTTGAAAAATTAAAAGTTATCTGTATAATTTATAGTGATATATATGTACTATACATTTTTTCTGAAAAGACTTACCGTAACTGATCTGGTTATAATATAATGAATTTTAAATATAATATAACATTATAATGAATGTGTTTTTTTGGTAAACATACAACTTCATTGTGTGTAGAGCTTACTCTTTTCATATTGGTTAACTTCAAGCAATTTATAATCATGTCATGCATATATTTTTTTATAAATTTCTTATGTTCTGTAACCATTACTGTAGGCCTATTACTGTGCCTTTTTACATCATCACAAGTTGTGTCAAAGGTTAATTAATTTTGTTTGATAATAGTAATAGTTTTAATGGTAATCATTACATAATAATATTTTAATAAATGTAGACCCTCTTTTTTTGGGTATCCCTATACTATGTACTATGTATGTCTGTGTGTATATTATATTCAAATGAATATTTTTTTAAATAAATATATGTTACATATTACCATTACTGTGCTTTTTAAAATATCACAATTTTTTCAAAATGTTATTTATTATTATTATGATATGCCTTTTTGGAGAAGTATTATAATTAAAATTAAAGATGATAATTTATTGCATTATTTAATGTTTTAAAATGTTTTTATGGACCAAGCTATTTTGATTTGTATGTTGTTGTTTTTACTCAATATAATACAAGTTTTAGTGTCAAAGATTTATTTATTTTAATATATGAATAGTCTAAAAGACATTCATGTATGGTATATCATTTTATACATTTGAGTCTTATTTTTTTTATATAAATAAAGCAATTTTAGTTGTAGGTCTATTGTGTAAAATTTATCTTATTGTTGTAGGCCTAGCAAGATTAATTAATTGATTAATTATTGGAATACATTCTTATACAATATTTTTATGCAATTATAATATCGGCCTGCCTATTATTCAGGGTTAAATAATAATAATATTGTCCCATTAATCTTCCATTTTGCACTAATGCTATTTTTTAAAACATCACCACATATAGGCTATTTTATAGTTATACAATAACATGTTTTTTCCCACAAAATTAAAAAAAACTGGTATTTTGAATGTATACCTATATTTAAACATAGCTTAGCCTACTGTGCTTGCATAGGCCTACATTTTGATTGCACAGTGCTTTAATAAAAATGTCTGTTTACATAGTGTTACATTTTATCAATATACAAGCTACATTGCCCGGCGTTGCCCGGGTGACAAAAAAAAAACAGGACTGTTTGAGGTGCAGATAACACATTTATAAACTACACTTAAAAGAAAGCTATAAATCTTATATTTAAATTATATTTTTTTTACTTAATATTTTTAGGAAAGTAGATAAATATTGTAATCGGGTAAAAAAAAGGCAAATATTTTTATTTAACAAAATCTAAATTGCCTGTAGATTTACAATGTGTTTTGTTTTAAAAAGTTTGAAAAATTAATTGTCAAAAAAAAAAGTATAGTTTAACTGGAGAATCAAACCCTGGTCGCCTGTATAGCAGTCCACTACGTTTACCACTAAGCTATCGAAGACACATTGTCATGTACGATGTGAAAAATTATTAGACGGTATATAGGGCTATGCCTAGATAGGTCAGTGATATCACGTAATTACAATTGACCAATGGGGATCCGCGGGGGGCCTAACATGGTCTTTTTATATATATAGATATGTATGCGTAGGCTTGTAGTAATGATGTAGGCCTAGGCCTATATTTCTTTTCCCATAAATATATTTTTTCCCATTACTCTGCTGCCTGGATATTGTTAAATTAATAAATTAGGTTGTATATTACCGGTAATATATAAGTATTCGTAAATATAAAATATTTTATCTATATTATATCATAATTAGGCATATCTATAGATGATCCGGGTCAATTAAGGCACAATGAAGGCAAAAACCGCATTGCGCCGGTAATAAACCACCGTCATTGGCCCGATATTATGGAAACGAAATGAAAAGCCGGAGAAGGGAGGGGGAATATCCATTAGGCCCCAATGCCGGCAAACCCTAATCGCACCCGCACGTTTAATGCCCGCATTGGCCCATAATCTACCCAGGTATCAGCGCGGGTATCGACGCCAAAATGGCGGACATTTTGGCCTACTAAGGCCTCCTAGCAAAGCGATATCGCTTTTCATTGGGGCGCCATGCGGTCAACTGCTGGCAACCTAATAGGTATGGATTAGGGCAAGGGGGAAAACTCTAATTGATTCCGAATGGGGCCAATGCCGGCATGTTTAAGGGGATTGTTGGCGTCTTAGTCTAACAAGCATTTAGATTGAAATCGCCCCCTAAGAAATCGTCGTTTTTTACTAACTCTGAACTTGGGAAATACTATTATGGCACATTCTATGATCTGACGTCATTTTGGGGAAACACCATGTTAATGTTAGTTTGATGTAAACATTTACACACGTATGACATCAAGGGATACACTTACTTCGCCATAATCCCTGGGGTTCCCATTGAAGAAAAGGACGGTAATTACACCGCCCCATCGGTCTCAATTTTGTGCGGCTGCCCTCAGTCGGGTTTGGTCTGTCCATTTTTCTCTTCCACTAGGGGATCCAGCCTAGTGCCACATCGTCCTCCTGTCTTCTTATGGTATGACCTATCCACCCCTACATTCTTCTTCCAATCTCCTTTCCGATTGGCTTTTGCATAACAAAGTCCCCTCTTTAGGGGCCCCAGAATTTTGAAATTCGATATTAATATTATGACATAAGAAAAAACAATTCTAACACTCCTTTGGGGGCCCCCCTCAAGTAGGGGCCCGGGGGTACTTTCGAATTTGGATCCCCCTCTCCCTCCCCTAGCTACGCCACTGCTTGATAGCCTACTCTTTCCTTTTAATTAATTATTACCTCTTATGACGTATACATAATTAATGTGCTCAAAATGCATTGCAAAAAGTTGACCCTAAGAAAATTTAAATAAAAATTACCATGCATATAAATTAGTAGAGCATTTTTTATAATTAAAATGTTAATTCTCTTATCTGCTTATACGTGTGATTCTAGCAGAGGCTGAGACTGATAATGTTCATAAAGAAAAGAAAGCGGACGAAGGAATGTCTATGGTTTACATTGTAGCTATAGTTGCAGCGGCTGTACTTGTTGTACTTGTCGTCACAGTTATTGTAGTTGTTCTATTGGTGAAGAGACGGAGACAGTCTCGCGTAATGACGAAAGTCCACACAAGTAAATATTGAACATAGTTGTAATGTAGTTTTAATGAACACAAGTAGTCATTAATAGTTTATATAGTTATACAAACGTAAATTGAGTTATAATTATAATAATGACATTGTTCAGTGTGTTTTTAGAGTAAGTACTTAATCATCCTAGCCTGTTTCCCCACCTGGGGCAAAGGTCACACAAACAAAAATTCTCTATGCATCCCAGTCATTGTCAAAATCGGGCATGGAATGAGTTGCCTGAACAAACCAGGAAAACCA
Organism: Anisus vortex; assembly: GCA_949126835.1. Classification (NCBI taxonomy): domain Eukaryota; kingdom Metazoa; phylum Mollusca; class Gastropoda; family Planorbidae; genus Anisus; species Anisus vortex. The sequence goes on from OX421503.1 coordinate 40,438,853, forward strand.
GTAGCTTCACATCATTTAATTCTTCCCGTACCGACCTACTTATATCTATGCTGCCTTCAGTTCCGCTATATACGCGCCCGGGACTGTGAGGGTTAAAACATTAATAAAAATGCAAGACTAGACTCGGACAACGGATGAGCGTAGGCCGCAATAATCTTCTTTATAGAAGGAGCGTCTGTAATATATAAGATAAGAAAGCGCGAACCACAAAAAAATATATCCACGATACATGAATTTTTGAAATGCATTCTTTTACTTATTCGAGAATATTATAATACACATCTAATTTAGTCTCTGTAAACCGAAACAGTTTAACTAAAGATAAAGCTTATAACAATATAAATACTCTAAGAATGTATTAGCTGCACTCAGCATGCCGTGAAGCGTCATGCCTTGGGTGGGAGTTCGCTTCCACTAACTTAGCGTTGAGGCAAATATCTTTACCTATTAAAACTGTTTTAAGGAAACAACCATTTTTTAAAATCTGAACCCTACAATGGCACTGGCTAGTAATTCTTAGAGTTTCAACAAACAACGTATGCCATTGTTCAATTTTTGAAATGTTATATTTAATCTAAAAAAGTAACTTTCAAATTTTGGGGCATTTCCAGATGATGTCAGTTCTGATGATCCGGAGAATACCTACAGTAATGTACAAAAAATGAAAAACATTGTAAACAGCGGAGATGTTGAACATCGTGACAACGTGAATTCAGCAGAAACTGCAGAGGTGAACATTTATGCCAATGTAAGTCTAACTAAAGACTATAATAAAATGGCCCGCTTGATTTGATATTTCTTCTATTTGATAACTTGAAATAATCTGTTTGGGAATTTCCGATCACACCCTGTCCTCTAGACTTCCGGTTTAGTAATTCGCTTTGATTTTCTCAATGGAAAATTAAGATTAAAATCGAAGATTAAAATCGAAAGTTGTAAACAGCGGAAAACTTTAGGTACGTTTAGGACTCATTTAGGAAAGCGTTATTGGCTGCGCAAGGGAAAAACAACACTTAAGCTCTAATAATAGAACAGACGTCCATCTAACATTATATTTTTATAAAAACCTGCGCTTAGTTCTCAAACTATTGACCATTGAAACCTAATTCGGGTCAAGATAATACTTCAAATTATTTTGAACAGTCTATCTATCGATATAATCTATTGATTATCTTTCTCCTACCTTTCTCTCTATGAATAAATGTGGCGTAAACATGAGTAATATTTATAGAGAGTCTATATATTATTACTTTCCTATTTTTTGTAGTATCATTTTGTACTTTCATTTTATTATATTAAATTGTACCAAATATTTAGACTCTATAAAACTTTTACAATTTCTATTTTTCTTAGTTTTCGGAACTATCTTTCAAATATTTTTGCATTTATACCTTACAGTCACCTTCTGTATCTCAAGGTGATTTCGAGAAGCACAGCGATGTGTTGAACAGTGCTGGAGAAGATGACAACACACCTAGTGCCATGCTCAAAGATACCAGAAAAAAATCCGCCGCTCTGAAAGATAAGAGACAAACTTCTGTGCTAAAAAATGCCAGAAAATCTGCCACGCTCAAAGATAACAGACGTATTTCCAAGGTCAATGAGGATAAACAGAATACCAAGGAGAAGAATGATAAACAGACGTCTAATGTGAAGGATGATAAACAGACGTTCAAGGAGACGAATGATAAACAGACGTCCAAGGTGAAGGATGATAAACAGAAGACCAAGGGGAATTATGATAAACAGACGTCCAAGGAGAAGGATGATAAAGAGACGGCCAAGGTGAATGATGATAAACAGATGTCCGAATTGAATGATGATAAACAGACGTCCACTTTGAAAGATGACGAGCAGACGTCTTCGCTGAGCGATATGGGGCGCACCATAAGCCCCGATGGGCTTATCTATGTCAGTGTGGCGTTCAACCCTTCCTCGCAAAAACCTGAGCTCGTTGACGAGGGTAAAAACTCCAGTGAGTCAAAACCCTCTGAGGAGCCAGTGGAATACGCCGGAATTGATTATAAAGCCACGCAAGAAGTTTGTTCTAATGTTGAGACTACGACGGAATAACCACAGCAAGATATCTTTTAAAAACATTAGTTTAGTTTACAATGTTCTTAACATCTTATCTTAAATGTTACAGAAGCTCCTTCTAGACAAAAAATTATGGCGTTCATTCTAGTCTTGTATTTTGATTAGTGTTTCAAATTATGATTATAGCACTTCGCAGTAAAAATGTGTGATATACATGTTTTGTATTGCACTGTATTATATTATTGTTATATACGTTATTTTGTATGGTGTATTCTATTATAACTGTTCTTATCGTTGTACATGTTTTGCTAGATGCGAAAATGCCTAATTTAAATTTTGATAATAATCAACAAAGCTTGTCATGTAATTGAATTTACTATGAATTTTGTATAAATTATTATGATTATGTTAGAACCACTTTTTTCCCCATTATTCTCAATCTTATTAGTAATTTAGTATTAATAAAATTAGTACATTTTCCGTGCTTGTGACCTATGCAAGGGAGGGTACTGCACGTTTAAAATAGGCCTACATTTCACAAACTAAATTAGAGTAGCCTCCTCTGATTGATAATTATACTGTATAGTATTTAATGCACAAAGGTCATATTAGATTATTTATCTAATGTCTACAGAGCCAATAATCCATTCCTAACAGGAAATCCAAACAGGATCAGTAAAGCAAGAAAAGAACATAAGACTGTAAGATGAAGATAATAATATCATTTTAAACATTTGGTCACATTTGAGGTTATATTAAATAGACAAGGATTATTTTAATAGTCGATGTAAAGAGAGAGAGAGAGAGAGGGGGGGGGAGACAGAGAGAGAGAAAGAAGGAGAAAAGAAGCCAATAGAAAAATAGTGAAATAATAAGTCCTACATGTAGATAGATGATGTGTTGATAGATAGATAGATAGTTAGTTAGATAGTTAGTTAGATAGATAGATAGATAGATAGATAGATAGATAGATAGATAGATAGATACATAGATACATAGATACATAGATAGAGAGATAAAAAAGAGTGTTTGTATAGAGAAAATAAAGAGCACTACATTAGCCTGATATTTATATCTAGAGATAGTCTTGGGCCCTATAACATATTTATTTTATACCGTATAATTGAGCACTTAACGTCATGCATTTTTATACATAGAGTATATTATATAGTGTATATTGCATAGTGTATTTTGTGTCTAAATAACACATTTTTTTGTACGTGTCATCTTTAAAATGAAATGCACTTTTATTAGCATGTTCAAATCATTCTTTTTTCATAGTTTTTATTTTAGAATTGTTTTAATTTGCACACTGGCCTCAGAGGGCGTAGCTAGGATATTTTGAACGAACCATAAAATGTGCACCATCGCCCCCCTCCCTTCCTCCCAGTTTAATTACATTTTTCTAAATGTAACGCTGTAAGCCTCGTTTCGGTGCCCTTTTACCATGGCGCCCTGGAACATATGTACCCCATTGTTCCCCAACTTCCTTTAGCTACGCCCCTGACGGCCTATATGCCAATATTTATTCATCCTGAAAATATCCATTATAGATGTCTGGAAAAAAGTCTTAAAAATCGAAGGTTTAGAAGTTGAAAAAGGTTAGATGCAGGAACTAGTATTGTCATGAGAATTCATTCAGATGAGTTGTATCATACGGTGTATGTATTGGATTTCTTAGCATTGACAAATTGACACACTGTACTTTGGATTCTCTGTAAAATAAACTTTATTCTTCGGTGTTCAGCTTACTTGTGTGATTTTATACATGCACATACATACACTTATTATATCATTTAATATTTACCGCAGGTTTTTTTTATACAACTAGTTCAGTCTAATGTTTAATGGTTATACGCAAATATTTTCCTTAGCTGCTGTGGTTCAGTTTCTGGCGATGAAGTTTTTTGCCCTCCTGGGTTTTCTTCACCCCAGGCTTGAACCCTACTACGATTTAAATGAGAACTCGAGCTAAGATTACTTTCTAAGGGTTCGGAGAACGAGCTATGCTGAGAACGAGCACTGTTGTATCTCACAAACACCAAAGTTGCCCTTTTCACTACACTGTAAATTTCGTGCAAACTAGAATTCCCATTGACTAAGGCAGAAATTCTGCCCATGGTGCCCCGAACTTCAACAATGCATAGTCGATCTAGAATCTAGATGTTGGTCTAGTGAAAGCCTTCCTAAGCATAATTTTAACGATGACTTCCACATAAAAATCCTGCGGAGGTAGTTCCTGCACCTTATAGTCTGTCTGGTTCAACCTACAATACTGTCGTCCTACGCCGTGGGGGAATGGGTTTAGTGGAAGTTATTTGAAAGACCCTAAGGTTGTTAGTCCACAAATCCACTGGAGTCTCGGGATGCAGGCATCCGAGTGAGTTATTGGCGAACAGTGTCTTATTCACCTGAAACCAAAACTTCACTGCAAGGCCTGGTCGTTAAATTGGACTTGCCCGACCGTCTCTTTTACTTTCCTTCAAAACAAGAATGTATTTAAAAAGTTGAAAGAAACTTATTCAAATAGACTACACAACAAATACCTACAAATCAAACAATTAACTAAGTAACGAAGTAAAAATGTCAAAAATTATTTTGTAAACAATGTAATTTCTAAAGACCAAAATAAAACGTATGGTCCTACATTAAAAAGAAATAACTATTACCAACTACTTCATTCATGATAAAGAACTGACCCAAACTAAAAACGAAAAGTACTTGGAAGTAATTATAAATGATAAATAATTTTGGAATCCTCAAATTGATGAAGTAATTTAAAATCTAACAAAACATTAGGCTTTATAAAAAGAAATTATTGTTACGTCCACAATCCCCTTGTGGCCAGAGCTGTGTAGATCTTGCTGATAATTCTCGTTAGTCCTAGGGGAGACTTTAATTATTAGTATTTATGTTTCAGTATTACACGAACTCTTCTTATAGTCCTGGGCACAAATTCAGTATTTGTATTCCAACATTTCCTTTCTTGTACATTATGGTAGTAGATAAGTCTTACAGTAATGTATACAACACAATAGGATAGTAATTTGACAAGGAAGCTTCAGTGTAACTGTTGTTGATAGTTTATTTCAGGTGGTATGTTCAATATATACAATATATCTATTATGTACAAATAGTGCAAACACAAACGTTCTCAAAGGAACATATTTTGAAACTCTCTGTCTTTCAGACAAAACAAATCATTAAATACTATCCGAGTGGTGCAAGGGATAGACCCATTACCAGTAGGGGTGAAAATCATGGTATCATTACAAAACTCATAACAAAAACGATAGGAACTTCCCCTATTAAATAATGAGTCGTTCCCAGACTCTGAGAATTTGAGATCAACACAGAATCCCAACATTACCTAGAACCTTTTATTTTCCTACTAAACGTCCTAATATGGTGTGTAGTAAGAAAAGAGAGAGAGAGAGGAATAAACATTGCGTGTTCCAATTCTTGGAAAAACAATATACATGACACGCCCCCACCCAATGAAAGAAACAATGTACCATAATTACCCAAGTAATACTCAACATGGTACATTTTTCGTACTTAACACTATCGTTTTAACAACCATCAATCAATGGAAGACTATAAGACAATTTAAGCAAACATGGCTCACTGGCACAACTAAATTATAAAAAGTGTCACTACCCAATGGTAATTGTGATTATAACGTGATGGACAAATATTTCCCCGTTAATATTAATATTAACTAATGTCTCAACAAGTACAAATAATTCACAAATATTCTAGTCATTCTTATTTTAACTATGTACAGTTGTGTGAATTTCCACCAAAAATTTGCAAAAAGTCTTAATCTATAACATTGCTCAAACTCTGTCAATTTTCAACAGTTTACTTCTAATATATCAACCAAAAGATAAGTAATACATAACTCGAATCAAACTATAGGTTACTTCCCCTTTAAATTACAGTGTCAACTTGACATTAACAGGGTTCATCCCTAAGATGATGATACTTCCCCTTGTCAATAACCTCCCTATACTTAATTACAATTACATTTAAATGACTAATTTACTCCTATAGTCATGGGCTCGCTTAATTAGGAAGGTCCCAGATCTTAATAATTACATAGAAAAACAATGTAATTAAAACATTTACACATACGTAAATGAAACAACAAACACATGATGTTTGATTATGAGAACTATAAACTATTCTAATTTTATTAATAGTGATTTTAAGGATAGAAATAATATAACAGTAAATAATATCAAACTGATATATAGTAAACACAAAGGAAACTATTCTATTTATACAAAATGGTTATTACAAGCATATGAAACGTAATATATAAAAGAATGTTATCAAAACACAACCGTTACATTATCATAGCCTACGCCACACGTCTCCACTGGCTTGGTCCTCAACGGCATCACACTGCCTCTCCTCTGACGCACCACCCGACGCACTACTGACGTACTGATACACCAAACTGCCATCAGCAACCAGTCTACACCGCGGTCGTCTACACGTCACTACTAAGCCACTGTCACGTCAACCACCGCTAGCCACCGACCTTTTGCCACCAGTAGTCAGCCACTTTGCCACCAGCTGGCCACCGCTCTCGGCCATGTTGCTACGGTCACCACCGCTATCAAACTATGGTTCCCCAGCCTCAGCACGGGCCTGGGTACGGGCCTGGGTACGGGCCGTCACCTACATAATAAACAATAAAACCCCTTAATGTTGTCCTAAACTATATCTATATTATATTATCTATTGGAAGGTATCGATGCAAAACTCAACTCACCCGTGTCAGAAAACACTCATATGTCTGTGGACAGTTGACTTGGCTTGGGTGTGATCCAAACATCAGACCACAAGTCCAAGTTCTGTACCCAAACCCTCAGTGTCTCTGCGTTAAATAGTCTTGCATCGAACCCACCAAGTCCCACACCTGTCAGTGTCTAACTAGATTTATTAGCGTGCTGGATTCTGTCTCTCTTTGTCCATGCAGAGTCCCCCTCACTGTCGCACCAGTATCAAGTATCACTAGCTCCAGTCTCGGTGTTTACAGTCCGTACTAGCCTACACCTACACACTAAACTTGTCTGCAAACTTATAGATCGTCCTTGCCAAACATTCCTAAGTCGAACTATGTTTCTGTTATATTATTGTGATGCCGTGAGACCAAGCCTCGAATAAAACAACTCCTTGACATCATCCCCCTTCGCTTTGACTATTTTTGGTATCCAAAAATAGTCACACATGCAACTCAAACAAAAACAAACAATTGAATTATAAATCTACATTGTACATCATCATCCTATGTTTGAAATTGAGTTCCTAAGTCTAAAACAGAAAGTGGTGAATGTCTAAATTCAATCCTAAGTAGCACTTAATACAAATCCAAAAGTAAAGAATATAAAATTCAGCTAAAATCAAAAGTTACAAAATTCAGCTTAAGTCAAAAGATCAATATTTCAAAACGAACTAATTAATGTTCAGTTCATATCAAAGACAATAGTATGTAGAGAAGCGGTCTGTGCTCCAAGTATTGAAGTTTATCCCAGCTAGGTACCAAGGCAGGCGCCGTAAACAGGTACAAACACTCTGTCACATGCGTCCGTGGATACACTCAGCCCCAAAACACTCAACCACTGGACACACAAAATCGCATCACCCTATGGCCTATGTCTGTACTCACAACTTCGTCTATACCAACTTCCTGTAGGACAAACTAATTCGTAAAGAAAACAAAAATATTTATATTCAACATGTTTGTCAGCCCACACTGTACTATCGACTATAAACTGACTAAACGCGCCAGATACTATCTAAAGCTCTATTTCTACCACTAAATCCAAATGTAAAGCACGTTATTATTGTAGACTTTAACTGACTTGGAACATAGTTGCTAGACATACACTTACTACTAACTCTTTGAAACAAACAAACAAACAAAATGCGACCCGACAAACTAATCGATTCCATACTATATATGGGACATACTATAGGCCTACTGAACGGACTCGAGCTTTTCTAACCAAAATGGTACACAGTCATCACTATCATTATTATATTCAACCGAAATAATAGGCCTACTAACAAAAACGTTTTTGTACATCTAAACTCCAATCTTTGTTTACAAATAAAACATCTATTTCCCAATTCAAATGGGGCTTCCGTGTATTATGTGTTCTTTTGTTCAATCGACGGGAAAATTCACCGCCAAACAACAAATATGATTCAAATTGTCTCAGTTATAGTTATATCGCTAATCAACCTTGCAAACTTAACACCCCTGGTTAAAAGCAAGTCAAAACAGAGAAATCTTCACCCCCTAGCTATACCAACACTCGCTACAACAAAATGTACGATGCTGTATAATCTAGTGGTGGAAACCCAACTCTAACAAGATACTCAACACCTCTTTATACCCAACACTCACTGATACCACAATGCAGTGTTCAGAGGCAGCACAAAGTTGCACCAACAACCCCAACACAGACAAACTGACACGCCGGTGACGGCCCAGAGATAAAAAAAAATATTCCACCCAAACAAACGCTGTTTACTAAAGTGACCCTAAGTACCGTTAAGAGACACTCTTCACCCCCTTATTGTATTGGTAGCACCCCGCACCAAAAACACACACAGAGAAAAGGAAAACAGACTTAGCCTCCCCCGTGTGTAGGGATGGTATCAACTTTCATTCAACCTCCAGCGTCCAGCACCCATCAATAACCACGTGACACCAGGTAACTTGGGAGAGCACAGCCCGTTCGCAGAAGACAGGAGTTCACGTTTGACGAGAAAAAAAAAACACAGCTAGGAAAAAATCTTTAATGGAGAAAAAAAATGTTACAAAATAAAATTTCAACAAAATGCAAACAACAACAACTAATTATTGCAAATAATAGTTTAAATATGCTTCGCAATACAATCTTTCTTTTAAACATGTCTTAAAATGTCACAATATTAATTGTGTAAAAGAGAGAGAAAAAATACTTGCAAAAAAAATGTGAGACGATCTCCTAGAATAACACAACCGTCTTATGTAAAATAGGCCTACATGTAAAAATATACTATGCAAACCCATTTCTTTTGGACAGGCCCCCATTGTCAAAAACTTCCCTATACTTAATTACAATTACATTTAAATGACTAATTTACTCCTATAGTCATGGGCTCGCTTAATTAGGAAGGTCCCAGATCTTAATAATTACATAGAAAAACAATGTAATTAAAACATTTACACATACGTAAATGAAACAACAAACACATGATGTTTGATTATGAGAACTATAAACTATTCTAATTTTATTAATAGTGATTTTAAGGATAGAAATAATATAACAGTAAATAATATCAAACTGACATATAGTAAACACAAAGGAAACTATTCTATTTATACAAAATGGTTATTACAAGCATATGAAACGTAATATATAAAAGAATGTTATCAAAACACAACCGTTACATTCATTGTCAATAACCTCCCTATACTTAATTACAATTACATTTAAATGACTAATTTACTCCTATAGTCATGGGCTCGCTTAATTAGGAAGGTCCCAGATCTTAATAATTACATAGAAAAACAATGTAATTAAAACATTTACACATACGTAAATGGAACAACAAACACATGATGTTTGATTATGAGAACTATAAACTATTCTAATTTTATTAATAGTGATTTTAAGGATAGAAATAATATAACAGTAAATAATATCAAACTGATATATAGTAAACACAAAGGAAACTATTCTATTTATACAAAATGGTTATTACAAGCATATGAAACGTAATATATAAAAGAATGTTATCAAAACACAACCGTTACATTATCATAGCCTACGCCACACGTCTCCACTGGCTTGGTCCTCAACGGCATCACACTGCCTCTCCTCTGACGCACCACCCGACGCACTACTGACGTACTGATACACCAAACTGCCATCAGCAACCAGTCTACACCGCGGTCGTCTACACGTCACTACTAAGCCACTGTCACGTCAACCACCGCTAGCCACCGACCTTTTGCCACCAGTAGTCAGCCACTTTGCCACCAGCTGGCCACCGCTCTCGGCCATGTTGCTACGGTCACCACCGCTATCAAACTATGGTTCCCCAGCCTCAGCACGGGCCTGGGTACGGGCCTGGGTACGGGCCGTCACCTACATAATAAACAATAAAACCCCTTAATGTTGTCCTAAACTATATCTATATTATATTATCTATTGGAAGGTATCGATGCAAAACTCAACTCACCCGTGTCAGAAAACACTCATATGTCTGTGGACAGTTGACTTGGCTTGGGTGTGATCCAAACATCAGACCACAAGTCCAAGTTCTGTACCCAAACCCTCAGTGTCTCTGCGTTAAATAGTCTTGCATCGAACCCACCAAGTCCCACACCTGTCAGTGTCTAACTAGATTTATTAGCGTGCTGGATTCTGTCTCTCTTTGTCCATGCAGAGTCCCCCTCACTGTCGCACCAGTATCAAGTATCACTAGCTCCAGTCTCGGTGTTTACAGTCCGTACTAGCCTACACCTACACACTAAACTTGTCTGCAAACTTATAGATCGTCCTTGCCAAACATTCCTAAGTCGAACTATGTTTCTGTTATATTATTGTGATGCCGTGAGACCAAGCCTCGAATAAAACAACTCCTTGACACCCCTTTTCTCAAATATGAGGAGAAAATACGCTCTAGTTACGATTACTACAGTAATCTCAATATTAAAATGTAATCCACTATTATGCGTTTTTGGCAAATTTGAAAGTTTAATATAAAAGATTGTTCAGGGTTGAATGAGTGCCCACCTTTAGGTACCTTTGTTTCCCTCCATTCCCGGATATATGGAATATATAACAACCTATATACAACATAGTGAATATCCACTAGTTTTTTCCATTCTATTACCATGATATAACAATTTAGCAATAGATTTCCAATATTATCTATTAATTTATACCAATTGATATTACATCTCTTTCTAAGATAAAAATTGTACATATTATTATTTAGTTCCATTCATTAACTAAAATAAAACAAGATAATAAATCAACTAGCTCAAAGTTTTCCCACTTAATTGCATGTGATGACAATTACTTTTATCCATCCATGTCAAGTAAATACGTGCATATTATATATTTATTGCATCATGCATCAACATTTAAATGGAATTTCTTTTCCATAATCAAATGAATTTAAAATATATCAGAACATCAATATTATACACGATTATAAACATTATTAATACTTTCAAAAGACTTGACTTCTGTATGATACAAGTATTCTATAGGTATTCCATAATCAAAATTCAAACGAATGATAGGTTATCATGGCACATTCTTAATGAATAAGTGAGATGATCTGAAAAAGACGTATGGGGTTATTCAGTCAATCATGTAGCACCCGAGATAGAGTATCAGCTGTGACGTTGTCCCTACCCCTCAGGTGTTTTATGTTTAAGTCATAGGCTTGGAGGAATAAGCTCCATCTAACAAGCCTCTGGTTTTGCTTGACCCTGGAGAGAAAAGTCAGAGGGTTGTGGTCGGTCAGTATTTCTATCGGGTACCCAGAGCTGTTTACATAGAAATCAAACTGTTTTAACGCTAGGATCAACCCTAAAAGTTCCTTCTCACTTGTATTATAATTACGTTCATGGATATTGAATTTCTGTGAGTGGTAGCAAACCGGGTGCTCCTCTCCGTGGTCATCCTGCTGAGTCAGCACCGCTCCCATCCCAGTATCGCACGCGTCTACTGCAATTTTAAAGGGTCTATCAAAACGCGGGGTCACCAAAATAGGTGTCCTGGATAATCTTAACTTCAACTCATCAAACGCCTTTTGGCACTTGTCAGACCAAACAAAGCGATTGTTCTTCTTTAGTAGGTCAGTTAAGGGGCAAGCTACCGTAGAAACGTCCTGGCAAAACTTACGATAATACCCGGCCATTCCAAGGTAACTACGGAGTTGTTTCCTTGTCTGTGGCACTGGGACATTCTGAATAGCTTCTATTTTAGCATTTACTGGTTTAACCTTTCCACCACCCACTACATGTCCAAGATACTCGATAGTGGCATGTCCAAACTGACTCTTAGCCAGGTTTATTGTCAAATTGGCGTCATTCAGTCGTTCAAACAAGTGTCGTAGTTGACTGACATGTGTCTTGAAATCTGTACTATACACCACTATGTCGTCGAGGTAGGCATTACACTGGAAGATACCGCGAGTGAGGGTGTTTATAAGCCTTTGAAACGTCGCAGGGGCATTACGGAGTCCGAATGGCATGACCTTATACCTGTAAAGTCCGTCAGGTGTCACAAAGGCGGATACTTCCTGTGCCCGTGGCGTCAAAGGAATCTGAAAGTACGCGGAGAGAAGATCAATTTTTGTCACATACGTCGCATCACCTATCTTATCAATGAGGTCATCAATACGGGGAATGGGATACGAGTCAGTCTTTGTCAAATTATTTAATCTCCTAAAGTCTGTACAAAACCGCAATGTGTTGTCGGCTTTTGGTACCAACACACAGGGTGAAGACCATTCGCTATCACATTCTTCCACTATGTCATTTTCTAACATATACTTCACCTCTGCTCTAATATGTTCAAGTCTGATGGGGTTAACTCTATATGGATGCTGTTTAATTGGCCTGGCACCCTCAGTTAATACTACATCGTGTTCTATTAGATGTGTCCTCCTGGGAACATCTGTAAACAGTGACTTATATTCATGTATCAGTTCAATAATCTTCTCCTTATCTTCTACCGGAAGATGTTCTAGCCTTGTATCTAAACTCTTAAGGGCATCTGTATTATTAAGTTTACTTTCTGCAAACTTATATTCTATCCTAGATAAATCCGTCGGGACTCTAGCTAATGAAATCATGGGGACCTCCCGTGGTTTACTCTTTTCCCTGGAAACATAGGGCTTAAGTAAATTAATATGGCATACCCTCTGCTTTTGTCTCCGGTCAGGAGTCTTTATCAAATAATTGACCTCGCCAAGCTTTGACTCTATCTCATAGGGTCCACTAAACTTTGCACTTAAAGGCTGATTTTGCAAAGGTAGAAACACAAGAACTTTGTCACCTGGTGCAAAAGTTCTAGCTGTAGCTTTACGGTCATAGTTCTGTCTCATACGCTCCTGCATCTGTGGAAAATGAATCTTCACATGGTTAAAAGCATGATAAAGCCTATTTTTAAATTTATCTACATATGACAAAAGTCCAATCGGTTCACTGTCCGTTAGCCAAGTTTCATGTAGAAGTTTCAACGGACCTCTGACTGAGTGTCCATACACAAGTTCGAATGGGCTAAACCCCAGGGATTCCTGAGTGGCCTCCCTTGCAGCGAACAGTACATAAGGCACACCCTTATCCCAGTCTTTCTCGTTTTCATAACAGTACTTTTTAAGCATCGATTTTAATGTCTGACGAAACCTTTCCAGAGCTCCCTGGCTCTCAGGATGATAGGCACTTGATAGCCTATGGCTTATCCCTAATTGTTCCATGACTTGTTTGAAAATGCTCGAAGTAAAGTTAGTCCCCTGGTCGGACTGTACCGTCTTCGGTAGGCCATAACGTGTGAAGAAATTTGTCAGGGCGTCTACCACCTTCACTGTTGTTATGTTCCGCAACGGAATGGCTTCCGGGAAGCGAGTGGATGAACACATGACTGTGAGCAGGTATTGAAAACCGGCTTTTGTTTTCGGCAACGGGCCCACGCAATCAATGAGTATGTGACTGAATGGTTCGTCGAACGCTGGTATCGGCTGGAGTGGAGCGACAGGAATTCGTTGGTTAGGACGTCCTACCATTTGGCATACGTGGCAAGTCTTGCAGTATTGTTCGACATCTCTTCTCAGTCCTGGCCAGTAGAAGTAAGGGAGGATACGGTGGTGCGTTTTTCGGACTCCCATGTGACCAGCGAAATGAAGATCATGCGCCATACGCAGTATATCTTGACGATAGCACTTAGGTATTACAATCTGGTGAATACTGTCCCACTCGTTTGTACCTGAGTTGAGCGGTTTCGACTTTCTCATCAACACTTCATCTTTCATGTAGAAACATTCCGCCATTGCATCTGCAGTCTTTTCATCAACAGCTTTCATTCTGAGTTGCATTATTACTTCGTCATTCAATTGTTCTTTCACCAATTTCTGCTTTGGTGACAAAATGTTATCGTTCTCTGTTGCATCACCAGTTGTTAGTTCAGCAAAGAACGTAGCACTTAAATCGATGTCAGGTGTTTCTGTTATCACTGTTTCATTCGCATGTGTGTCTTCAGAACAGACAAACACATCTTTCGTTGCACTACACGGCGTAGCAGGAGTCTTTACCGACTTCTTTTTCTGCATTGCTCTTGTCAGTGCACATGTTGGGCGTTCATTGGCAGGACGTAGGTTTTTGTCCTCCGCCATCTTTGTCTCCAACACTTTAACCATGGGCTCGACAGTGACTCTGCCGCCCATAATGTCATTTCCTAATATCATGGAAACGCCTTTGACGGGTAGTGCGCGCCACACTCCCACTACGATGTTACCTGTAAAAATATCCGACTATAGTTTTATTCTGTGCAGTGGAGCTTCCACAGCCTCCATACTAGCACCTCTCAGCACAACAGACTTACCGGTACTGGTGGCATCCGTTAACGGCACACTGCCCTCCAGGATCACGCTGACAGCAGAACCCGTGTCACGTAATATCTGTATTTTCTTCTTGCTGAGTACATCGACTTCTGTCGACACTGTCCCCTCGTAGACAAAGGGTCGAAAATCGGATAGGTCGTCCTCTTCCGGGACTTCAGGAACCATCTGTTCCTCACGGCCTTCTGAAAGCATAATAGATTGAGTACAGCTATTCTCTTTTACCTTAGATAGACTGTTCTCAAAAACCATCGACTCCACAACTATGGGCGATGCCGGCCGCATTTCTTTTGAGTTTCTTGACCCTGTGTTGCACACTTCTTCTGTCTGCTTGCTATCTTTCTGCACTCTGGCACAGTGTAGAATAGCACCTTGCTTCTTGGTAAGGATCCAACAATCTTTCTTCATGTGGCCCTCTTTCTTGCAATTGAAAATACCACCTTTGCTTTATTTACATCTGTCTGCTTCCTGAAATGAACTAAGTTACTATTATTATTTACATCACTGTTCTTATTATTGTTTTCACTTGTCTCTTTTGGTTTACTAGCCTCCTTGGGCTCTGGTTTGTGCACTTTGGGTTTGTCAGCATAATATGGCTTTATGCTGGCGTGAATTATGGCATAGTTATCTGCCAATCTAGCAGCTTCATGCACATCTTCAACCCCTCGGTCTGAGATGTGGGTTTTAATATCCACTCGAATACAATCATTGAATTCCTCAAACAATATTAGGTTCTTGAGTTTATCAAACTCACTTACATTCTGTGACCTTAGCCACTGTTCTAACATTTTCTCCTTTTGTCTCAAAAAGTCTACATGAGTTTGATCATATGCCTTCTTTCTGTCTCTAAATAGCTTTCTATATTTTTCTGGTGTCAGGGAATAACTTTTTAGCACCCTATCTTTGATTACTTCATAGTCATTTATTTCCTCGGGTGTTAAACTCAACACTACGTCCAATGCTTTTCCTTTGTTGAGAGTTGACCTTAACAATAAAGCCATCTTATCATCAGGGAACTGATAATCTACAGCTATCCTCTCAAAAAGCAAAAAGAAATCTTGAACATCTTCTTCTCTGAATATAGGCAAGTGTTGCTTCATTGCGCTAATATCCATACCATTGCTGTCCCTACGATGGTCAGGTCTGTTCATGCGTGCCATCTCTATCCTTTCTCTGCTTTCAATCCTAATTCTTTCATTTTCCCTTTCAGTTTCTATCCTAATTCTTTCATTTTCCCTTTCAGTTTCTATCCTAATTCTTTCATTTTCTATCCTAATTCTTTCCAATTCCATTCTCTTCATAGCTAATTGGAATTTTAGGTTTTCACTCAACCCTTCATCTTCATCATTGTTTGATGATCTAGATGACATATTTCTTACCTCGTCTCCGTGGGCAATTACCTCGCCCCCACTGGGAGCTACATAACCTTCATTGATATCGTTCTGTCCCACTTCAACTACACTACCAGTGTTCATGGCATTCTGCCCGTTCAAACATGTCATAATTTCTTTGGTCAAACGATTACGATTAGGTCTTGCCTGTCCTGCCTCAATCCCAAAGGACTCAGCTAATTCTTTTAGTTCAGCAAATGACATGGCATTAAGTTCCTCACTTGATATATTCGAAGCCATAGTATAGCGTTCGAAATATTTGTGATAGTAGAGTAGTATATATTGTATAATAAAATATAAAGTTCCAACTTACGATTTGTCCAGAAATTTGCACAATATAATATTAAACACTTCGTGGAATCTTCACACTTCCAAATGAATAAAAACGCAAACCAGTTCTCTCCTCTTTTTAAAAAGAATAGTTTCACAGTCCTAGAAAACGAAACACAAATATGCCGCTCTCAGTACTACTAATGTCACAAAATATTTATAGGTCAGGAAAAATATAACTCAAATTTTCCAGACGAGATCAACAAATTTTTTCCAATCCTAGATCAAGAAAAGTAGAACTCAAATCTACCGAACGAGACCACCAAATCTTGTCAATCCTAGGTCAGGAAAAGTAGAACTCAAATATACCGAGCGAGACCACCAAATTTTGTTAATCCTAGGTCAGGAAAAGTAGAACTCAAATATACCGGGCGAGACCACCAAATTTTGTTACGTCCACAATCCCCTTGTGGCCAGAGCTGTGTAGATCTTGCTGATAATTCTCGTTAGTCCTAGGGGAGACTTTAATTATTAGTATTTATGTTTCAGTATTACACGAACTCTTCTTATAGTCCTGGGCACAAATTCAGTATTTGTATTCCAACATTTCCTTTCTTGTACATTATGGTAGTAGATAAGTCTTACAGTAATGTATACAACACAATAGGATAGTAATTTGACAAGGAAGCTTCAGTGTAACTGTTGTTGATAGTTTATTTCAGGTGGTATGTTCAATATATACAATATATCTATTATGTACAAATAGTGCAAACACAAACGTTCTCAAAGGAACATATTTTGAAACTCTCTGTCTTTCAGACAAAACAAATCATTAAATACTATCCGAGTGGTGCAAGGGATAGACCCATTACCAGTAGGGGTGAAAATCATGGTATCATTACAAAACTCATAACAAAAACGATAGGAACTTCCCCTATTAAATAATGAGTCGTTCCCAGACTCTGAGAATTTGAGATCAACACAGAATCCCAACATTACCTAGAACCTTTCATTTTCCTACTAAACGTCCTAATATGGTGTGTAGTAAGAAAAGAGAGAGAGAGAGGAATAAACATTGCGTGTTCCAATTCTTGGAAAAACAATATACATGACATTATGCTAATGTAATAAGAACGTAAAACTAAAATGCTATCTCACATTAGTTAGACCTATACTAGAATGTCTATGGAACCCATTCAACTAATGAAAACATTAGAAGAAACATAAGAAATTTAGAAAATGGCTGCAAGGTTCATTACTGGCAAATATTCCCAACTGACAAGAGTAAAACCAATAGTTAAATCACTAAACCTAGAAACACTAGAGGACAGAAGAGCAAAGAGTATAATATAATACATCAGGTATTAAACTCTTATTTAGAAATACAACACAATAACAGCCTGTTTCAATGATCAGATATAAACAAAAACACTTTCTTTATCCCTTATGCGAGAACAAATGCATATAAGTACTCTTTATTTCCGATTGGCACCCGAACATGGAATGGGTTACAGTGGAAACAAACCAGGAAAACCAGTAACAACATAATTTAAAACACTGATTTAAATGCAAGACTACAATAGGATCACGGATCAGCGTAGGATGCAATAACCTTTTTAATAGATGGAGGGTCTATAACATATAAGATAAGTTATTACGTTGCGTAACGTTGCCCTCTCACGATCGTGTTACATTTCACTGGCATCAAGTTTTGATTTTAACTACAGATGCCACCAGTCTAAGGAAGAAGATGGAATCGCACGCAATCACGTGACCTGAGAGTTCATTTCCAGGGGAACTAAAGGATGACTAATTCAAGCTCCAAGTACAATAAATGTAATTGTAGAATGATGATCTGTGGATTTGACCTTGACATTCATGCTCTGGCACATACAGATCTTGCGAAAACTGGCCCTCCATTGTTGTGGCTCATTTATTAGGCTATTTAGATCCAAGCGACTCGACACCGTGCATTACCAACTAACTGTTATTGTCATTTTGCAACAGCTCACGAAGTCCAATTGTATAACAACACAAAGCTTTCCAGTCACTTTCCAGTTCAGTCATTGTTAGACATATAAACAGTCCATTATAATTTGTCTTTAAAGTTTCAGTGAGTACATATTTACACAGTCACTTTTAATGTCACATATTAACTTATATGTCTGCATATTTATATTTTTTTCATTCGTGTCAAGATGAAATTTAGATTAAAACTTTTTCATTCCTTTTTTCCTTTAATTGACGACCATCACACACAAAATTATAGGCCTACATGTTGCATACATAAGTCTATATTTTTTATGTGAGATCGCATTTATATAAAATTGTATAACTGCTAAATACGAACAGTGAAAAGAAAGTTGTCTATAAATTATCGCGTGGCTATCCCAACACTTCGATATATACAGACATTATTCATTCAATTATGCCAACGCCTTAATCATCTCAATTCACTAATAGGATGTCAATTGTTGTCTGGAAAGCTTTCTTCCTGTTTGGACATTTTTTCGTTATTTTATTACTCTACTTAAATATAGTTTCAGTAATTAAAACACGAACTTTCACAGATAGGCCTACATAATTTATTTCATTTACGTCTAGTCAGGCTATTGTGATTGTATTTTTAAAGATCTGTGTATTATAATGGTGATTTTTTCTGCATAAATAAATTAGGTGAAAAACGTGTGTGATTGTAGGAAATGAAGTCTACAACAGATACAGGCCTAGTCGTCATTGAGATATGTGTAACCGTTCTACTCTTGTGCGGTAACTTTCATTTCATATATTGTAGATTTATATTATTGATATGTACATTTTTTTTAAGGAAAAAAGAAACCAAACTAGTGTAAACATACAGACATAAAGACGGACAGTTATAAAGGCATTTAGAAATTGGTGAAATAGATAGATGTATAGATGTATAGATAGATAGATAGATAGATAGATAGATTGATTGATTGACTGATATATTGTATCATTTTTAGATAAATGGATAGATAGATTGATAAATACATAGATAAATATATAGATATGCAAAAGGGACTTGATCCAGAGCTCCATCGACCTCGACACATGGGAATGTCTAACCGCTGACCGACCAACCCGGAGGCTCGCAGTCAGGAGTCTCACATCCTGCACAGAAACTGGGCGAAATGAGACTGCCATTCAGCGAGGCGGAAACACCTGCTACAACAGCCATCCGCCTTCAAATGCCTCAAGTGCGGCAAAGATTGCCACTCCCGAGTTGGTCTACACAGCCATTCTCGGCGGTGCAGCTGGACACCTCACCAACGAAGCTACACCATCGTCTCTCGAGACGGACGGATGCCGACGACGATATAGATAACATAAATTATACATAGATAAATAGGTGGTTAGTTACATAGTCTGATTGATTGATTGATAGCTAGATTGACTGATTGATAAATAAATAGATTGATTGATTGACCGATTAATAGATCGATAAATAAATAGTAAGGTGGTTAGATAGATAGTTTGATAGATGTTTTGATAGGCACTTAGGTAAAAAGCAAGATGGACATTTAAGACAGACGGACAGAGAGAAAGATTTGTGCGTTTTGTGTTGTTTAATCTATATTCTCTAAAATAGATTTCTTTTCAATCTTTACAGTTGTATGAGTAGATTGCCATTCAGCTGAACCCAAGCATCAACGACAAAGAAAACACAACTATTGGCTAAATAGCCTACTATCAAACTGATAACACCATTCTTTCTCACTTGATTTCATTTTGTAATAGAAACAAATTTGTTGATTTATTTTTTAGTTGTTTCAGTTATTGGACAGTCAGTTGACGAGAATCAATCACGCCCTGCAGACAATTGCTCCCATCACATATGCTGTTCCGACAATGTAGATTTGAATAATAGGAAAAACTGCACTTCTATATACCGGTATTGCAAAACAAAACAAAATCTTCAATCGGTCGTCTGCTGTATCAATGGCAGCTCTGGAGACTATCGTAAGTAGCAAAGTTGCAGGAAAAGTATAGTAAATAGTAAAAACATCTTTTTAAGGAGTACTTTTCTAGGCTTACATATCATCATCATTGGCTCCATAGTCTCGGAAGACGATTAGATTCGCTCTTGTGATTTGGCAAGCCCTGCAGAATTGGCTGTCTGCGAAGACCTATCCTTGAGAGACAGGCTCTGTCGCATATCTGGCACTTGAAAGCGGGACCGTTGGAGTTTGTCAGGGGCATCCTATGTTCTTTACTTTTCTTCGCTGCTCTTTTAGCCTCCGCGATAAGGCAAAGTTTGCCCTCTGCAGCATTTGTACCGGTGTGTAGTGTACTTCTTCAACTACTTCTGTTCTGAGCCAGGTTCTCCAAGTTTCCGACCTCTACATATAAAAATTACAAAACAAAAGTATTTTTCAAACTACAAAAACTCTCTTCAAGAATACTTCATAAAAGTTTATCTTTCTTCTCAATCGGCATTTCCCATGAAATGAGTAGCCTGAAATAGATTTTAAGACCAAAATCAAAATATCATTAATAAAATATCACCAAAATAAAAACTGGACCTAAGATTCTATTCATGGGGTAACAAAATTTTGCTTATAATACAAGTCTATAATTATAAGATTAGATTTCCCACAGTAAAATTTCCTAGCGTTCCATTTTTTTTTTAAGGAAAAGTTCCATGGTCTTTAATTCCTTTAGCATGGAACAAACCAGGAAACCTTAAATTTTAAAAGAATGATTCAATAACTTTATGAAAATGCAAGACTAGAACGCCAAGCGTTGGACGTAATTATAATAATTTTCTGTATAGAACACGCGTCTGCAACATTTAATATAGATACGATAAAGTTATCCGATTCCACTCAATTCACTATTTATTTTATATTCGTTGACAGGGCCTTTATGTCAAGATGCTACATGGTTCAATGCTACTGCAAGTTCATGCAGTTTAGAAGATCAGGACCAATGTTGGCCGAATTGTGTATGATTTTTATTTCTCTCTTTAGTTTGATAACTACACATACTATTGTTTTTTTCTAACAGCTTTTGTTGCATACATGGAGTTGACTAACCATGCAGCTTAGCCTGTAGGCTACAAGTATTTTTATATATAGAAAAGAAAACTGAAAATGTTACGTTGAAATTAGGGATGTTAAACGAAAACCGGAATACCGGATTCCGGTTTTGAATCTGAAAACCGGTTTTGATTTTTAAAACCGGATTTCGGTTTCTTGGTTGGAAGGTAATCATTACTTCAAGGAGCACACTCTTAATTTTTTTTTATTGGTTCTGATAGAATTATTTTTAAAAAAAATAATGTTGGATTCACGCAAAACAATTCTTGAAATGCCTTGCTAACCTTATTTAGTCTTAGATATTGTGTTTCTTTTTTTGTTTCTCCAAATACCAACTATGGCTTGCGATAAAAACAACATCAAACCAAATGTCGGCTCATCGTTTAGATGTACGCTACTGTTTGATGTGCCTCAAATGCGGCAGGGATTGCCCCTTCGGGGTTGGCCTACAAAGCCATTCTCAGCGGTGTAGTTGGATACCTCACCCATGAAGCTACACCATTTTCTCTCGAGACGGACGGATGCCAACGACGACTCTTTGATGTACGCAAACTACTTTTGTCCTGTGACCCTGAACAATTCGGCTAGATACCGCGTCTGTGCTTTATTATTAACGGCAGCATTAAATACACATTCTTTTTTACTTTTGATTGGTGCTACGTGATCCTATTCAATACATTATTTTACAAGTCTAAAAGCACAGTGCACAAATTATCACTATTGAAAGCTATGATCGGTTTTAATCAATTAGCCCTTTTTTTTTTTAGTTCTAACAAATGTTATGGTAAAGTGTACAAAATCATAATGTATTCACAAAAATTAACCTCTTGAATGCTCTGCAAACACGTATTAAGTTTGAACTATTTTTTAAATACACCTACAAAACTACGCACATTTGTCTTTTCCGGCCTGTGACTTGTGACATTGCGGGGGGGGGGGGGAATCGAAATCCGGTTTTAAACCAGTTTTATAGAACCGAAAACCGGTTTTGAAAACAAACCGGTTTTAACATCCCTAGTTGAAATGCAATTTAATCTTGTCCAGAATACTCCGTACACAATAGTATACAAGCCTAGCAAAGTTTGTTAACCATCCCTGATTCACCTGAAAGGCTATCAGCTGGGGTAATGTCCCCTTTTCCTGGTCTCAGGACTCTGGTTTCAGGGAGGAATAAACATTACAAAACATGTTCCAGGGCCAATTTAGGTTACTCGAAACTCACTGCTCTGATATAATAGATGCCTTCTCAAAACAATGAAACAGCTTGTTTAAAAATATTTTCGTCAAAAGCTCAAGTTTACAGCAGATTAAAACAGCATTAAATGGACGCATACGTTTTGTGTGAGAAAACAAATTTAAAAAAAATATATAGGCCTATAAATTCACTTCAACAATCTTTTCATTCTTTTTAATTGACGTTAGAGTTATTCTGATAATCCTACCCATTATTTCACCCAATTCAAAATAGTAAACCTCTTCACCCCTCACTGTGTATGCTTATAGTAACGGATCTATATTCAAACATGTATTCTATTTATGTATGCTTACTGCTTACCGGGTGCTTCTCTCATTCAGGAAAACATAATTTGTAACATCAAGAAAACAAACAGTTCTAACCGTTCAGAAAATGAAGGTAACACTCACTCTAAACAATTTAATAACAGGGGTCGGCAACCTACGGCATGCGTGCCAGTGTAGGCACTCAGAACGATTTTCAATGACAAGCGGAAGACTCCTAAAAAATAACTTTTCAAGTATCTTTTATTAGAAATAGAATGCTAAAGCAGTGTGCCTTGTAGGCTCTTGGCACGCTGAATGAATTATAAATCCCACTTTGGCACACTATTATAAAAGGGTTGCTGACCCCTGAATTAATACATCTTTGTATAGCCACTTCAACACATTATACAATGGCATTGTGGTACTTCTAGTATACATAGTGTTACGAGTAGATTTATTTCCATATTATATTGGTTCTGTTATTATTAACTAAAGTTAAAATGAAATAATCTTAAACCCGAAATGTTTCCGTGTTAGGAATAAAACATGCATATGTCTAGACACTACGTCATAGCGATAAAATACGTCATATGCACGAGGGTGGAATACCGTTTTAGTTTAGTTCTAGTTTGGGCGCTAATGTGTGAGGACTGTTTTTGACCACTTTCTTAAAGATAGGATTACAGCTTAACTCATTATAGAAGAATCTCAACTGATTAAGTTTCATTATATAATACTGGTACATGTATTCTGTGGTATTGTTATATTTTATCATCTCAACTTGTTGGAATAAAATTGTGTTCAATTTCAAACAGGATTGTGGATTTCCTATATATTAAGGTACAGTTTATCTAAATCACTTTATACACAAAAGATTCATATCGCGACGAGTCAAATAAACATCAAATCTAATTCAATAACATCAATATAAATTCTTATACAACCTTGTGAGATCCAAGATGGATATGAATCAAAATAATATATAATAATACATTACTAAAAATATCATCTAACGTCAGTAGCTGATTTCGCACGTGACAAAAGATTGGGGGCTCAAGTCCTGGATCTAAAGTTTGTATGTATAAGAATTGAGAATATACAACTGTTTTAGTGAAAACGATTTACAACAAATATTTATTCAAATTCTGTCTACGTGGGAGGCACTGTCTGTGTTCGGACATACTGTTTTCAGCTTTGTACACAACCATCCTTAAAATTTATCTTCTACAAATATTAAGTGGTGTAAAAATATTTCAAAGGACTTTATGAAAGGA
Source organism: Anisus vortex (assembly GCA_949126835.1). Classification (NCBI taxonomy): domain Eukaryota; kingdom Metazoa; phylum Mollusca; class Gastropoda; family Planorbidae; genus Anisus; species Anisus vortex. Next base: position 40,463,033 of record OX421503.1, read on the forward strand.
AAAGGTGAAATTTTTTATCTTCTATTTACGTCATTAATATAAAACATGGCGGAAGCTAATATTACGTTGGAGCAATTGAATATTTTTGCTATCACGTCAGAACAGTTAAATAGCATGTCACTAACCCAGTTAAAAGAGATGGCAAATTCTCTGGGAATAGACATTACTGAAGTTACACCAGTAAGGAGTAAATTGATTCAAGATATTAAGGAATGTTTGAAAAGACATGGTGCAATGCTTGAAGAAAATACTATGAATAATGAAGAATCAGTGGTTCTCAATGTATCAGAAACCCTGAAAACAGACATAAATAACCATGAATTTAAAATGAATGTAAATGAACTAAGTGCAGACATGAAATTCCAGTTAGAAATGAAGAAGTTAGAAATTCAAGTACAATTAGAGGGTAAAAGAATAGAAGTACAATTACAATTGAAGGAGAAAGAATTGGAAAAAGAAAGAATCGCTAGTAATGAAAGGATTGAATTGGCAAAGTCTCGTTCATCAACTCATACGACTCAGGAAACAAATAATGTAGAACTATATAAGTTTAAAAAGCATGTCCCAAGCATGGAGAACATAGAGATTGATGAGTTCTTTATGGTCTTCGAAAGAAACTCGATTGATTATAAATTTCCTGAAGATAAGAAAGCCGTACTTTTACGTTCAGCTCTAACAAAAGGCAAGGCTCTAGATGTTGTATTGAATTTGACTCCAGAGGAATGCAACGATTATGAACTAATAAAGAGCAGAGTACTATTGAGTTATGTTCTAACTCCAGAAAAGTATCGAAAGTTATATCGTGAGTACAAGAAGGAACCAGAAGTTTCACATGTTGACTTCCTGAGATTAGAGAAAAAGTATCTTGATCGATGGTTACATTCTAAGAATGTGAATAAAGATTATGAAAAACTATATAATCTCATACTGATGGAGGATTTTACTGAGAAGATTCGCACTGATATAAAAGTTCATTTTGCTGATCGTGGTATTGAAATAGCAGAACAAGCAGCAGTTAAAGCCGATGAATACGTCATTATTCACCCGCATAGCCATTATTTTCAAAATGACAGAACAAGTTTGAGGACTCAAAACAGTAATACAGAGAGGAAGTTAAGATCGACAGATGATAAAAGTAAACAAAAAGCCGATAAACAAGAGAATTCAAGTTTTGTACAAAAGAGAATTACCTGTACATTCTGTAAGAAAGATGGACATATCAAAGAGAATTGTTGGAGTCTACATAAAGAGAAAAGACCCATTAAAAACAAGAACAACGTGGTTTTATCACACATCGCCGTACAAACTGAAACTCATAGAAATAAAACTGCCCAAAAAAGAATTAAAGCTGATAGAAAGACATTTGATGTTAGTCATGAGGAGATGGCGAAACACGCATGTCCAAGTTGCTCAAAGTCGGAAAAAGTCTTTGAAATGAAGACCGAGGCTATTGAACATTCTAGTTTCAACTCCAAAGGGAGTGTGACAGATGAACAATCAGTAAATAAAACGTTTACCTATGGAGGCAGTAGTGTAGCAAGAAACTCAGTAGGCAGAGAACTACCCGAGTGCATGCTATCGGATGTTAGCGAGGGCTATGTGTCACCTATAGATAATCAAGCTAGAGAACGGAAGATTAAAATTCTACGTGACTCCGGTGCTGATATATCTCTACTGTTGAAGAATACTGTACCAACGTCGAAATTGACTCATACAGGCCAGTATGCCTTAATCAGTACTATGGCTGGAACACTTACGGCACCGTTACATCGTATACAGTTGAAGAGTAATTACTTCACTGGATCTGTTATTGTTGGGATAGTGAAGAAATTTCCCTACAGAGGCATTTCATTACTTTTAGGAAGTGACATTGCCAAAAATCAGGTACATCCTGTACTTAAAGAAACCAAAGACTCTGTTCAGTGTAAGAATACTGAAAATTCAGTATGTGTTATCACCAGAGCTATGGAGAAACAGCAGATGACTAATGAATCGACAAAGAAACCAGAACCAACACCAGAGATTGACTTACAAGCAACCTTCATGGCGGATGTTCTGGGTGGTCACTCAAGTCATACTGATCAAAATAATTTGTCGCCTAGACAACTACTCATTCTTGCTCAGGGCAAAGATCCAGAGATCGGGAAGCTAAAAGAGGAAGCAAAGAATGAAGGAGAATTAGAAACAATGGCCGCAGGTTATTACCTGAGGGACGAGTTGTTGATGAGGAAATGGAGAGGGAAAGAAAACGACGATGAAACATGCAGCGAAGTACATCAAATCGTGGTACCCAATGTTTACCGCAAGGACATACTACATATGGCCCATGATTCACCGTATGCTGGTCACCTAGGGATTCAGAAAACCTTCGATAGGATTCTTCCATATTTCTTCTGGCCTGGCCTACGTCGTGACGTCACATCGTTTTGCAGATCATGTCCTGTCTGCCAGATGGTCGACAAGCCGAATCAGACCATTCCGGTAGCTCCTCTACGACCCATACCAGCATTCTCAGAACCCTTCAGTCACATCATTATAGACTGCGTCGGTCCGTTGCCTAAAACTAAGGCTGGCCACCAGTATCTGTTCACTATAATGTGTTCGGCAACGAGATTTCCAGAGGCTATTCCTCTACGTAGCATCAATGCCGACAAAATATCTGATGCACTTATCGGATTCTTCACCCGATATGGTCTTCCGAAAACCGTGCAGTCAGATCAAGGTTCAAATTTCACATCGAAGTTATTTCGCCAAGTCTTAGAACGGCTGGGTATTCGTCATGCAGTATCGAGTGCATATCATCCACAGAGTCAAGGCGCACTGGAACGATACCACCAAACATTGAAAAATATGCTCCGTACTTTCTGTTTCGAGCATAACGACGACTGGGATCGTGGTATTCCCTTCGCACTCTTCGCAACCAGAGAGGCTGTACAAGAATCTCTTGGTTTCAGTCCCTTTGAACTGGTATTCGGACACACAGTTCGTGGACCACTAAAGCTGTTACAAGAGACATGGTTGTCATCCACTGAAGACACTGGTCTACTGACATACGTGGAAAATTTTAAAAATAGACTGTATAATGCATTAAAAGTTGTCAGATCTAATCTTTTGCAGGCACAAGACAAGATGAAGGTCTATTATGACGTCAACGCAAGAACCCGTATCTTCCAACCTGGTGATAAAGTTCTAATGCTGACGCCACTGTCTGGTCAACCCCTGAGTGCCAAGTTTACAGGACCCTATGAGGTTATGGCTAAGCTTAGTGAGGTTAACTATCTTGTAAAGACCCCTGATAGACGGAAATCGCAACGAGTGTGCCATATTAATATGTTAAAACCATACATTACCAGAGAAGAACAAAAAGTTGTTGCCTCGGTAAACACTGTTATTAAAGTCGGGAATAATTCACCCGAAATTGAGCGTGAAGTGGCAGAAAGCAAACTGCAAAATACAAAGGCTCTAAAAAACCTAAATGAAAAATTGGCACATTTACCTGATTGCGAACAATCCGCTATCAAAGGTCTAATTAATGAAAATATCCATTTATTTGGAGATGTACCTAGTAGAACTAGTGTAGTTAAGCATGATGTTATTTTAAATGAAAATACTAAAGCTATTAAACAACATCCATACAGGTCAAATCCTATCCAGTTAGAATGCATCCGTAAAGAGGTTCACTACATGCTTGACAATGACATTATTACACCTAGTAGTAGTGACTGGTCTTCCCCTTGCGTATTGGTACCTAAAGCCGATGGATCCATGAGGTTTTGTGTGGACTACCGTAAGGTAAACAAAGTGACAAAAACTGATTCCTATCCAATACCAAGAATCGACGATCTAATAGATCAAGTGAGTAATGCTAAGTTTGTGACGAAAATTGACCTATTGACGGCGTATTTTCAGATTCCACTGACTGAGAGGGCTCAGGAGATATCATCGTTTGTAACCCCTGACGGACTGTACAAATTTAAGGTCATGCCATTTGGTATGGTTAATGCACCCTCTACTTTTCAACGGTTAATAAATACCATTACTCAGGACATTCCTAAATGTCACGCATACCTCGATGATATTGTTGTTTTTAGTGACGATTTTAAATCTCATTTAGATCAACTACATTTGTTATTTACGAAATTGACTCATGCTAATCTCACCATAAACTTGACTAAGAGTCAGTTCTGCCATGCAACCATCGAGTATCTAGGTCACATGGTGGGAAATGGTTTGGTAAAACCATTAAATGCAAAGGTTAAGGCTATTCGTGAGTTCCCTGTTCCTGAAACCTGTAAACAACTCCGTAGTTTTCTCGGGATGGCGGGGTACTACCGTCGGTTCTGTCAAAATTTCTCAACCATTGCATGTCCATTAACAAATCTATTAAAGAAGAATTGCACTTTCAAATGGTCTAATGAATGCCACCAGGCCTTTGATAAATTAAAAGATGTTCTTTCTGAGGCACCTGTATTAGTAACACCCAATTACAGTAAACCCTTTAAAATTACCGTTGACGCGTGTGATACAGGGATGGGAGCGGTCATTTCCCAAAAGGGTGATGATTCACTGGAACACCCGATTAGTTTTTACTCTCAAAAATTTGATAAGCATCAAAGAAACTATAGTGTGATAGAAAAGGAACTTTTAGGATTAATCCTGGCATTGAAACATTTTGATTTTTATGTCAATGGTTCTCCATATCCAATTGATATTTTAACTGATCATAACCCTTTAGTTTTCCTTTCCAGGGTTAAACAGAATCAAAGAATTATTCGCTGGAGCTTATTCCTCCAAGCATATAATTTAAATGTGTTATATTTACCAGATAAACAAAATGTGGTCGCTGAGACGTTGTCGCGCATGTAACTGGTAAACCAGAAGATGAAAGTCAGTTTCTCATTAAATGTTTTCTTTTATGTCATTCATTGTATTGATTAACATATATATTATTGTAAATATGACAATAAATAAACTATGTTTTGAAATATTACAATATGAGACATTACAGAACAAAACTTCAAATTCTACTAGAAACAATCATACGTTGTAAGGTAAAAGGTAACTATTGCATACAGCAATTGCACACACACCGGTATTTAACTTGAATACATCCACATTTGTGTTTGTTCAATTGATTATTGATGTGTTTTGCAAATTGTTTGTTTCTATGTCGTCATGTTATAATTTGGATGTCTTATTTTTATGCTATGTAAAAGCTAAATCAGCTGAGATTATAACATTTTTTAAATATTCTTGATGTCATAATTGAGACATCATAATAATCATATAATAACTGAAAATCATTAGTTAATGATACAGTGATCGGTTATAAATAAATTAAATTTTCTAAAGAATTATCTATCAATTATTAATCGGTTCCACTTATTTGGGTAATTCATATCAATTCTGTGGGAATTGGTTATTGGTGGTAATAGTTTTATGGTCAACGTTGTACACACAATAATCATAATTGTAAATATTAATTGATAAATAAATGTTTAATTAATAATCATTGATAGAATAATGTGATAAGGGATTCCATAATAGCGACTTTGTTATTAAGGGAATATGTAATATATGGTTCATTTTAATCTTTAAAAAAAATTGTCCAATAGTCAATTAAATCTTACGAAAAGTTTGGGAATTCGGTTCATTTTATGGGTACTCTACAAAGAATTCCATACTTAACGCTGTCTGTAATTCCTTTGTGTCTTAAGGGGGGGCGAGTGTTACGAGTAGATTTATTTCCATATTATATTGGTTCTGTTATTATTAACTAAAGTTAAAATGAAATAATCTTAAACCCGAAATGTTTCCGTGTTAGGAATAAAACATGCATATGTCTAGACACTACGTCATAGCGATAAAATACGTCATATGCACGAGGGTGGAATACCGTTTTAGTTTAGTTCTAGTTTGGGCGCTAATGTGTGAGGACTGTTTTTGACCACTTTCTTAAAGATAGGATTACAGCTTAACTCATTATAGAAGAATCTCAACTGATTAAGTTTCATTATATAATACTGGTACATGTATTCTGTGGTATTGTTATATTTTATCATCTCAACTTGTTGGAATAAAATTGTGTTCAATTTCAAACAGGATTGTGGATTTCCTATATATTAAGGTACAGTTTATCTAAATCACTTTATACACAAAAGATTCATATCGCGACGAGTCAAATAAACATCAAATCTAATTCAATAACATCAATATAAATTCTTATACAACCTTGTGAGATCCAAGATGGATATGAATCAAAATAATATATAATAATACATTACTAAAAATATCATCTAACGTCAGTAGCTGATTTCGCACGTGACAATAGGCTTTAAATAAAGCTTAACCCACGTGTTGGAAAATTGAAAAATAATATTATTGTTAATTCTACACGAAGACGCCCTTTTTTATAGTCTCTATCGCTCCCTGGGGAGCATAAGACTGCAACAATTTAATGTCCCCCTGTGGAGAATTTTAGCCAACAATTCTTCAACTAAGTCTTCTTATCCTGGTCGAACCAACTATTTAGCATACCAAGTTTTATTGATGATCATAACACTTTAGTCTATGCGATTTTTCTCCATGTGCCCAGTGATTTTTTCCTAATGGTGTCAATCTCAGGACTATGCATGGAAGTCTTTTATTTATGTACACGCGGAGAACGTTGCCTAAACATCTCCATTTTGTTTACCAATTTTCGCCAATCATGCTGTTTTTTTTTATTAACGTTCTCGTTCTGAGTTCAAATATTGGAGTTATCTTCTTCCCAGTGGGGCATCTTAAACTTTGATATATACTATTCAGCATTTTTGTTGCCAAGTGTAAGTAAAGTACCCTTCGGACCAAACTGATCAAAGGGCTCATATGGCTGGTGAAGCAGCGTACCATACTTATAAGGTATAACAAAAATACTACATTAAATATTAGATATGTTAGAACAGTCTGTTACATAATTCAATTTTTTTTACATTTTAAGTGCCAAATAAACACTTAGGTTCCCCCAATGGAGACAATGGACAAACGTTTACTGCTACAGTGATACTGGAAGTCCTATCTGGTGTGATAGTTGTCGGACTGATTGTCATCCTTATAACATTCACGTATTTAAGAGGTACACACGTAATCCTTGATGGTTTTTGTTGTTGTTTTAGATTATGTATGTTTTCAAATAATAATTTGGCCTCATAGTCATAGAAACAATTTTTTTAAAGACTTCTAAATAACAATTTATATGAATGTATTAAAGTGAAAAAATGGCGGAAGTCTGAGACTGCAGATTCGGATGCAATCGTAAAGCCAATATTGACAGCCAATGAAATTGTCGAATCACCCGTGGCTCTTCACGACGGAACCAATAGAATTGATTCTAAGGATTCTTACTGCTCGGATGCTGAGGATGAGAATCTTTTAAAGAATGAATCAAAGACCGAGGTAAAATCAACGACTATAACAAGATGGACCGCTTGCTCTACTTTTAGTGCGTATATGTTCTTTTTTCTGTGCGCAACGAATAATGCTGTCTTAAATGACTTATACGCTCCTACGTTTGCATTAAAGGTTTCCGCTGTATACAACTTTCGATGTTAATTTAATTTTTCATTGAGGAAATCATAGCGGTTAAATAAAACGAAAGTATACAAGTACAAAAGGGAATCGGGATTTCAGAAAAGAAGTCATTCGAGTAATCAAATAGCATAAATATTAAAGCAAGCCGTCCATCTCATTAAAGTCTTTGGTAAAATTTAAGTCTATAATTATTTGACTAGATCTGCACTTTGATTTAATATTACTTGTAACTTTAATACGTTTCTATAACTTCGAATCTTTCTCCATCTTCTCTGAACTGTAGGCCTAACATTTTCTATTGACCTTCTACTGTTTTACTTTCATAGTAAGACGGTTAATGCCACTTTTATTAGCTTGACAAGTCTTAATTAGGTGTGACCTTTTAAAATGGAAGAAGTCACGTGCTTCCGTTGACATTTCCAGCCATTTTGCAAACAAATACCATGCTTTAGGTGGTGTTTGACAATCGATTACAACCGCGACGGCCAGTTCGGGTCTTTTAGAAATATACAACGGCTACAATATTAGTTATGAGGAATCCGTTTTTAACATCAAAAGTGAGTAGGCGATAATTAATACTCAAAGTGTTAGTCGCGTTAGGTTAAATTTAGCTTTTTGTTTTTAAAATAAATTAGTCTAAAGTTGCGTCCTTGGTAATTAAAAAAACACAATGCGGAGATTCATAAAAAACAACAACACGAAAATACTTTTGCATCAAGCAATTAGTTTGGGATTATAAATAGGTGATTCTTCAAATCTAACATTCCCAATCCATCGTTTTCTTTTGTCGCCACTTTTGGAAATGAAATAAAAATTGTGTTATCTACATATTTTCGTACAACCAGTAACGTAGCACACAGACATGTTTCGAAGTAAATGACCGAATAAGACCGGAAATGTATTTTTTTTCGACCTTTTATGCATTCATATTTGTTAAGACTTGTCAATAGCTTAGAGTTTTGTGATTATTAATTAGCTCTATAAGCTTATCCTTTTCAGCCTAGAGAATTTTAGCCGTATTCTTGCTTGTTTGTTGCTCACCGTCAAATGCGCTCTGAGCTTACATTATGTTCTTTGTCTCTCTATAAATATCGCTCTCTTGACACTTTCTCTCTCCATCTACACTCTATACCAGACAGGTCTATCTCTTTCCACCTTACTTTTTCAACGTTCTCCTTACACTATGTTATTGATGTATCTAATCTAAGCTATATTATACGCCCTATATGTACGTAATTTCAATAATATTTCTATTAAATACATAAATAGTGACATATCTCATACTTTACTCGTTGTTCAAGAAAAGGGTTTATAATAGAATTACTTAAAAACTGTTCAGTTCGTCTGATACAATCTGCCAACAGCAAACCATAATATGCACTTTTTTACTTTCACCTTTTTAAAGACTTATTACATTATTAAAACAATGGTGATAAGTTGTATATTTTTATAATATTTTATTCTAAAAAAACAACAAAAAAAAAACAAACAAATTACAGATGATCTAAATATTGTTCCTTGCGAAATGTGCGATTTTTAGGCATTTACTCCACTGATTTATAAAAAGAGTGGAAAGAGACGACTTAAAATTCAGGCATGGAATGGGTTGCCTGAAAAAACTAGTAACTTACCATCATTTAAAATACAAATAAAAATGCTGGACTGGGCTTGGACCACGGAGGAGGGGGGGGAGTAGGGGGGAAATAATAGAAGAAGCGTCAGTAACGTATAAGTATAAGATAAGATATGCCTACATTTGTAGGTATATGCAAACTGGGGCCTCCACAAGTTACAATTTTAAAGACTATTCACCATATAAGAAAGTTATAGGAATAAACCGCCAATAATTAGCTCAAATCTATACGATAAAAAGGAAGTCTAAGTTACTTGAAATGTTTAGGAGTAAAATAATATTTGCTTTTAAATTTAAAAATATTGTTTCTGGGCCTCAATTTATCCATTCTTTATATAGATCAGTGATTTACTGCTTTGATTCTGTCCCCTTTCAGGAAATTAAAAATGGTGACTGGGAAAAGAAACTCAATTATATTGTCGTGGAGCTCCACCAAGGCACGAAGTTCCCCGAGCTGGTGAGCGAGGGCAAGAAACTTCCGAGCGACAGCGTGGAGTATTCCACCATAGATCAGGCGGCAACACTGAGACTGGCCAATGAAATTGACAATAGTCGATGATGACATGGGCGAGAATGGATGTTGTTTCTAATGGTGCGAATGCTGAAGATAGCTCGGGGGGATAAGCGTATAATGGTACTTAAAAATCCTATGTAGAAATGAAAGACATGTAATGTATAAGATAAAGGAGAAAGGTGACAAAAGGCTGAAGTGTGTATGTATAAAGGAGAAAAATTGAAAATTTCATTCTTGTTATAAATCTGATTGTATCCTTTACACTTTAAGAAAGCTATATGCCGAATGAGTGATCTGAGCTAAATTGTTATATTCGAATGAGTGAAGATGAGGTAATATATTATATTCTTGATGAGAAAGAGAGTCGTGACATGTCACAGACTTTTCAACGGCATTCTTTGAAATATTTTGTTTAATGTTTAAGCCTGCTGTAGACTCTAGAGAGGTTAACACAAAACTATTATGAACTTTATGGTGGCTGAGCTGCGATCCAAAGGTTCTGGGTTCGATTCCTGATGGAGGCTAGAATTTTTTCCCAGGACATGAGGGTGTCCCTGAGTCTACCCAGCTCTGATGGGTACCTGACATTAGTTGGGGCTGGGCATTGTGCTTGCCACACATCCCCTAGTATGCCGTGGCCACATAAACTATGAAACCCTGTGATCAGTTTGGTCCAAAGGTACTTTAAACTACTTACTATTATGAACTTTACTTAACTCTAGAGAGACAATGAAAATTGTCTGAACAACTCACTTGGACATTATTTTTTGTCAGAGAAACAAACCAACAAACTATCCAACATTATTATAATTGAAAATCATGACCAATACAAACAAATATTATAATGAAACTAAAAGCTAAAAGACAAAGTGTCTCTCAAGGCATCTTAGATGTTTTATTAACAAATAAATCTCCAGAACATCATGATGTCAAAGTGTAACTTATTGCAAAACATCAACAGCAACATTCTCAAATATGTTTTTCTTTTTTTTTCCTGTCTCGGTTGGACATGAAAATGTTGGTAATGTATTGAAAAGAAGTTTATGCTTTTTTTTAAACATAACTAATAAATTTATTGTATAGCTTTATATCAAACACAAATGTACAATACAATATTTTTTCCACAATTAAAAAGTAAAGTAGTACCTCTTTAAGAACACATTGGCCATTTATAAACAAAGGGGTTTGTGTGACTAGCACAGTGCCTAAACGCCGTTACTTATCCCAAACTAATATCAGGTATACATCAGAGCTGCGTTGATCACAAGACATCTTCCAGATAAGGGGGAAAAAGTGTGACTTAACCAGGCTTCAAACATGAGACCTTCCAAACAACAAACCAAACGTGCTGTAGCTAGACAAAGCATTCGGCAGCTAAAACTAAACATTCTGCAGCTCCAATGTTCTGCAGCTAGACCAATCGTGCTGCAGCTAGACCAAGCCCCAAGGATATGAATAAACCAAATATTTATTCAATTACTTTCAAAGTTTTTTTAAGATAAGATAAGATTACTTTATTGATCCAAATAAATGAAAATTTGACTTGATTCCATAAATTCCGTCTTTCAGCATACCGGTACTTAAAACAATATTAAAGAACCATTTGTTCTCAAGCACAATTGACATTTGCATACACTATCTTACCATTTATCAAACAAATATTAATAAAACTGAGAACATATTCATTGGATCCTCATTCAAATCTAAACAAACCAAAACAAATTATTCATCAAATTGAGAGTTCTAATTAAATCAAGCAACAATAAGAAAAACAAAAAATAAAGCCCATAATTTTTTTACTAAAATGAAATTTAAAAAAAAACATACAAGATTAAAAAATAAAAACACTTGCACATTAGATAACCAACTAGGTTGTCTGAGAAAATCAATACATTTTATAAACTATAAAATCAATAAATTATATAAACTATAAAATCAATCAATTATATAAACTAAATTCAATAAATTATATAAACTATAAAATCAATAAATTATATAAACTATAAAATCAATAAATTATATAAACTATAAAATCAATAAATTATATAAACTATATTTTTAGCAATGAAATTTGTACATTTAAAAACAATTAATTAAAGACTAGAAAAAAAAATTATGTTTCGTTTTTCATCATTTTATTAACAGCTTGTATTAAAAAATCAAAATTTATTTTGTGTTGTTATTCAATGACGATTTAATTTTAATAGGTTTGTAATTTCTGTACTGGCCACACAATCCCCTGGCCTGTCATAGCCAACAAATCAAGTCATGTTATTGTTTTATCAAACATGTAGAACTTCAAGCGCTGCACGGGAAACAACCTAAACCTCTCTTATTTGTCATTACTGTTTAGTAAAAGTCAATAAAATGGTTTTAAACAATGTCCTTGACTTACAAAGTGATTTTTATAACAAAAGAAACTCTCACATCTGAGTCTCCATAGCATCAGATTACAAAATAGCCTTGTTGCCCCCACATTATGAAACAAAAACAACAAAAATCTGAAATGCGGCCACAGACCAAAGGTAAGCTGAAAAAAAGTCCAGAAGCTCAACATAAGAAATAACAAATGAAACTTCGATACTGGACATGAATCCCTGGCAGAGACACAGAATAATTTCACAACATCCACCTGGCTGCAGACATTGCCCACACACACACACTGGAAACAGTAGGGGACTTCCTAAACTGACCAATCTCATTATTGGTCCCTTTACGCTACCATGACCAACACATCAAATGCCAATATCTAGACGAAAAAAAGATATATATATTTGTCTGGCATTGACCGTAAGAAAGCAACCGGCTCTGCTACCTGGTTGACAGAAGAGAAAGTATTTAATTTTACACATTCATGACAAAAACTTGACTAACTGTAACAATGAGACAGTTGTCCAAATATAGTTTTCGGTCCAGTCACTATTAATCACACAGGTGTTGTAGTTAAATGTCAGCAGCTGTTTGTAGGCTCAGACGCAGACAATGATTAAGAATGCTTTCTATTGGTTGACTAAAACACCTGGGTGACCAGCCACAGTGGGTTGAACCTGGGTGACCAGCCACAGTGGGTTGAACCTGGGTGACCAGCCACAGTGGGTTGAACCTGGGTGACCAGCCAGTGGGTTGAACCTGGGTGACCAGCTACAGTGGATTGAACCTGGGTGACCAGCCACAGTGGGTTGAACCTGGGTGACCAGCCACAGTGGGTTGAACATGGGCGACCAGCCACAGTGAATTGAACCTGGGCGACCAGCCACAGTGAGTTGAACCTGAGCGACCAGCCACAGTGGGTTGAACCTGGGCGACCAGCCACAGTGGGTTGAACCTGGGCGACCAGCCACAGTGGGTTGAACCTGGGTGACCAGCCACAGTGGGTTGAACCTGGGTGACCAGCCACAGTGGGTTGAACCTGGGTAACCAGCCACAGTGGGTTGAACCTGGGTGACCAGCCACAGTGGGTTGAACCTGGGTGACCAGCCACAGTGGGTTGAACCTGGGTGACCAGCCACAGTGGGTTGAACCTGGGAGACCAGCCACAGTGGGTTGAACCTGGGTGACCAGCCACAGTGAGTTGAACCTGGGTGACCAGCCACAGTGGGTTGAACCTGGGTGACCAGCCACAGTGAGTTGAACTTGGGCGACCAGCCACAGTGGGTTGAACCTGGGTGACCAGCCACAGTGAGTTGAACCTGGGCGACCAGCCACAGTGGGTTGAACCTGGGTGACCAGCCACAGTGGGTTGAACCTGGGTGACCAGCCACAGTGGGTTGAACCTGGGTGACCAGCCACAGCGGGTTGAACCTGGGCGACCAGCCACAGTGAGTTGAACCTGGGCGACCAGCCACAGTGGGTTGAGCCTGGGCAACCAGCCACAGTGGGTTGAACACTTTGATGGATGTGAACTGGCTTGTTCAGGCAACAGGTTTAAACAGAGACTTGATAACCATTGGAATATTACACGAGATCCTTCAGAGATGATGGCGATGGATTGCCCATACACTTCAAAAACCAGTTTCCAGCACAACTGGACAGGCCCTGAACTGGAACCTTCAGAGAAAGCGGAAAAGAGGCTGGCCGAGTGATACCTGGCGCAGAGAGGTGGAAGCAGATACCAAGGATCTTGGCCTTACTTGGGGGAAGCTGGAGAGACCGGGCCCAGGAAAGAGATGCCTGGAGGACCCCTGTTGGTGGCCTATGTCCTAGGAAGGACCACAGATGTCGATGAAAATCTACGGCTGTTCCTCGAGGACGAGAAGGCAGAAGAAAAAAAACATAGGATAAATTCACAGATGTCAACAGGTCTACAGGGAGGATAACTGCCTGAAATGTCAAGATAGGTCACAATATGTATAGACAATGTCTGCTGGTATAAAAAGATACATTTATATAAATTATGCTTCACAATATTAGCTGACTATTATATTTGAACAATGTCATGGATTAACAATGTTCATTATTTCACCGGGTTATTGGTAATAAAAAAACTGTCAGTTGTATAAATGAAATAAATAAAGTTGAACAAACCACTGGACGGACTGCAACTAAAATCGACTCAGAGCTGGGATTTCTCCTATAGATTTAAAGAGTCAAAAAGGTGTTTGTGTTTCAAGATCCACTTTTTTCTCTCCTAGATGTCGAGTGAGGTTTACATTTTAACACAGACAACTGGACCAGACAGTGTTGAACCCTAAATCAAGTTATCAGGGATGCCAGCAGGCCTAGACTAAAAAGCCTGAAAAAATTTTTCTCTCCAATGTAGACTTTGTATAGAGAGATATTTGTACTGAATGAAATGTAGACTTTGTATTTTCTAAAAGTCTGAGAGCCGGCTTTAGCCTGAAAACTGGCATCCCTGAGTTAAGTTTCATCATTTTCCAAAAACATAAATCACAAACGGTGCTACTAAAAGCTCCCAGAAAGATTTTAAAAAATGAAAGTTGGAAACCAATCAATCCATGCGCCCTAATCAAGTAATTCTTGGGTCAGCCATTATGTACTTAAAAAGCATTAACAAATGCTAATTAACTCCCTTATGTCCAGTTAACCACATTAACTCCCTTATGTCCAGTTAACCAAATTAACTCCCTTTTATGTCCAGTTAACCAAATTAACTCCCTTTTATGTCCAGTGGTAAATTGCTCTGAGACAACAACAAAGAACCCCCCCCCCACACACACACACACACAAATCAGCATGTGATGTGTATGTTGCTATCCAAATCAAGCCTCAGCATTCTGAAATGTTTTCTGTTTTCAAAGTCTGGAAATATTTTGTTTCAAAGCTCAGTCAAGTAATATTTTATTTTTCTGAAGTGGAAAAAAATAAAAATTTAAATAATCAAACTGATATGTTGAAATAAAGTCTTTCCCTAAACATAAACTTGTGAACACAAGGGATCTAAATAATTAAACTGATATGTTGAAATAAAGTATTTCCCTAAACATAAACTTGTGAACACAAGGGATCTAAATAATCAAACTGATATGTTGAAATAAACCTTTACCTAATTATAAACTTGTGAACACAAGGGATCTAAATAATTAAACTGATATGTTGAAATAAACCTTTACCTAATTATAAACTTGTGAACACAAGGGATCTAAATAATTAAACTGATATGTTGAAATAAAGTCTTTCCCTAAACATAAACTTGTGAACACAAGGGATCTAAATAATTAAACTGATATGTTGAAATAAAGTTTCCCTAATCATAAACTTGTGAACACAAGGGATCTAAATAATTAAACTGATATGTTGAAATAAACCTTTCCCTAAACATAAACTTGTGAACACAAGGGATCTATAATAAAATTTCATTCATCTAAAAAAAGGAAAAACATAAGTCAAGGACAAATTCTCTAAAAAGGTTTTAGCAAAAATCATTGAAGCTTTACAAAAATTGAAATAAAACACAAAGGTCAAACATACAAAAAAAGGCTGACAGGAACAGTTCAAAGATCAGAGTAAGAGTACACAATAAAAAACACATTTAGATTAACAATTATTCAAAGATGGTTGAATGAACACTGAAAACAGCAATATTTCTAATGAGAGAAAAATAACATTTAGAAACAAGCTTTAAAAAATGAGTAAACACCATAATAAAGAAAATTCAACAAGTAAACAAAATATTTCTAAGAAATGACAAATTGGATTGAAAAAATTAAAAGCAGAATTTATTGGTATAAGTTTCTTTGTGATCAGTGATTTTCAGTGGGTTGATTAGTTGAAGGAAGTTGTAAAAGCTGTCTCACGCATCTGGTGAATAAACAGCCAATAGACAGCCAAGGTGCAGAGTCCCCCCAATTTTAGTGAACAGTCCACTCAAGCATGATGTTTCAATTGTGTATTTGAGCAGTTACATAACTTCCTATTGTTTAAGAGCACTAAATATTTTGAGGAACAACCTAAAATGTTTCTTGGTGTTGTGGGAGGAAGGGAGAAGAGAGGGAGTGGAGAGGGAGAGGGGGCTGTATGGGTAAAAGTACATGGTGACAACATTACTTTTATTTGCCTTTTGCTTTGCCTCATGTAGAAATCTTTAGTGGTCTGCTGGGCCAAGAATTTGGGCTGAGAGCTGGAACTAAAACTTCAAACTTTAGGGAGTTGGTCACTGGAACTCTCCCTTAATGCTTGCAGCATTTGTCCACAGCAGTAAATCAAGTTTTTAAAGATGTCAGACAGGGGTTCAGGTATAAAGATTAAAAAGTTAATTTTGTGAATAAAATGATGCAGTCCATTATGAGCCAAAAATTTTACTTTACATTAAAATAAAAATCATTTTGGCAACAAACAATATATAGTGAAAAAAAAAAAAATTCTCCCTGATACAATTATATTTGCACAAATATGGTACACATATTTTGTTGTGTGTACAAATAAAACAAAGATATTAAACTGTCAGTCCTTGAATTTTTTATGATAAGTAAACAAATGTTGAGTAACAAGTAATAAATATACAAGAAAATCAATAAATATAAAAAAATATATATTTTAAGTTTTAATACTTGTAGTCCATGGAATGCTTTAACTTCACAAGTACCTGCTGCGGATGAATGACGGAAACTTCTTTCTTTAAGCTTCAACTTTTCTAAACTTTCCTTTTGCTAAGAACAATTCTATCCGGTCCTTCTTTTTCTCCCGCTTAAGAAATAGGTCGCCATCGACAAACGTTTTGCTTTTCTCTGCCTCAGATTCTGAGCTGTCGTTGTGGGAGGGCACCCTTTGTACCCTGTCCCTCACGAGGGACCTGCGCCGATCCTCCTCCCCGGGTGCCTGCTCGCACCTGGCGAAGTAAGGCTTCACAAATTTCAACCTAGTCAGCGACGTCACTGAAAGTATCGTAATGAAGGAAAGGAGCATGGCAAAGGTTCTGAACGGGAACAGCTGGCCGTCGATCCGGCTGTAGAAAGGGAAGTGGATCCACGCCGGCATGTCTATCACGGGTTCCCCGGCCCCCACCCGCAGGATGAACCCCACCAGGTAGCCGGCCACTGCCCCCAGGAAGTTCGTGAACCTGCGGAAGTAGATGATGGCCGTGAGCTGCGGGAAGATGATGACGTAGACGAAGTCTGCTGCCAGTATGAACATGCCGTAGATGACGTTAGAGGACAGGGATATGCCCATGCAGACGCAGCCGAAAAAGATGACAGCAAACACTTGAACAATCCTGAGCTCAACTTTACTGGCCTGGGGGGGGTAGAGAAACATGTCAATTTGATTCTAAGTGTTCATTGCTAAATATCTATTCATATTATTTATGCAATCTTTAAATTAATTTAAGAATTATTTCACTAGGGAAAAGGGGGACTAGGGCTAGTGTAAAACATTGTGCCTATTAAAAATATTAGTTTTCATTCATTAGTAAGCTAACACATATTGAAGTTTAAAAAGTGTCAATTTTGTGGATATCTAAACTTAGGTGACACTATGATAGTTATGAGAGAGACTAGAAAACTAACCATTAAAACTGTAATCTATTTATTGTTCCTAAATACTGGTATTAAAGTAGTTATATCTATATCTGGATATAGTACCAGTCTACCCAGTATTGACTAAACAAATAGAAGTTTTATGTTGAAGGTATTAGCTATAAAGTGTCCTCATCAAACTGGTAATAAACCTCTCCTAACTATTGTTGTTGTTTTTTACACTTTGCACTCTTTTAATCTTTTCTTCTCAAACAATTGTAACAGATGTGTCTTCTAGAAATGGGGATTATTGCCTTCTATGCTTATCCTTGTTTGCATTTATTCTAGTCTTGTTTTTTTTTAAAATAAAACTCTGGTATCTGTTAACATCTTTCAAAGAGAATATTTTGTGTGGGGAAATAAACATGATCCAATGCCACAAGCAAAATGGTTTCACTACCGGCAATATTTTTACTCTATTAAGCATGTAAAAGTATTTGTAACTTAAGGCTGCTGATTGTTCAAGACAAACGTGGCAGAACATACAGAGGGACGCAGTCTGGGGTGTAAACGTATACTCACATTTCTTCTGAAGATTTCACTGTAGATGTTGTGGGTGAACATCGAGCTTGACCCCAGGACGGCACTGTCCATGGAAGACATCACTGCTGCAGAGATGGCACCAAGACCTGCAGGAAATGTAACGGGTTAATAAAAACATGGATTTTCAGAAACAATAGAGCATTTGCAATGGGCGTGGCTTAGGTTTTTTAGTGACGTATTTGTGTAAATAGAAGACACTTGATGTACAAAAATGGTGAAGTACTTCTTTATCATGCCAAATTCACATCTGAATATTGGCTATCCTACGCACAAATCATTAGATAAATCTTCGTAGATCATCTTACTAGTACAAGGGAAAGACTGACATGGTATTTTTTAAACGAATTTCAACATTTTAAGCTCAATTCATCATCTTAATATCTGGCCGGTAAGTGTTGCATTTGAATGGATTTAGTGAAGGGAATTATTGGAGTCATTCATTATTTTCATTGTAGCCCTAATCGTTCAATAGTAATGTAACATTTTTAATGTAAGAATCTTCTTGTGATAGGTCTATTAATCTAATATAGAATTAATAAAATCCATATTAATACTTTAATCATGATTTTAAACACAAAATATCAATAAAATAAGCTCAAGCAAATATGAAACTATATTAATACAGCGGCCATTGTACACCATTACACAAAATAAACAAAAAACACGTGATTTTTGTCACGTGATTGCAAACGCCCTATACACAAACGCTAATTTAAAAAATGGAGCCAAATGAAGGAATAGAGGTAAAGCTGACCAATTTACTGTTAATCAATCTATTCACAGTTATTAATCAATCTATTCGCAGTTATTGATTTGATTATAATCCCAATAAAAACTATTTGATATTTATGCTTGTAATACTTATAAAACAAGTAAGAATAAACATTAAAAAAAAGACCAAAGGTATTCTAAGAAAATAAAAAATATGGAATATTATTTAAAAAAAACATCAAAGCTTTACAAAATTTTTTACCAAGAATAGTTTATCCAAATTTATTTAAAGTTATAATTATTTTATAATGTTTTATATGTACACATTTCTGTTTATAATATATTTATGTTTAATAAAACTTGTGTGATGTTATAACTTTTCATTTTTTTGTTTATACTTTATGTAATTGGTCATGGCACATTAAACACATATGAGAAACAAAATATAATTTTGTCTAAAAGCTAAATTGAAGTCTATGGTGAAAGAAAAGAAAAATAGAGAGCTACAATATTCTGAGATTCTCAACACACAGAAATACAAACCAAATATTGAGACAATAGTCGGTGTGAACTCATTGATCACTATAGGTAGAATGAGACTGGACTGGTTGGTGACTAATGGAGAACTTCCTATCGTTGTGTTGGTCCAATCTGGAAATGAAACAGTTTATTTGAAATCAAACTTTTAAGTCCACATCTCAGATCAATGCAAGAAATAAAATAACTCTCATAAAAATATTAATAAAATTACACCACCAGTTTAGCGAAAAAACATTTTTTTTAATGAACAATATGTGATGCCTCTCCCATGAAGCAGAACAGACTACAGCAAAGCTGATTACTCACTTGTAGTAGTAGCAAACTATGTAAAAAAGGAGTCTTAAGTAATAAGTTGTTTTTGAGATTTTGATTGATTTTTATTGAAATCATTAATTTATAATCATCGTTGCCCTTGCAAAGCTAAAGCGCTTTCTTTTTCATTTTGCTCCAAAAGACTAACCATGTTTGTTTAATATATTTTTTAAACAATATTTAGATGTATATATAAGCTTCCATAAAACACTTAAAATAAGTAATCTAATTTTGCCTTATTCAGTACAATTACGTGGTGTTGCATCACTTTTAAACATTTCAACTATATAAACACAAAGAGCTTAATTAATTCTGTGATAGTGTAGTTTTATAACATCGGCATAAATTAATCTAGATAAGCTTTCACAAAAACTATTTTTCCATTCTTGTCTTTCTGTCGTTATTAATTTATAGTGTGTATGAAAGGAGGTGCATACATACCTGCGCTAGCTCCAGCTATGCCAATAAGTACTGATGGAACAACCAAGACGAGGGCACCCAGCGCCCCGATGAAAGACAAGACTTGAGCCTGCTTGGCACTCTTCACAGACAACACCCGCTGGAAGTACGACTGCCAGGGTATGGTGCCGAGTGTCTGGGAGCAGAAATATAACAAGCTACATAACAAAAATTATTAACTTACAATAAAGATAAAAAATTAACATTAAATCTACATTTCTTTTAAATTTTAAATTGTTATTTTCAATTAAAATATATGTTATATTAATTAAGCAGGGGTCGGCAACTTTTTGGTAATAGCTTGCCAAAGTAAGATTTCTAATTCATTCAGTGTGCCAACAGCCTAAAAGTCATCCTGGCGTAGCACTAAAATTCTTGTAGAAGAGACTTGAATAGACTTTTAGGGCCTCTTTCACGTGCCATTGAAAATGCATCTGCGTGCCAAGTCTGGCAGCAGGTTGCCGACCCCTGATTTAAAAGACCTTCCTGTACATATATTTCCACCACCACCAGCAGCGTTTACTCTCCCTAGGTGTGTATATTTCAACTGATCAATATTACACCCAGGTGGCTATATTTCTCAAATACAAGGCTACAAGGGTATCTATTTTAAACATGGCAATAAGGATGTAACCTTTCAACACAAGACCTGAGCAGAATATTTATTTCATTTAAGGATCAGTCACATTTTTATTTTTGTGCTTTTAGAATCAACCAATAACTGAGTTTTAATGATCCGGGGGGGGAAATCTGCAGGTGGGGAGAAGCAGAATAGTGCATGTGACTGCGGAGACTGTAGCCCTATGTTACACGGCTCGGCGAGGATCTGGTGTGCCCCCCCCCCCCAATATATAGCTAAAAAAAAGACGTATTTACAGTTTAAACAAACATTTTCATTATAAAGACATCCATGCAGTAATATACATGGACAATGTGTTCTCAAACTTTTAAACAATGGGGGGGGGGGGGGGTCCTCCTTTTTCTCTTAACCTGCTAAAGGTCTGATACTAGTTTTAAAACTAAAAGTATTTTAACATGGAAAGCGCTTATCTAATCGCTTATCACATCTAAGCCCTGTAGATGTTCATGGACCCTGTTTCAAAGGTTTTAGGCTGAAAGGTCTATACAGTGATAGAAGACAATGTTACACAAGCTCACCATGGCTATAAATAGATCCACCCATACGCCCCACATGTTGCTGTTCACATGACCGAGCCAAACAGTTTGATTGGCTGAGAAGTTGCCAACTTTTTCATTGGTGAATATGAAGGGCAAACTCAGCACCTGCGTGGAGACAATGAAAGAAAGAGAAATATTTTTTGTTGAAATAAATGAGTGTCAAGTGATTCTATGATTTTAATTCAAAAATAAAATGTTTACTTACAATTATTATTCAATAACTTTATTTCAAATTTTAAAAACGTACATAATCTGTTGTAAATTCTGACTGATAAGTTTATAAACAAACTGGTCTTGCTAGAAAGCAAATAGAAAATGTTATCAAATCACCATCATTTCTCATCAGGAAGCATTTGATGGAACTATTGTACCAGTTTTTCTATGGCTGTCATGGACCAGCCATTTAATCACAAAAACAATTTTGGTGCATTTAATTAGATCCTCATTTTATCTTAAACAGAAAATTTTTTTTGTTCATGGGTTCAAGTCTAGTCTCGCATTCTATTCAAATGATGTTAAGTTGTTGATTTTTATGGTTTGTATAGACAACCCATAAAAAAATGAATGACAAACTACTTTTTAACAAAAATAAATTTAGAATTTCGTCAGTAAAACCCTGCATTTAATCTTTCATATGCTCAAACATCCAAATTTAACAGACTACGGATGTGTAGATAAATGAATATAAAGGGTTGACTGACCAGGCCTACGAATATAAAAACCAACTGAACAACATCTGTGTAGGCCACAGAGATCATGCTGCCTATCATGGTGTAGATGATGGTCACCGACCCTGACATGATGACCGCCACATATAGCTGGATGTCCGCAATGACGCTCAGAGTGGTGCCTGCAACAAAAGTTCAGTAAAGATCACGCAAGTGTCAGAATTATCAGTAGCAACCCACTGGTCAATTAAATTAAAGTGGATTTCTACAGCTGTCAGTTTTTAAGCTTTTAAAAAGGTAATAGATGAATAATGAGAAGGTTTCAAACCTGGACAATCCAGATAATACACTCAGTGGACATAGTCTTCGACCACTACGTTTACTACTACTAGATCAAGTGCGATGAGCTGAATTTTTTTGGAAGCTAGCAAAATGAAAACCTCAGGTTGTTTCTCCTTCTAGCCCCCCATCAGCCTAGAACACCCAAAAATTCCAACAAACTATAACACACATTAGCCTGACAAGTGAGACAATTGTTGGGGAAGGTCCCCGTGAGGCATGCCTGGTGCCAGAACACACAGATTTTCTTTGACGACCAAGCAAAAAAACATTGCCCTGTTCAGAACATTTGAACAATGTATGATATATAAATTCATCTCAGGTTTAAAAAACCAACTTGCTAATGCATTGAGAATTGAGGCGCTCCAAAGAAATTCTCCCCTTAAACTAGCAAGGTAGATCAGAAAAAATAGAAAACAACTTACCTAATGCATTGAGAATTGAGGCGCTCCAAAGAAGATCTCCCATTAGGCTGGCAAGGTAGATAAGAACTGTGACAATGTTTCCATAATGAAGTTGGAAAGGGTCTAGCATTGTCAAGTACTCACAATCTCTCATCCTCCTGGCATAGAAAGCTCCACCTGATTACCAGTGAGAAGAACAAAATATGAATTTAATTCATTCAAAATGTTACGGCACTCCCTATGATAAGCTTTTGTTGACTAAATAAATCAAGTACAATTAACTCATAAGTTTAGAAGAAGCAAAAAATATTTATATATTTGGTTTAACCAATAAATCAGAAACATTTAATATTTTATACACAGTTTACCATGACATTGCGCACAAGCTCACTTGCTGTTGCCCCCCACTTTTTCCCTTATTTAAAAAACTTGCGCTATTTGCCCCTACACCCTGTACTGTTTGCCATCACCCCCCTCTAACACTATTGGGCCCCCTAGCATGCAAACCTAATTACGCCACTGGCGTTAAATAATCCCGTTAAACTATAGAACAACTAGAGCGCTAGTGTGTCAACACTGGATAGTGACTGTCACTTAAGCCCTGCACTGGCTTCCAAAACATGTTCAGCATTCAGATAGTTACATCTCTACGTCTCTCAGCTTGCAATGTAGACATTCAACAAATTATTCAAAGTCCAAGACAAAAGCACAGTTTTTAAACAAACAATAAAAATGCAACCAATAAAACAACTCTTGAAACGCAAATTCCAATAACAAAACTTTGAAACAATTGAATCCTGGTGCAAAAACATACTCATACTGAGCTTGCAGTATTCCCTCCTTAAACAGTGTTGACTTTCTGAAGTCTTGGTATAAAAGGCATGCAAAGAAAATTAACAGAATATAATGGGTTACACAAGAACTGGGAAAACTATACACAGATAGGGGGAAAAGAGTAATAAATAAAATAAAAAAAACTGCATTAATTAAAACATATCCAAAATTATCTCATGCACTGGGCCTTTTCTAAGTGATTCTTTGAACAGGTTTAACAAAGCAGGACTTAAACATTTTTTTTAACTTGTTTATTAGATATTCAGATAGATACAAAACTTCTTCCTGAAGTTCAGGACTTCCTGTTTTTCAGGACAGTGAAACAGTCCTGAAGTACACATGATGTCAATAAGTTCTGTTAATTAAACTTTAAAAAAATAAAACTAATAATAGTGGGGGATGATTCGGTGGCCAAGCGGCAGCACTTTCAGCTGGCGAATCGGAAGGTTCTAGGTTCAATTCCTGTTTGCAGGCTAGGATTTTTTCCCAGGATTGGAGTCTACCCAGCTCTGATGGGTTCCTGACCTTGGTTGGGGTAAAGTAAAGGCGGCTGTGCATAGTGATGGCCACACAATCACCTAGTATGCTGTGGCCACAGAAACTGGTGAACCTTCACCAGCCCTATGGATCAATTTGGTCCGATGGAGATACTTTTTTTTACTGGGGGATGATTAAAGAACATTAAAATAATGTGACAAACTGAGTTGTAACTAGAAGATTTTTACCAAATTTGTTGTGAGGGATTTAGATTTCTAATAAAAGAAAAACGAACATACAAACATGTGATGTTGAGATATATCGATAACCAAACAGATGAATAATTTCATTCAGAAATAAGTTTTACCCAGGTTCAGGCCAAGAAAAATGCCCAAAGGAGCCAGAGTCCAAATCATTCCGTCTTTGGCGATGGACTCTGCAGTGCCGTTAATGTAGCCTCCTCCCACTGTAGTGGCTGCAAATAAAAACAAAGAAATCATGTCTCAGTCTTGCTATGTAGGTTAACACACTTAACTAAAACAACTCTTCTCCTACCACAATTCGACTAGGATCAGGATACGCTAGTGCAAAATAATGCCTAGGACTCTATAATTTTACCAATTTAATATCCTGTGTCCCTGAGTCCTGGTGTATAGTGCCAGTATATAGGCTTTATATAGCAAAAAAATTATGGTTGGCCAAGGAAGGGCTAAGACAAGCTATATATATATAGCAATAAATTGGGTCGGTTTAGGATGGGTTAAAACATGCTATATATAACAAATAAATTGTGCTGGTATAGAAAGGGTTAATTAAAACATGCTATATATAACAAATAAATTGTGCTGGTATAGAAAGGGTTAAGACTTCACTTACCAATCATAGTAAATATTCCAATAACAGTCTTCAGGTCTCTCCCAGCCACCAGGGTAGTCTCCAGTCCTCCCGTCACACCAATCTCCCGACCTTTCACCTTGACCTTCCATGCGGCGATGATCCCGACGGCCAGTATGGCCAGGTAGAAGACCACAAGCACCACCAGGGCCACTATGTTCACCCCCATCTGGTCACCTTCAGCTCCCACTCTGGGCCGACTTTCTCCTTAACTGTTTCAGCATCAAAGACCCATCATCACCATTAAACTGAAACCAGTGCTTTCGTTTACTTATCTGTAACAGAATCAAATAAAAAAAATTTCTCAGAAAAAAATGTTTTATGAATTTTGTCACATATAAAAACTCTAAAATTGGAAGAAATAAATATATCTATTTTGTATGTTAGTGCTATAGATAATGACATTAAGTAAATAATGAATGTCGATAAAACATAAGCATTGTAACACAAGCTTTTATTTATGTATAGCATAAGACACACACCAAGTAATAGACGAGATCACAACAGTTTAAAGAGCCACAACTGGGGAATTCTGGGGTAACAACATAAGGGGCCAGCACTCTAACAACAACGGGGCACGGTAGCTGAGCCTGGTTGAGGCTAGGATTTGTTCCCGGGACTAGAGGATGCCCCTGAGTCTACCTAGATATGATGGGTACCTGACATTAGTTGGGGTAAAGTAAAGGCGGCTGAGCATCGTGCTGGCCACACATCCCCTAGTATGCCATGGCCACATGGCCCTATGATCGATTTGGTCCCAATGGTACATTTACTCTAACAACAAATAATTATAACAATCACAACAGTAATGATATTCTTTTGGTATGTTGTATTATACAAGCAGAGCTATTTGTGGTGTGATCTATGTGATGTAATATAATAATGTCTTTTGTTAATTAGGTTAATTACTACTGTAAAGAGAAAGCATAAAAATCAATTAACATAAATAACAATAATAATAATAATAATAATAACGGTACTTATATAGCGCATATCCCGTTGGTGACAGTTCTATGCGCAGACGACAGTTACAGAATACAGACAGACAACAAAATATGTAACTATACACTAATTCTGCTGACAAAATAGGTGAGTCTTCAGCCGGCTCCTGAAGGTGTCATAGCTAGGGCTCTGGCAAAGCTGTAGTGGGAGGTGATTCCAAGCGGACGGTCCTGCGTAGGAAAATGAACGTTCGCCAGCGGACACTAGCCTAACACGAGGGATCCGCAGAGTAAGCGCGTCAGAAGCCGAACGAAGTGGGCGGGACTGGGTGTAGAGATCCAGACAAGAGCGAAGGTAATCCGGGGCACTGTTATTCAGGCACTTATAGCAGAGAGAAGCCAGTTTATATGTGATCCGGTTGTTGGTGAATGAACAGCATGAGTTTTATCAATTTATCTTATATTATAAATATGTTACAGACAATACTTTTATCTATACAGAAGATGATTTCATCATGCGCTTGTCATTTGAGTCTAGTCTTGAAATTCAATAGCCTAGCCTTCACCAGGGATTGAAACCAGGATCTTTGGATTACAAGTCAAGCATGCTACCACTCATAGTGCCCCATACATTTTCATTTTAATATTAGATCATATTGACACTGCTACATACGATGATAAACATAACCAGCACTACAAAAACGTTTGATTGTTTTAATAAAAGGAAGAATAAAATTTATCAAAGTCAAAGCGAGTAGAAGAATTAGGCCTATTATATATTTTCTGTCCTATAATTTCGTCATATAATAGAAGTAGCCTATATTCTATATTCTATATCTACACTAAACTAAGGACTAAGTCACAGTAAGTGTCACTAAGGCTAAGCACATTTACAAGCTAGCAGATCAAAAAAGTACATTTGAAACATTAACATCATTGGTAATGGTAATATAAATATGTATAGTATAATCCCCTACCTGAAAACTGAAATTATTATTAATTAAAATTACTATAAATTAGGCTAAGCTTACGCCTATTGACTATAATTTATAATGATTAGGCCCTATTCACCTATTGAGGCTATTGCCTGTTGAATTGAATTAGTTCAATTAGCCTACGCCGAAAATATATTTTTCTCAAAATCTCCAATAATATCTAGACCTAGTGGCTAAGGCTAAACTTTGACTAAAGTATGATGTACATAATATAACTCGTATTATTACCTGATCCTTTTTAGAAAGTCCATAACTGTCTGCTTGTCATAAAAAAAATAAGTTTGTTTTTTTATAACTCGCACATGTTATGACTGTACCGAGTACAATAAATGTGAATGTTTACACTTCAACGTGATCTGCCAAAAGGTCAAAGTTTGTGCTTTTTAAAAATATGGAACGACATAGATTCGGACTTTTTTTTTTACAAAATTCATTCAATAACTATTTATTTTTAGAATCGATTATCAGTAGCGAGGGCACGCTATAATATATAGGCCCTATTATACTTTAAATGGAAAACCGATACCAGATAAAGAGGGTCAGAAAAAGAGATGGATAGAGCATTTTCAAGAACTTCTTTATCAGCCAGCCCCACAACACACTCTCAACATAGAGCCAGCGGAACAAGATCTAGAGATAGACTGCAGCACACTCACAAAACAAGAAATATCCAGAGCAATTAAACAATTAAAGAAAGGCAAGGCGGCATGTCCAGACAGAATACCAGCAGAAGCCTTGACAGCAAACATTACAACCAGCACTGAGATGCTACACACTCTATTCAAGAAGATATGGGAGGAAGAAAAGATAGGGGAGTGTGGGGAGAAATGGCCAGGTGGGAGAAATGGCCCACCCCTATTATATCCAAAACTGCTGGACTTTAATGTTTAGGATGTAAATGAATGTATTAAGTACATTCTTTTTATGGTCCTCCATCAATTTCCGGGCGAAATGTTCAATAATTGTTGGACTGGATATGTTTGAAATTTTATGTTAAAAAAATATACTTTTTGAACTTTTACATTTTTTAATCAAAATTAAGTTTTTTTTGTCTTAATAATTGGAAAGTCATTTTCTTAATACATCAATTATTTAGATATAACAATATGATATTTTAAATTATCTTTTATATCATGTAATTTTTTTAAAAATATTTTTTTATCACAACCCCCCCATGGGGAGAAATGGCCCACAATTTGTGGGGATAAATGGCCACCCATAAAACTAACTTTTTTAGCAAACTATCCTTTTAAAACAACTGTTTTATAGTAAATTAATTTAAATATACCACTAATATTGATAATAATTTAAATTAATAATTAAATATATTTTGATATTAGAAACTATTGTGTTTTTTAAAGATTGTTTTTTTATTATTACAAATTCAATAGCCAATAATAGTGAATGTAGCCCTATATATAGTTTATAGTAAGCATATGCAATCTATTGCTTATTAAACTATGATTAATATGATTATAACAACTATGAATATTAAATAGACTTTATTAACATGTTATTTCTAAATATCTAATTATGAAATTATAATTTTTCTATTCAAACGTCAAGATTTTAAAAGGACTCCAAATACCATAGCATTCAACGGGATGAAAAAGTGGACTAAATACTTTTTTTTTTATATTACTAAATATGTAAAATGCTCATGCTAAGATACAGTTTACATATAGCCTACTTTTCAAAAGCTAAATGGTAGGAAATAGCAAAAACAGCATTCAGGGCCATTACTCCCCACCTAGTGGGCCATTTCTCCCCATGCTATGGCCATTTCTCCCCACCTATATGTACATCAATTGTTATTTATTATCTATAAATCTATATATAATTAAGGGATAAACAAGGTATATTAACTTGTATTATTGGCTAGTCTAACATCTATTACAATTTCATAGTTAAATATGCATATTTGTATAAATTAGACACAGTTTATCAAGAAAGACTATTTGGTGGGCCATTTCTCCTCACTCTCAACAAGCAGGTTTCAGAAAAGACAGATCTTGCACAGACCAGATTGTCACACTGCGACTTATAGTAGAACAATCCCTGAAGTGGAACTCGCCACTATATATTAACTTCATCAACTACGAGAAGGCTTTTGATAGTGTTGACAGATGTACTCTGTGGAAACTGCTGAGACACTACGGGGTACCACAAAAATTAACAGACATAATTAAAACTTCTTATGAAGGACTATCTTGCAGAATTGTTCATGACCACCAAACAACCGAAGCTTTTGGTGTACAGACTGGTGTCAGACAGGGATGTCTGCTCTCACCTTTTTTTATTTCTGCTGTCCATTGACTGGATAATGAAAATTTCTACAGAGCAGAAGAAAAATGGCATCCAGTGGACACTATGGAAGCAGCTTGATGACCTGGATTTTGCAGACGATCTGGCCTTATTGTCACACACACAGCAACAAATGCAAGAGAAAACTAACGACGTAGCACACTACTCTGCATGCATCGGCCTGAACATACCTGGAAGAAAAAGCAAAGTCCTTAAGATTAACACGTCAAGTAACACACCTATAGCACTGGAAGGAACAGTCCTGGAGGAAGTGGAAAGCTTCACATATCTCGGAAGCATCATCGATATACAAGGAGGGACTGATGCTGACATAAAAGCGAGAATCGGCAAGGCGAGAGCTGCATTCAACCAATTGAAAAAGGTCTGGACCAGTGGCAATTTGACCCTCAAGACTAAAGTCATGATATTCAACACCACTGTGAAGCCTGTCTTGATGTATGGAGCAGAAACTTGGCGAACAACAGCAGCTGGTTCTAGAAAGCTACAGACATTTATCAACTCATGTCTCCGAAAGATCCTGAGAATATTCTGGCCCATCGTCATCACCAACGAAGAGCTCTGGCGACGTACTCAACAGGAACCGGTGGAAGAACTAATCCGGCAGCGCAGATGGAAGTGGATTGGACACACTCTTAGGAAGCCAGCAACCAGCACCACGAGACAAGCCCTAACCTGGAATCCACAGGGCAAGAGAAAGAGAGGTAGACCCAGAATGACCTGGAGAAGGGAGCTGGAGGCAGACACCAAAAAGATTGGTCGCAACTGGGGACAGCTAGAGAGATTGTCCCAAGACTGAGATGCCTGGAGAGCCTTTGTTCGTGGCCTATGTCCCAGACGAGACGAAAGGCGATTATACTTTAACCCTCACCCTACCTACCTACATACCCCGTAGTTTGTTGGACTTTTACTTTCAGCTTTTCGTTCAACTTACACTTGTGAACAGATTTTATCGCACATGAAAGCTGTTTTAAGTATACAAACAGGTCACCTATAGGGCCTACTTGACCGCTTATAATTGATACAGATTATATATAATATAATAATTACATTTAAAATAGTTTTTATGCTCGTCTTCTTTAATTAAACATAAATATAATTAATTCTAAAACAAATGTATTTGTATTAATAATTTAATAAACATAAGTACTTAATTTAATAGCATTAAATTAATGTATTATCATATTTTCACCATTCCCTGGCCTTAGGCTACATGTTGGGGGCGGGGGGGGGGGGGCGAATGGACACTTCAGTAGTCAACCTTCTCCACGTTTTCC
Source organism: Anisus vortex (assembly GCA_949126835.1). NCBI lineage: Eukaryota > Metazoa > Mollusca > Gastropoda > Planorbidae > Anisus > Anisus vortex. The sequence goes on from OX421503.1 coordinate 40,493,614, forward strand.
TGTCCTGAGGTGAGCGATTGTCAATGGTTCAGTCATCTGCAGCCCTATCCGATATTTTATGTTGACGAATTAGCATCGCCGCTGACGGCCTCTCCGACGTCCACCTTCTACATTGCCTTGAAGGATTGTTTTGCCAGGTTATTAGGCCTATGCCGCAACACATGACCGAGCCTTGTCAAAAGTCTAATTATTATATAGGCCCTACAATGTTCAAAAGAAAAACTCGAATCCTTAAATGGACAAACAATTAATGTTTATTCACAACTGTTTAACGTAAATTATTTTTATTTCTCTTATAATTAAATCTTGTATAAATTGTTTATTGGCATTATTATTGAATCAAATATGGAGACTTTCTTTTTGATTAAAGTAAAGTACACATAGGACCAAATTTTAATTGATCCATAGGGCCGGCGAAGCATCGATCACCAGTTTCTGAGGCCATGGCATACTAGATGATTGTGTGGCCAGCACTATGCACAGCCGCCTTTATTTTACCCAACTAAGGTCAGGTACCCGTCAGAGCTGCGTAGACTCAGGGACACCCTCCATAGCCAGGAAAAAAATCCTAGTCTTCACCAGGATTCGAGCCCAGAACCTTCGGTACGCCAGCCGAATGCGATGCCACACGGCCTATGTGCCCCCCCCCCCTTTTTTTTTTTAAATTTATAAATTTATTAAAGGGAGATAATTAACCCGTTTTCTTTGCGCTAATATGTTTCTTTTCTTTTCTTTTACTAACAATAAATGACTATTAGCTTACCATTGATATAAATTTAATATAATCAAACTGTAAAAAGTATTTCTCTGATTCTTTATCGCCCCTTCCCCCCTTCCCGTGGAGCATACGACAGCAACAAAGTTCCGCCAGGCCTCGCCCTATCCTGGGCGAGCCATATCTGATTTCATGCCACAATGTTCTATTGGTATCCTTTGTTTCATCATCCATCGTTCTCCTCCAAGTTCCCATTGGTCTTCACCTTCTCCTTTTTCCTGATGGTGTCCATTTCAAAGCAATCCTTGATAGCATCTTTCTATCCATGCGAAGAACGTGCCACAGCTATCTCCATCTTCTTTTTTTCTTTCTTATAATTAGGCTATTGTGCATATAAGGTTATATAGGCTAGTCTGCTTTGTGAATATTTAATTAGAATATTGTTTAGCATTTCTAATCACAATTAAGACCCATGGGAATGCCTCGGATCACTTGTCTATCAAAATGTCAAAACAATTTATCGTGAAGCCTATTATGTGATACAATCTTTTTACAGGGACGCAACTCTATTATTAATTATTACTATTCTACTATTTTTAAAACACTTGAGCAAAATCGCTCTTTGATAGAAATTAATAACATAATCATAGTTTTTTTTTCCAAAAACCACACAAAAGAACACAAACAAAAGCCTAATTTGACAAGACAATAAATAAATAGAGGACGAAACAGACCTCACCGAAAACGCATCTTCTGTATGAACCCTGTCAACTATATAAAACATTAACAACTAGAACAAATACAGAAAAGATCGAGCTGGTTCATTGCTAGTGAAAAACTGACAAGAGTAACACCAATAATAGTTAAATCACTAAATTTAACCTAGAAACACTAGAAGAGAGAAGGTCAATTTAAAGAGCAAAGCGTAGTTATAATAGGCATACGCTTAGATAGGCTAATTAAAAAAGACATTCAATTCCAACTTAGAAATGGAACACACACAAAATCTTTAAATGGTTAGATAAACATTACCGATATAAGAACAAACAAATTATTTTTCCCCTTATCTTATCTTATATGTTACAGACGCTCCTTCTATAAAGAAAATGATTGCGTCCTGGGCGTATAGGCTACGCTTATACCATATCGTGCCATATGCAAGAACAAATTCATATAGAAGCCTATATTCCTATATAGGCCTATAGTTATAGTAGGATTTAGACATCTTATCTTATCTTATCTTATACATTACAGACGCTCCTTCTATAAAGAATCCGTGGTCCGAGTCTAGTATTGCATTTTTATTAATGTTTTAAATGATAAGTTACTGGTTTTCCTGGTTTGTTCAGGCAACCCATTCCATGCCCGAATGCCCACATCTAGTAAAGGCCTTAGTAGGAGCTTCAATTGTAAATACTTTTTAGTCGAAATGGTTAGATCTAGTATTATTAATTAACATTCTATAACTACTATAAACAATATAAATAAAACAACAAAAAATAATAATAAAACAATAAAAGTACTATATAAAAATTCGAATAGGTAATTATAATTTGACTTGTGACCCGGAAGTAGTAGTTTTAGCTTTGTTTATATTATGACCATTAAAATAAAACACAATAGATTTGTTTTACTTTTAGGTAACACGTGTTATTTATAATAAGTACAACTATTATTATTTATATCTTTATTAATATAGAATTATTAAGTAAATAATTTTATGATATAAGGTATTAAGTAAGCTTGCTAAATGTGATTAAAATCTAAAATTGTTAGGCTACAGTTTCACTCTGAGTTTTTGACAGTTTGTGAGTTTGTCTTGTTTTTGTAGAGAACTTTTTCTTCTTTCACCATTCATTTCATCTTTGAAAGAATCTTTCTGTTTCTGACTTCTCAGTCTAAGAATATTATTTGCTTCATTGCTTGTTTCCAAATTTCTGGCATTAAATAGTCCTGGTTTAGGAATGCCTAAAAAAGTATTTTAAAGATTGGTGATAATTAATTATTTTATTCTTTAACTCGTTCTGTGCAGGGGGGTTGACCGCGTTTGTGCCAGACCATTTTTTAGGGTGCCCTTATTTATTCATACATTTTTAAAGGTATTTGTTTAGCAAGATACCTGTAATTCATATCAAATTAAAGGAAATTAAACAGGGAAAAATAATAAGTAAAAGTTAAAACAATATTAGAAGAATATTAAATATTAACATCTTTTATTAGTAATTTTTAGAGATCAAATTTTTTGTTTAAAAAAAAAAGGAGCAAAACAAATCGATCTTAACAGATTTTTATATGGTATGCGTAGCAGATATCCTATTCGGCTTAAAACCACTAAGGGTATATCTATTCCAGATCAGAATGCACTTTGAATTTTGAAAATATCCCATATAGTTACTGAGTTATCCGAATTTTTGTAATGTTAGTATCAGCCGGAAAACGCCGATCCTATACATTTCCATATAGTTTACATAGGGCTAGGCCTAACCACGAATGTTGAATTCTTTAATTAGAAAATAAACCGACAGTCCTCAAAACCAGATTTAAATGATTTAAAGTTATTACTTAAATTATTATCTGATGAATAGAAATTAATAATTAGCAATAAAAGTTATTTTAATAGCAAATTTGACAAGTTCCGAGGCCTAGAAACATTTCGAGTAGGCGTGGCTATGCTTTGTGTACAAAAGTTTAAACAGAAATCGATTAAAAATCGTCATTATTATTTAAAAACCAAGTAAACCAAGCAAAAAAGGAAGAGTTGTCATTCGTTTGATAATATAAAAGTCGAATTAATAGGCTATAGCAACAAAATAAGCTATGAAAACACAATCCCCAATATATCGTTGATTGGCACGGAAGCGCCGAGTCAAATCCACGATATATCATGGATTGGCACGGAATGAGTTAACCCTTTCCTATGCATATAGTATATTATAAATCGAAGTGGCTATTCGGACCCGATAGACTTAGTGATAAATAGTTAGTATCGGTTAGGTTATAAAGGATAGGGATAGACTGGGTGTTTTCTGTATTACTTCTTATAATATAGTCAACACAACTGTTCACTACAGTTTAATATCGAATTAAAAAGTCTCTTAAAAAAACCCGGACAAGCCTTTCGGCTCTTGTGTCCAGGGCGTTATGCTTAGGATTGAGCAATCTCTGTCCGCGCTCCAGCCACCCAACGATACGCTGAAGGCATGGCGTGCCGAGTAACGGGGAAGGTTTCCGCAGCCCAGCGAACGTTCACTGCGGTTCCCCTAAGGATCATTATTGTGGTGGCTCGCCAGTATACCTGCACTGTCACCCGGTAGTACAAATCCTATACTAATACTATAGGTACATGCACCCAGGAACCGGGTGGTTCTCGAGACGGGATTGCAGCGTCCATTGCTTCCTCCCCACCGAGACCCGGTGGCCTCTCGGCAGTGTAAAGGGCCCCGGACCCGCTGCAGGGGCTGTCCCCCATCCTTTCGCCAGCGAATGTGTATTCTTAATGGGAATGTATCAACGGTTTACACACTATGCCAGTCCTTGAGGCCATAATTCTTATGCATATGCCAGGGTCAGGTCGACCAGAAACAATCTAAAATAACAAAGACAAATACCAAAAGAAACATTCTCAACACTGTTTTATTAATACAATAAGCAAGAACAAAAATTAAATGCCGAAAAAATTCGTTCTCACTTTAGTTTTTATTTTATTGAAATATTATTTTCTACGCTTTATTATTATTTACCTTTTTATTGTTTGGTATTGTGTTTTTTTTTTCTTTTAGATCGTATATTATTGTTAATTTAAAAGACGATTATAAATAACAAGTCAAATCAACACAACTGTTCGCTACGTTTTAATACCAGAAGCTTGACAGTAACAATTATTATGCATATGCCAGGGTCAGGGCGACCAGAAACAATTAAAAAAAACAAAAACGAAATAAAAGAAACGTTCATTGTCTTTATTGAAATAGTCTCTTTTCTTTCTCTCTTAACAAAACACATTGTAGTCATTCGTTTCTCCGTCATTTTGACGGGGCATAACCACTAGTATAAATAATATAAGTCTATATTATATTATATATTTTCTTTTTTTATTTGAATTTATTGTGATGTCTTGTCACTTAATAAGAAAATAGTAATCCAAAATGGAGTGATTATACGGCGGATCCGCCATATAACGCTGAGCGTTATACTGCATATTTTTGGCGTGAACTCGTGACCTATATTATACACACTGCTAGTGGCGCATGCGCATAATTGTTTATTTGGCTCTTTATGTTTAATTATTATTTTTTGTCAAACATTAGTCACGGTCTCTTGGCCTAGTGGTTAGTAGTGTGTGCTGTCAACAGGAGTGACACAGGTTCAACCCCAGCCTTCTCCACCTTTTTTTTTGCTTTTATTATTAATTCAAGTATAGTAAAATTATATATTTTTAGTTAAATACGTGAATTTTTTGTAAGTAACCATTGTCATTGTTTATAATTAATTCAAACAAAAAGGTTATTTAGCCTATGTCTCTTAATCACAATTAGAAATTGATGTTACGGTTAGGCCCTGTAAGGGTTAGGCTCAGTTAAGGTTAGGCTCATTTAGGCTTAGGACTTAGCTAGGAATATGATCCTAAATAAAAGCCTATAGACTATAGAATAGTATAGATTAGTAGGCCTATAAAGTCATAAAGTTATAAGTCATAAGTATAGCCTAATTCTCACAATACACCGGATCCGCAGAATAACGCTGGGCGTTATACGGCGGATTCCACCGAATAACGCCTCCCTATCCAAAATATGTGTAGAGTAGAGGATGTTAGCCTTAAGTAGTTGAAGTTTATTGTTTTGACATTTTAGTGGAGCTCTGCATGTTGTTTCCATTTTTCTTGATTTGATGTAGGACCATAGCCATAATACTATTTCATATAATATTAGTAGGCCAAATAGTATAAGTGATACAAATATTGTATTGTCTGTATAGTTCTTTAAATATTAGGCCTACACAATGTAAGTTAGTAGATAGCAAGTGATAGAATAGATTTATTTAAAAGTTGCAGAACAGAATTTCTATATACAGGGTTCGTACAGCTCCTGGAAACTCCTTGAAACTCCTGGAAAACAAAAAGTTGTGTTCCAGGACCTTAAAACTCCTTGAAAAACTGCATTTAGTCCTGTGAAAATACTAAAAACTCCTTTTTTTTTGAGGGAGATTAATTATTAATAAAAAAATTGTAATCACTGCTCTTAGATTGTACTTTCACTTTTCCAGAAAGCCCCTTTGGAGTTAACCCTCTTTGCCACTTTTTATTTCCGCCCACAAACGTTGATGACACCAGTGATGCCACTCCATGCTTCTTTTTTTTTAACTTGATCTTGTTTTTTTTCAATCCAAACTTGGGATGTAGGCTGTAGGCTATATAAGACCACGTAATGTCGTAAAACTAACAAAAAAAGCAGTGTATCGAGGTGTCTGTTTTTTTTAAAGAGCTCAGCTTGGCTTTTCAAAAAATTTATTCCTGAAAAAATTCTGGAACACTCCTGGAAAACTCCTGGAATTTTGAGGCAATTTTTCTGTACGAACCCTGTATATAACACTTTTTTAAAGAGTATATAAGTGAGGGTATGTTCTATAGCGTTCGCTGACGTACTGAATATTCTGGGTTCGAATCCTTGTGAAGGCTAAGATTTGTTTCTGGGTGGTGTCCCTGAGTCTACCCAGCTCTGATGAGTACCTGACATAAGTTGAAGTGAAGTATAGGCAGATGGACATTGTGCTGGCCACACAATCCCTTAGTATGCAGTGGCCACAGAAACTGGTGAACATTGCTTATTCTGCCTTATGATCAATTTGGTCAGAAGGGTACTTTACTTACTTAAATGAATAAATGGTATAACTTTACCTCAGAAACCAGAACGTAAGATTATGCTCGCTGACCATGGCTGGAGTTCCAGGCATCGCAGCAGATGCGGTATTGGTCAAGAGTGAACAGATGCCAGAGAATGCTGAGGTCGTCCGAGGTTATGACTTCAATGAAGGGGTCAATTATCATAAACTGTTTACGTCCATGACACAGACTGGGTTCCAAGCAACAAGTGTTGGGCAAGCAATCACGGAAATCAATAGAATGGTAAGGTGTTATTTTACTTTAGCTTAGCACTCAAAATGTCCATTTACCATGAGTTGGTTGACCAAGCCCCACTTTTACCACAGTGACCTGCATAATATGTTGATTTTAGAGTTTGAAAAATCAGATAGTTAAAGACATTAGCGAAAAAAAAATGCTAGCGAATCATGTCTCTCCCCAGATTGACTGCAAGTTTCAAGAGATTCCTTCAGAGAAGAGGTCGGAGGTCAACCTAAATCCATGCGGCAGGGAACCGACCAACTGCACCATCTTCCTGAGCTACACATCCAATCTCATATCGGCAGGAACTAGAGAAATTATCAGATACTTGGTGCAGAATAACATGGTTAGTTCTTCTTGTTTATTGACAATGTTATCATCCATAAACACAGACCTCAGTGCAGTTTCTTGAAACAAAGAAAGATAAAATTACATCTTTAAGAGATTGGGAGCCACAGAAAATTGTATTCTTCTTGTGGTTCTCAAATTCTCATAATTAAGCTACAATCAAGGGTGACTACTTTTAGGGTTTCAGCTATAAATTTTTGATTTGGAACTCCAAATTACAGTGTTAAACAAAAACATTAAAACAAATAATAGTCAGTGAGAACTACATTTATCTCCCAACTAGGCTAGCTTGAATTTTAATTGGTGAAAGCCAAGACCTTTAAATGTTAATGTGTAACAACTACAATAGTGTTAAATTGTCTCATTTGATTCCCAGAGTTTGTAGGGCGGGTATGTTTGAAAGTGTTGAACAAAATTCTATATATCCAGGTTGATTGTATTGTAACAAGTGCTGGAGGCATTGAGGAGGATTTCATCAAGTGCCTGGCGCCAACATACATTGGAGACTTTGCTCTGCCCGGGAAAGAACTCCGGCTCAAAGGCCTCAACAGGATAGGGAACTTGCTGGTTCCCAACTCTAACTACTGCCTGTTTGAAAACTGGCTTTTGCCAATTCTGAACAGTATGGTGGAGGAACAGAAAGAGGCAAGTAAATGCAAAAAGTTTAATGTCAACATTTTTAGATTGAAAGAAAAGGAAGACTATGACGTCAAATGGCATCCAGGAGGCAAAAAATAAAAACATGCCCTGACAGAACAAAAATGCTGTTTAGAAATGCTGTTTAGTTTTTTAACCTGTGATATTAACTTAACTTGAGAATATTTTATTATGTACTAAAAGTAGTAACTGTCGTTTTAAAAATCAAGACAGCAGTTAATTCAGAAAAAAATATCTTTAACCCATTGAAATTCTACTTTTTGCTTAGAAACATTGTTCCACATTCTAGACTCCTGAAATGTTGGTTGCTATGTACTTCTCTTTTGCATGTATTTATTTTGTGTGTGTCTGTGTGCTGTTTCCGTTTCATATTTTTTTTTTAGAATTGATATCAATTTTTCACTTGTGTTCTGTCACAGGGAACCAGGTGGACGCCTTCTAAAGTTGTGGCCCGTCTTGGGAAAGAGATAGACAACCCAGATTCAGTGTATTATTGGGCATACAAGGTTATCAGATATTTTACTTCATTGGGCATACAAGGTTATCAGATATTTTACTTTATTGGGCATACAAGGTTATCAGATATTTTACTTTATTGGGCATACAAGGTTATCAGATATTTTACTTCATTGGGCATACAAGGTTATCAGATATTTTACTTCATTGGGCATACAAGGTTATCAGATATTTTACTTCATTGGGCATACAAGGTTATCAGATATTTTACTTCATTGGGCATACAAGGTTATCAGATATTTTACTTCATTGGGCATACAAGGTTATCAGATATTTTACTTCATTGGGCATACAAGGTTATCAGATGTTTTACTTCATTGGGCATACAAGGTTATCAGATATTTTACTTCATTGGGCATACAAGGTTATCAGATATTTTACTTTATTGGGCATACAAGGTTATCAGATATTTTACTTCATTGGGCATACAAGGTTATCAGATATTTTACTTCATTGGGCATACAAGGTTATCAGATATTTTACTTTATTGGGCATACAAGGTTATCAGATATTTTACTTCATTGGGCATACAAGGTTATCAGATATTTTACTTCATTGGGCATACAAGGTTATCAGATATTTTACTTCATTGGGGATACAAGGTTATCAGATATTTTACTTCATTGGGCATACAAGGTTATCAGATATTTTACTTTATTGCATTATTACATGTGGGGGAGGCATGGTTGTCTAGTGGCACTGTTCTTGGATCACCAAGCTTAAGGTACCGGGTTTGAATCTAGGCTAACAGAAGGTTTTTAAACCTTGTCGGGTTGGTGGCTCTGAGACTACCAATCTCTGATGTGTATCTCACATTGGTTTGGGAAACATAAGCTGCAGTTGAGCATTGTGCTGGCCACAATCACCTCGTATGCTATGGTCCTCAAAACCTGTAAACGCTGCTTCACTAGGCCCACTGATCAACTTGTCTAAAAGGGAAACTTTACTTTTATCAACTTTAATTTTATCAACTTTAATTTTATCAACTTTAATTTTATCAACTTTAATTTTATCAACTTTAATTTTATCAACTTTAATTTTATCAACTTTAATTTTATCAACTTTAATTTTATCAACTTTAATTTTATCAACTTTAATTTTATCAACTTTAATTTTATCAACTTTAATTTTATCAACTACAATTTTATCAGCTTTAATTTTATCAGCTTTAATTTTATCAACTTTACTTGTTTTAATTTTATCAACTTTAATTTTATCAACTTTAATTTTATCAACTTTAATTTTATCAACTGTAATTTTATCAACTGTAATTTATCAACTTTAATTTTATCAACTTTAATTTTATCAACTTTAATTTTATCAACTTTAATTTTATCAACTTTAATTTTATCAACTACATTTATTTTTCTACCTTTTTTGTGTGTATCCAATTAAAACTATAAAACTCAGGGTTGACAAAGATTTTTTATTTAATGATCTCATCAAATGAGCCACATGTTTTGTCCGTTTCCATCACAATCTCACAGTGTTGTAGTGATAAAGCATTCAACTGATTAGCTGAAGGTCCTTGATTCAAATCCTGTTGGATTTGTTCCAGGTTATCCTTTTTCATGGACCTGAAGGGCATCTGTCCAGCTCTGATGGGTACCATACAGTAGCTTGGGAAAAAAAAGGTGGCAGTGCATTGTGGTAGCCACAAAATCCCTTTAAATGCTGTGGCTATGGAAACCTATGAACGCTGCTTCTCAACCTCATAAATAAAGATACTTAACTTTTATTAACTTATATTTTTTCTCTTTTTATTTTGTATCAGACTAAAACTTAGGGTAAAAAAAAAAGATTGTTAATTATCTTATTAATTGCATGAGCCATATGTTTTTTTGTTTCCATCACAATCTCATGGAGTCTTGATTTCATTTTGTATCCCACAGAACAACATTCCAGTATTTTGTCCTGCACTCACAGACGGCTCCCTTGGTGACATGATTTACTTCCACTCTTACCAGACACCTGGGCTGGTCATCGACATTGTTGAAGGTATTTCATTACATGAAGATGTTTTTTAGAACACGGGCATTCATATAACTTTTGTTCACTCCAGCCTTTTGAGAGCTAAATATAAATATTTTCATTGAAAACTTGTTGCAAAATATAAAACTTTTATAAATGCCAACTTGTGATGTGTAAATAAATTTACTGTTTTATATTTTGCGTACATCCTTATTTGGTTTAGTATTTCACATCTATTTAAAAGAATTTACCGAATATGTGGGAGGGGGTGATAAGCTACCCATATATGCGCGGTGACTGAGTGACAGAGCATTCAACTGGTGTACTGAAAGTCCTGGGTTCAAATCCTGGTTTTAGATTCTAGGATATGTTCCCAGGTGTCTCTGAGTCTTATCTTATACATTACAGACGCTCCTTCTATAGAGAAGATTATTGCGTCCTACGCTCATCCGTGAGTCTGCCTACATTTGTTGGGGAAAAGTAAAGGTGGCTGGGCATTGCTCTGGCCATACAATCTCATGGTATGTTATGGACACGGAAGCTGATGAACACTGCTTTATCTGCCCTGTGGATCAAATTGATTAGATGGGAATACTTTACTTGTTTGTGTTTTTTAGGCTGGCCACACTATCTCTTCATTTATTATGGTTGTTTAATTGGTAATCACTCTGTCACTTTCACTTCTTTACAGACAGGCACTAATGAGAAATCTTGTGCAGTAGGATTTTGTTTTGTTAACTATTCATTTACCAATCATTTGCTAAGGCATTTTTGTTGACTAATCTCATTCAGATATCCGTCTAATGAACAGCCAGGCTGTGTATGCAGTCAACACTGGGATGATTATTCTGGGTGGTGGAATCGTCAAACATCACACATGTAATGCAAACCTAATGGTAAGTTTGGCCTGTCTTGATTAGGTAGATTAAAGTTAAAGATTTTTTGTCTTGATGCAAGGCTTGTATTTTTATTTAATCAGTTTGGTTAGGCCTGTTTTATCATTTAAAAACTAAATCTCTATTTCAACATTGTAAATAATGTAAGATTTCATTTTTCGACTACTTGAACTTGAAAACAAAATAGAGAAGAAAACTTTTGAAAATATTTATAAAGTAAAGACAATAAAAAAGACTATTTGCGTGAGCTTTTTTTTTATATTCATAAACAAGCCTATGTGTATTTACTGGGATGTAACTGATGTGAAGTCATATTGAATCATAAGAGCCTACATAATTCAAATAACTATGTTGAAGTCATTTATATTGTATATATTTTTATTATATATATTGTACAATTTTATAAAAAGTACATTGTACTAGTAGTAAACCTGGATATAAATTAGTTATAGTATTATCATATACATTGTGCAAGGGAAATATAAGATAAGAATGGGCATTTCTTATAGCGCTTCTATCCATGCTATTAAATTAGCTTGCTCAGTGTGCTCTTGGTGTGATTTGCAGTGGCAGATGTATTAGCCAAAGAGAAAGGTCTTTAAGTTCTTTTTAAAAGTTTCTCTTGTCCCAGAGTTTCTCAGTGTCTGAGATAGACTGTTCCATAAAGCGGTTAAAATAAAAAAAATGTTCATGTGATTATTTTTATTAAACCACACACTTAAAGATTTTCAATATCAGGTCAGTTAGTTGCTTTGACATGGTGCGGCCAACATTAATGGTATTTGTTAAAACTTGAAAAGTATTTTTAGAATCATGATAGGAAAAATGCATTTTCTTTCATATATATTTATTTCCCTAGGTCTATGAAAAAAAAAATTGTAATCATCATCCTTGAACTTGTCACTTTGTTTGTATGGTTGCTTTATACTCATTTCCTGTTGTTGGATATATCCCAGAATACATAGCATTCTCTTCTTGGCTGGTGAATAGATCAGTTTTACTGATATCTAATGACTCATAGAAATGCTCTTCTTTCATCCTAACGTAGAGAAATGGTGCAGACTTCTCTGTATTTGTCAACACTGCCTGTGAGTATGATGGCAGCGATGCAGGGGCCAGACCGGATGAGGCTGTGTCTTGGGGGAAAATTAAACTTTCGGCTAATCCTGTAAAAGTAAGTGCCCTTTAATGAATGGCTAAACATATTTCATGCTTTAAAAAAAAGTCTTTTCAGGATTTAAACTCTGAAAATATATTTTCTGTAGAAACCATATATATGGGCCTACATGTAGATAAGTAGAGGGTCCAACTATGAACACTGGCTGAATGAAATTCTGTGATTTTATACATTTGTCAAATATTACCTAGTTGTGATCTCTGCACTGTATAGTAAACTATTGCCAGTGAAAGTCATTAGACTAACAGTCTCTTGCGTTAGATGGTATCAACTGACTTTCCAGGGGTTAATGTCAGTGTCCTCCCTACTCCCTAAGATAAAGGCTGATTGTTAGTGATGACACATTGCAACTGATTGACTCAGCTGTTAGTGATGACACATTGCAACTGATTGAGTCAGCTGTTAGTGATGACACATTGCAACTGTATGACTCAGCTGTTAGCGATGACACATTGCAACTGATTGACTCAGCTGTTAGTGATGACACATTGCAACTGCATGACTCAGCTGTTAGTGATGACACATTGCAACTGACTGACTCAGCTGTTAGTGATGACACATTGCAACTGATTGACTCAGCTGTTAGTGATGACACATTGCAACTGATTGACTCAGCTGTTAGTGATGACACATGCAGTTGCTGTTGTCCATGACTGTGTGTACCTAGTACTTGGGTCATACAGTTACTGCGGTTATGTAAATGTACACCAGCACTACTGTTAAACTACACATAGACCAGCTTTCCATCTGCTTAATTCAATCAAAGCTATTACTCCCCATTAATTAAAGCGATTCTGTTTCTTTTTACTGAATATTTCTCCTAAAATTTCTTGACTCATTCATGGTCTTGTACTTATACATTTATATATTTTATGTACATTAGGACTAACATTTTTTTACATTGAAGACTTTTTTTTTTTAAATTACATTACAATTTAATGTCAGTGTTACAAAACTACAGTCCCATGTTTCAAAAAGCTGGATGCCATTTTTCCCCCAGGTTTATGGTGAGGCCACTGTGATATTTCCAATACTTGTTGGGGAAACATTTGCAAGCAGACAAAAAGAATTTCAAGCATATCACTCCAAGTAAAAAATTAAGACAAAACATGGCGCTGTAAAAAAAAGCAGACTTTGGTTGAGATTGGATTAATACATTGGTGAAAACATTTTCAAAGTAGAAAACTGCAGTAAAAAAAAATTCTTAAAAGGATGTGAACCTTTGTGAATAAAATTATTTTGAATGTGTATGTTTAATAATTAACATTCTACGTGACATCTTCTTGAATCTGTTTCATTGTTATACCACTGTTTGTTGACTGTATATTTCATTACCAGTGCTGGAGAGAAAATATTTAACCATATCTAATATTAATATTATTGATGCTTATATTGAAATGTTTTTTAACATGAATTAATGGGCCTTTATTTTATTCTTTCATCCTATGTTGTTTTTATGACTTTATATATTATTATATATTGTTGTATAGTTTATTAAAACACTTTACTTATCAAACATACACTATGCTGTTAATAAATTTTGTTTTAGATACCGGTAGCAGAACTTGAAAAAATTGAGTCCGTTTTTTTACAAACTTTCTAAACATTTCTGTGACATTTTCTAATTCTAGTCACAGAATTTCCATAAACTAATTAGTCATGGAAATGGATCAACTCAGTCCCAAGGACAAATAATGCATAAAAAAAAAGCTGTAATTTTACATAGTGTTTAATTGCACCCAATCTTTTCAATAATGATAAATACTAGAAATTTTAATGGTATAAATAACAAAAAAATAAATTAAATGTATAGAGTATTGGAACTGTACAGCTGAACGCTTTGACCTTTGAAATTGCACTTTTAACAGGTTACACTTTAATATCAGTTCGGCAGGTGGGACAGTTGGGTTTTTTCTGAAATAAGAAAAATAATCATTTTAAGATACAACCAACACATATATAATTACACATCATAATAATGCCTTTACATTAATCAAAACCTAACAGTTACAGTACCTTGTAATCAAAGCCTAACAGCTAAAGATGCTTTTATTGTGTCTAAAAGGTGCTCAGAGATTTGCAGGAATAAATTAGCCCTTCCATTACCAAATAGTTGTTTTTGCTTTAAATATATAAAGCACATCCATTGGCTATTATTTGACCAATGCCGCAGGCTTCCCGCCTAGCAGTGGTTTTGTGTGTTCCACATCTAAAAGAAAAGTTTTACTTTCCCGCTATTGAATTAACATTTGGCCTGAGAGATATGTGCCTGGGCTAACAATGCCAGGTGGACAATATGTGTCTGGGCATAAAATTGACTTGTGTAAATAGTCAAAATCTGGAAGGCGCAAACTGTAGCTAAAATATAAGAAAGTATCCTGCCCTAGTTACAAAGGATTAAGTATGTTTAATAATTATCTGAAAACTGTGTCTGGTACAGTAATTTATCTAATTTCAAATATATTTATTTGTGTACAATTAATAAGGAAATGAGAAGCTGTTAAGAATGAAGAGTATGTCATTGTCATTCAAAAGGGCTGCCTGTTTTAAATCTTGAAAAATGTGTTGGAGATTTCTTTTCCAAATAGCATTGGGTTAATGCCCAATTTAAGCAATCCTTTACAGGGTCATAAGTTACATTTATATTAAATTGCATTATATTACTAACCCCACCAGGGTTTGAAAAATGTTCTCACCTTTAGCCAGGGATCAACACATTGTTTGTGGAAGTCATGCTTGCAGGACAGAGTCCTTACTGTCTCATTGGGGACAAATTCGCTCAGACAGATGCTGCATTTGACCTCATCACCACCAGATGGCTGCCCAACTGCCGACCACGTCCTTGTGGGAAGTTTGTCTATCTGGGAAGCCGACAGACCACAGCTGACATCTCCTAAGTTGTCTGCCAGTTCCAATAGATCCTGCGGAAGAAATGATTCCATATATTTCTAACATGGAACAGAGTGGTCTGACCGGAGCGTTTGGTTTGCACTATTTGAATCCAGGCAGAGTGCCAGAGTACTTTTCTGAATCCAGGCAGAGTGCCAGAGTACTTTTCTGAATCCAGGCAGAGTGCCAGAGTACTTTTCTGAATCCAGGCAGAGTGCCAGAGTACTTTTCTGAATCCAGGCAGAGTGCCAGAGTACTTTTCTGAATCCAGGCAGAGTGCCAGAGTACTTTTCTGAATCCAGGCAGAGTGCCAGAGTACTTTTCCTAGAACTGGTAGGTGTCCCTGAGACTACACAACTTCGATGGGTGGCTGGAGAAAATGTAAAGTGTGGCTGGACATTGTCCTGGCAAGGAAACTGATTCACTAACCCCAGGGACTTGCATGAACTTATATGGTTAGTACACCGTACTGTTGATGAAATGGCCCAGGATCTAGCCCTGCCACCCTGCAGGAGTTTTGGCCGTATAACGTAATAATCTTCCATCTAGAATGTCTGTAAACTTATAAACTGAGATACTTTATTTCATACACCAGTATATTGTTATGCCAATACGAGAAACAATTCTATAATTCCATAATAGGAACATGTTTAAGGCATTATGGCCAGCATGCATGCCGGTTGAAATTTCATTAAAATTGACGACAGGTCCAGTGCCGCCTAGCTAACGTCAAAATTTTAAATAAATCTTGTTGAACCAAATTCTGACTTTTTAATAAATGGAATGACCAACTCTTTCTTTGATTAAGAATTAAAAAGATTAAAAAATAAAAGTACAATTTATAAAAATTGGCGCATGCGTGATTCTAATAATTCTATATTTTTTTTAGGTCAGTGTTTCCTAACTTTTATTGTCATAAATTTCCACTTGAAGTATTTACTATAGCCTCCTGCAACTGTGATATCAATAATTGAGGGATCAGCTTATATTTGAGGGATGAGCTTATATTTGAGGGATGAGCTTATGAATTATGATTTAGAAATGAATAACCTAGTATTTAAAAAAAATATTTAAAAATTCACCGGAAAGACCCCCACAACACAAAAACACTCGTATCATAAATTGGTATTTGCGACTTATGTCACCTTTTGTGAGAACGGGTCACATATGTTGCTTAAACTTGCAGGTTTTTGTGGCATCGCATGCCGATAGGTAGTCTAGTGCTTACACCCATGACACTGGGATTAATGTTTAAGTTCATTGTTAATGTATAAGTTCATTGAAAGAATTGTTTGCCTAATTATGTACCGGGTATATATTATATTGCCTACCGTATATACTCGCGTATAAGTCGCACTTTTTTTACAGAAAATTTTGACAAAAAGTAGGGGTGCGACTTATACACCAGACACTGTTTTTGAAAAGTTCGAAAAACATCACTACTCTGTCATAAAGTTTCCTACATAACCCCTATAGTTGATTGGAGTTATGTAGAATTATTAGGATATGCCTTTATTTGATTATGTTTGCCTTATGCACGATTAAAACAATTTTTTAAGGACAGTTTCCAAATTAGGGTGAATATTTAGTAACTTTTATGTTTAAAAGGTATGCATTTTTGAGATATTAAAAGGCAGTGTAACCCGGGAAGTCGTGGTGCGACTTATGCGCGAGTCAATGACAACGTATAAGGAAAAAAATCTTAAACTAGGGGTGCGACTTATACACCTGTGCCATTTATACGTGGGTAAATACGGTATATAAAACTTGTGATTTAAAAATTTTACATTTTCAACTCTGCTCTTCTTAGAATGAAATAAAAAAATCAACAACTCACTTCAAAGTTACTGTCTTCAGGAATGGTAATAATATCCAAATTTTGATGGCCATCCTAATAAAAAAAACACAAAGTATATTAGTTAGATATTAATAGTGATCTGAAAGACTTTAAAAACATTTTTATTACCTATAAGGTTATTTCAATGTGGATCGCGGGCTTGCACAATATAAATCGCATTCATTCATATTCAAACAATTCTGAACCATTATAGGCCATTAAAATGTGGTGCAATTAATTTACTTTGATATGTACAAACAATGCAGAAACTTGAGTCATATAAGATTTTTGAAAATCGGATTTGAATAAAGATTATCAGTGCTGTTATAGTTACACAATAAGATTATAATGACGATGTCATAATGTACACATACATCCTGTAAACTCAATTTATAATTTAATAGATATTCAGCTTTAATTGCGCCAAGTCCTACTGTATAACCTACATAGAAATATAGATATTCAGCTGTAATTGCATCAAGTCCTACTGTATAAATCTACATAGAAATATAGATATTCAGCTTTAATTGCATCAAGTCCTACTGTATAAATCTACATAGAAATATAGATATTCAGCTTTAATTGCACCAAGTCCTACTGTATAAATCTACATAGAAATTTGGGATTGGCCGGATATCGAGATTTCCGGCACTATCCGGATTAACCAAATACCACCGCCGTATTTTTGCAGGATCTGAATATCACGGTAGTAAAGAATTACTTCAAAGTTCAAATACAAATAAAGTAATACTGTAGTATAAAGTAGATAAAGAAATATAAAATATATAAACAATACATATATCTAGGTAATAAACAAATAAATCGAAAAAATTAAATCATTAAAAATACATCATGAAGTTATTAAAATCCATGCAAAGCATACGTCACTTCGGAATCTTGCTTATTCAGTATCTTTACCTACTTGATGTAGTTATTTTGTATATGTCAAGTAGGTAAAGATACTGAATAAGCGAGATTCTGAAGTGACGTATAACATACTACAACAATTAATTTAACAACGACAACAATTATTTCATAACAAATATAGATTTAACTTATTGCATATGATAAAAAATCATCTGAAACCAAAGAACAATGTTTAGTATTGTTTTAATAGATCACAACTTCCTGTATAATAAACTACACATTCGGTACACAGTTCACTTGGTACACACTACACTACATTCATTAAAGTTCGATCATTGTAAGTTGTAACATGTCCATCGGTGAAGTTGACACAGTATCTGTGACTTTCATTGTAGACTGCAGATACTCTTTATCTCTTCAATAATAAATACTTTAATAAATACTTTTGAATTATAATCAGAAACTGTTGAAGTACACCCCTATACTCGTGGAAATGACATCCGGAAAAATCCGTATCCGGATAATATTAGGGGGGCAACTATCCGGATCCAGCAAATAGTGAAAAAGCATATCCAGCCAATCCCTAATAGAAATATAGATATTCAGCTTGCACCAAGCCTTACTGTATAAATCTATATAGAAATATAGATATTCAGCTTGCACCAAGCCTTACTGTATAAATCTACATAGAAATATAGATATTCGCTTTAATTGCACCAAGTCCTACTGTATAAATCTACATAGAAATATAGATATTCAGCTTTAATTGCACCAAGTCCTACTGTATAAATCTACATAGAAATATAGATATTCAGCTTGCATCAAGTTCTACTGTATAAATCTACCCGTACATAGCAATCATATGATGGTTTAAAGTGTTCTTTAATTATTAATTAGTCATTTTAGTTGAATCTACAATCTACTTTAGTTAACCCTTCCAGCAACCACACAAACTTCAGCGACACATTTCACAGTCTCCCAGCTATTATTTTAACATTATTACTCTGGATACTATATTGACAACTAATAATTAAGCAATGCCATGTTTTTGTCCAATTTAAAATTAACTAAATCCTCTCCATCAAATAAAAATTCTGACAGTGACTTTGGTGAAAGGTTACAACCTTAGTTTGTGTGTTTCAAATGAAACATTATGTAATTTCCTGTGGTTAGCAAACCAGACTGTCAACATGATGATGAGAGTTCTAGCGCTACCGCCAACCAATCACTAACACCCTCCAGGAAATTTGGGCAAATGACATAATAATCTTTTATCTAGAAGGAAAATCCTTAAACTTTTAAATTTTAAGGCATGTGTTGGAATAGGTCACACAGATACAAAAAAATAATAAGGCAACACGAACCTCAACTTGGAAATTCTGTAAACCTGGAGGCAAGAGAAATGCTGAAAAATATGAATAAATTTATGACAGAAAAAACTTGAAGCATAGGGTTTTATGAATATTGGTAATGATTTGTTGACCTCCTATAAAAAAATATTACATATATTTTTTTTTTTGTTGACTTAAATCCAATCTAAATCAAATTCTCCAGAATATTTGTTCTGGTCTTATCTTATACATTACAGACGCTCCTTCTATAAAGAAGATTATTGCATTCTATGCTCATCCGTGGACCGAGTCTAGTCTTGCATCTTTATTAATGTTTTAAATGATGTTAAGTTACTGGTTTTCCTGGTTTGTTCAGTCAACCCATTCCATGCCCGAAAGAAAGAATACTTCTATGCATTTGTTCTTGCATAAGTGGTAAGGAAAGGGTTTTTGTTCTTATATTTATCTGAGCATTGTAACAGGTTGTTATTGTTATTGTAGGAATCACAAGGTAGTCTTTGGATAACTAGGCCTACTGGTAACCTAACAAATGTTAGGGCAAGTATGAGGCAGTTTAGCATTGTGCTAGCCACACAATCACAAGGTAGTCTTGGATAACTAGGCCTACTGGTTACCTGACAAATGTTAGGGCAAGTATGAGGTAGAAGAGCATTGTTCTGGCTACACAATCCTTAAAGAAACTTGTGAGCACAACATCAAACTAAATTGGTACATTACACTGATGTAGCTGTTCAAATTCAGCCAGCCAAAGTTTTTGATTCAGCTTTTTTTTAATACAATACAATGGAGAGAAATTAAGTTGGTCGAGACCATAAAAAGTGCAGAGAGTACAAGTACAAGTGCAAGTGCAGAGAGTACAAGAACTTCTTGAAGAAGAGTCAAGAAAAATAGTAAGAGGATAGTGTTCATATCATTTGTGTTGCCCCAGTATAGTGTTCATATCATTTGTGTTGCCCCAATGGTCAATAAAACTATGGACCATTGTTCCATAAAGAAATGAGACAAAAAAGTTTGTTTTTTTTACTTTACCATCCCGGTCAGTGTCATTTCCATCAGCCTGAAGTAGAAATGGATCAATACCATCATAAAAAACTACATCTCCGAATGGATGCTGCAGAAATAAAACCCAGAAATGTAATCAACGCACAGCGGGCAGGACTAAAGTATTCATGTTAAATTAATTGATTATTGGCTACTAGCTGACCCTTGAACTTCCCAGTGTCTATCTCAATGTTATGCATTTCAAAGCAAAGACTGCTAGATCAATGACAACAAAATAAATAACAACAACTTACAAGATAAAACAAAACAACAGACTGCACTGCACAAAAGACAAGGAAAACAACAAAAAAACATGTCATTCAACACTTTTTAATCTTTGCCCTCTACGCCAGTGATCCCCACCCTCCCCTTTTCTACCAACAACAAACAAAAACCCTTGAGGTGATACAAAAATACAGCAACAAACTTCATGTCCATCTGCACATTGTAGCAGACTTGTTTTTTCTATAAGAAACAGACTATTTAATGCCTTTGTTTACTAAACTAACGTCAGGTGAACTGTATTGGCTATATTCAAAACACAATGGAAACTGATTATAGGAAGGGAGCGAATGGAGGCAGCTGGAGCATCTCTGTCCAGTCCTAGTTACAGTGAGACAATCCAGAGATAGATAGTAAGAGAAGATCATTTGTAGAGTTAGACAAGTAAAGTCCAGATAGTCCGGTAGTTAAAGTAAAAAGTTGGAGTCAACATAGTCAATATTATGCTTGTGTTAAGGGCTGGAAATGAAGTCAATATAGTCAATATTATGTTTGTGTTAAGGGCTGGAAATGAAGTCAATATAGTCAATATTATGTTTGTGTTAAGGGCTGGAAATGAAGTCAATATAGTCAATATTATGTTTGTGTTAAGGGCTGGAAATGAAGTCAATATAGTCAATATTTTCTTTGTGTTAAGGGCTGGAAATGAAGTCAATATAGTCAATATTATGTTTGTGTTAAGGGCTGGAAATGAAGTCAATATAGTCAATATTATGTTTGTGTTAAGGGCTGGAAATGAAGTCAATATAGTCAATATTATGTTTGTGTTAAGGGCTGGAAATGAAGTCAATATAGTCAATATTATGTTTGTGTTAAGGGCTGGAAATGAAGTCAATATAGTCAATATTTTGTTTGTGTTAAGGGCTGGAAATGAAGTCAATATAGTCAATATTATGTTTGTGTTAAGGGCTGGAAATGAAGTCAATATAGTCAATATTTTGTTTGTGTTAAGGGCTGGAAATGAAGTCAATATAGTCAATATTATGTTTGTGTTAAGGGCTGGAAATGAAGTCTATAGTCAATATAGTCAATATTATGTTTGTGTTAAGGGCTGGAAATGAAGTCAATATAGTCAATATTATGTTTGTGTTAAGGGCTGGAAATGAAGTCAATATAGTCAATATTATGTTTGTGTTAAGGGCTGGAAATGAAGTCAATATAGTCAATATAGTCAATATTTTGTTTGTGTTAAGGGCTGGAAATGAAGTCAATATAGTCAATATTATGTTTGTGTTAAGGGCTGGAAATGAAGTCAATATAGTCAATATAGTCAATATTATGTTTGTGTTAAGGGCTGGAAATGAAGTCAATATAGTCAATATTTTGTTTGTGTTAAGGGCTGGAAATGAAGTCAATATTGTCAATATAGTCAATATTATGTTTGTGTTAAGGGCTGGAAATGAAGTCAATATAGTCAATATTATGTTTGTGTTAAGGGCTGGAAATGAAGTCAATATAGTCAATATTATGTTTGTGTTAAGGGCTGGAAATGAAGTCAATATAGTCAATATAGTCAATATTATGTTTGTGTTAAGGGCTGGAAATGAAGTCAATATAGTCAATATTTTGTTTGTGTTAAGGGCTGGAAATGAAGTCAATATAGTCAATATTTTGTTTGTGTTAAGGGCTGGAAATGAAGTCAATATAGTCAATATTATGTTTGTGTTAAGGGCTGGAAATGAAGTCAATATAGTCAATATTATGTTTGTGTTAAGGGCTGGAAATGGAGTCGATATAGTCAATATTATGTTTGTGTTAAGGGCTGGAAATGAAGTCAATATAGTCAATATTATGTTTGTGTTAAGGGCTGGAAATGGAGTCGATATAGTCAATATTATGTTTGTGTTGAAGGCTGGAAATGAAGTCAATATTATGTTTGTGTTAAGGGCTGGAAATGAAGTCAATATTATGTTTGTGTTAAGGGTTGGAAATGAAGTCAATATTATGTTTGTGTTAAGGGCTGGAAATGAAGTCAATATAGTCAATATTATGTTTGTGTTAAGGGCTGGAAATGGAGTCGATATAGTCAATATTATGTTTGTGTTGAAGGCTGGAAATGAAGTCAATATTATGTTTGTGTTAAGGGCTGGAAATGAAGTCAATATTATGTTTGTGTTAAGGGCTGAAATGAAGTCAATATTATGTTTGTGTTAAGGGCTGGAAATGAAGTCAATATAGTCAATATTATGTTTGTGTTAAGGGCTGGAAATGGAGTCGATATAGTCAATATTATGTTTGTGTTGAAGGCTGGAAATGAAGTCAATATTATGTTTGTGTTAAGGGCTGGAAATGAAGTCAATATAGTCAATATTATGTTTGTGTTAAGGGCTGGAAATGGAGTCGATATAGTCAATATTATGTTTGTGTTGAAGGCTGGAAATGAAGTCAATATTATGTTTGTGTTAAGGGCTGGAAATGAAGTCAATATTATGTTTGTGTTAAGGGCTGGAAATGAAGTCAATATTATGTTTGTGTTAAGGGCTGGAAATGAAGTCAATATAGTCAATATTATGTTTGTGTTAAGGGCTGGAAATGGAGTCGATATAGTCAATATTATGTTTGTGTTGAAGGCTGGAAATGAAGTCAATATTATGTTTGTGTTAAGGGCTGGAAATGGAGTCGATATAGTCAATATTATGTTTGTGTTGAAGGCTGGAAATGAAGTCAATATTATGTTTGTGTTAAGGGCTGGAAATGAAGTCAATATTATGTTTGTGTTAAGGGCTGGAAATGGAGTCAATATAGTCAATATTATGTTTGTGTTAAGGGCTGGAAATGAAGTCAATATAGTCAATATTATGTTTGTGTTAAGGGCTGGAAATGAAGTTAATATAGTCAATATAGTCAATATTATGTTTGTGTTAAGGGCTGGAAATGGAGTTATGTTATAATATAAACAATTAGTATAGCAAAATTATGTTTTGTTATATAACGGTACATCATATTATATTATAGTTTCAATGATGAAGTAAAAATAATCCTGTCTGACCAAATTGATCTATAGGGTGGGTGAAAGAGCGCTCACCAGATTTGTGGCCACGATATAATAGGGGATTGTGTGGCAAGTCGCCTTAACTTTGCCACCAACCAATCGTATCAATCAAAGATGGTAGACTTTAGCCTCACCCTCCAGACTAGCCTTCACCAGGATTTGAACCCAGGACCTTTGGTATGCCGGCCAAATGTGCTTCCCCTCAGCCACAGCGGTGACAATAAAGTAACGTATGCCAGAAAATGTTATTCAGAGAAACAATGTTGAGCCAATGAGAGAATGAAGAATCCAGCCTGGCTGAATATGAACAAAAACAATTCAAGACCTTACACTGTATCCACTTACATTACTTGTGCTGCCAACTGCTCCTTGTGGATGATGGTAAACAGAAGAATTCACATTCACTGCTCTCTGTCTTAACCCTTGATTTGGTCGCTAAGTTATAAAGTTGAATACAAGTGAAAGTTGGCATTAAAAATTTGCTTTTCAAAATGTTTATGTTTTTTTATTATTAAACAATAAAAAAATTAATAGGAATAAAACTTATGGAATCTAAAAAGTAATGCAGCAATGTTGATAGCATGGTTAGATGGGCTAGATAAGTGACCACCAAAGCTATAACTAAGATAAAGACAAGATAGAATAAAATAATGCACAAGACATGATACTATACTATAAGCTATAATATATCATAAGACATAGCACCCCACTAAAAACTAAATAATAAAATTGTACAAGTATTGATTGTACTACAAAAAAAAAATATGTTCAAAACCTCATCATTTCACTCAGAGTCAGAGGAATAAACCATTATTTAACATTTTTACAGGATCAGTCACCAATTTTTTTTTCCAAACAGATATATAATAAAAGTATTTAGAGTTTTGGCATTGTTTACATTTATTATTTCCCTTAGTTATGTCACATACAAATTAGAAGTCTAGCAGACATCTTTACAAGTTCTTCCTGGTACGAACTAAAAAAGTTTTGTTGAGTCCCAGAACAAGTTTCAGAAGACAATGGAATGGTGTGGTGTGGCCAACACAACACTCTGTAGCTTTTACCTTACCCAGCTAAAGGGTAGACTCCTAGCAACTTCTGGCCATTCTAAAAATGGGATCCCAGCCATCTAGGAATAAGACCAAGGCCCTCAGAGTGGTGTTCAAAATATCTACCACTATACCACTGAACTCTTGCACAATGTCCAATCAAAATAGGTCATGTGACATTTTAGTACCACTCTTGGTATCTAGTGAGTGCTGGCTATTTCAGTACCACCCTTGGTATCTAGTGAGTGCTGGCTATTTCAGTACCACCATTGGTATCTAGTGAGTGCTGGCTATTTCAGTACCACCCTTGGTATCTAGTGAGTGCTGGCTATTTCAGTACCACTCTTGGTATCTAGTGAGTACTGGCTATTTTAGTACCACCCTTGGTATCTAGTGAGTGCTGGCTATTTCAGTACCACCCTTGGTATCTAGTGAGTGCTGGCTATTTCAGTACCACCATTGGTATCTAGTGAGTGCTGGCTATTTTAGTACCACCATTGGTATCTAGTGAGTGCTGGCTATTTCAGTACCACCCTTGGTATCTAGTGAGTGCTGGCTATTTTAGTACCACCATTGGTATCTAGTGAGTGCTGGCTATTTCAGTACCACCCTTGGTATCTAGTGAGTGCTGGCTATTTCAGTACCACTCTTGGTATCTAGTGAGTACTGGCTATTTTAGTACCACCCTTGGTATCTAGTGAGTGCTGGCTATTTCAGTACCACCCTTGGTATCTAGTGAGTGCTGGCTATTTTAGTACCACCATTGGTATCTAGTGAGTGCTGGCTATTTTAGTACCACTCTTGGTATCTAGTGAGTGCTGGCTATTTCAGTACCACCCTTGGTATCTAGTGAGTGCTGGCTATTTCAGTACCACCCTTGGTATCTAGTGAGTGCTGGCTATTTCAGTACCACTCTTGGTATCTAGTGAGTACTGGCTATTTTAGTACCACCCTTGGTATCTAGTGAGTGCTGGCTATTTCAGTACCACCCTTGGTATCTAGTGAGTGCTGGCTATTTTAGTACCACCATTGGTATCTAGTGAGTGCTGGCTATTTTAGTACCACTCTTGGTATCTAGTGAGTGCTGGCTATTTTAGTACCACCCTTGGTATCTAGTGAGTGCTGGCTATTTCAGTACCACCCTTGGTATCTAGTGAGTGCTGGCTATTTTAGTACCACCATTGGTATCTAGTGAGTGCTGGCTATTTTAGTACCACTCTTGGTATCTAGTGAGTGCTGGCTATTTTAGTACCACCATTGGTATCTAGTGAGTGCTGGCTATTTTAGTACCACCCTTGGTATCTAGTGAGTGCTGGCTATTTTAGTACCACCCTTGGTATCTAGTGAGTGCTGGCTATTTCAGCACCACTCTTGATATCTAGTGAGTGCTGGCTATTTTAGTACCACCATTGGTATCTAGTGAGTGCTGGCTATTTCAGTACCACTCTTGGTATCTAGTGAGTGCTGGCTATTTTAGTACCACCATTGGTATCTAGTGAGTGCTGGCTATTTCAGTACCACTCTTGGTATCTAGTGAGTGCTGGCTTTTTTAGTACCACCATTGGTATCTAGTGAGTGCTGGCTATTTCAGTACCACCATTGGTATCTAGTGAGTACTGGCTATTTCAGTACCACCCTTGGTATCTAGTGAGTGCTGGCTATTTCAGTACCACCCTTGGTATCTAGTGAGTACTGGCTATTTTAGTACCACCATTGGTATCTAGTGAGTGCTGGCTATTTCAGTACCACCATTGGTATCTAGTGAGTGCTGGCTATTTCAGTACCACCATTGGTATCTAGTGAGTGCTGGCTATTTCAGTACCACTCTTGGTATCTAGTGAGTACTGGCTATTTTAGTACCACCCTTGGTATCTAGTGAGTGCTGGCTATTTCAGTACCACCCTTGGTATCTAGTGAGTGCTGGCTATTTTAGTACCACCATTGGTATCTAGTGAGTGCTGGCTATTTCAGTACCACCATTGGTATCTAGTGAGTGCTGGCTATTTCAGTACCACTCTTGGTATCTAGTGAGTGCTGGCTATTTTAGTACCACCATTGGTATCTAGTGAGTGCTGGCTATTTTAGTACCACCATTGGTATCTAGTGAGTGCTGGCTATTTTAGTACCCACCTTGGTATCTAGTGAGTGCTGGCTATTTCAGTACCACCATTGGTATCTAGTGAGTGCTGGCTATTTCAGTACCACTCTTGGTATCTAGTGAGTGCTGGCTATTTCAGTACCACCATTGGTATCTAGTGAGTGCTGGCTATTTCAGTACCACCATTGGTATCTAGTGAGTGCTGGCTATTTCAGTACCACCATTGGTATCTAGTGAGTGCTGGCTATTTCAGTACCACCATTGGTATCTAGTGAGTGCTGGCTATTTCAGTACCACTCTTGGTATCTAGTGAGTGCTGGCTATTTCAGTACCACCATTGGTATCTAGTGAGTGCTGGCTATTTCAGTACCACCATTGGTATCTAGTGAGTGCTGGCTATTTCAGTACCACCATTGGTATCTAGTGAGTGCTGGCTATTTTAGTACCACTCTTGGTATCTAGTGAGTGCTGGCTATTTAAGTACCACCCTTGGTATCTAGTGAGTGCTGGCTATTTCAGTACCACCATTGGTATCTAGTGAGTGCTGGCTATTTCAGTACCACCATTGGTATCTAGTGAGTGCTGGCTATTTCAGTACCACCCTTGGTATCTAGTGAGTGCTGGCTATTTCAGTACCACCATTGGTATCTAGTGAGTGCTGGCTATTTCAGTACCACCATTGGTATCTAGTGAGTGCTGGCTATTTTAGTACCACCATTGGTATCTAGTGAGTGCTGGCTATTTCAGTACCACCATTGGTATCTAGTGAGTGCTGGCTATTTCAGTACCACCCTTGGTATCTAGTGAGTGCTGGCTATTTTAGTACCACCATTGGTATCTAGTGAGTGCTGGCTATTTCAGTACCACCCTTGGTATCTAGTGAGTGCTGGCTATTTCAGTACCACCATTGGTATCTAGTGAGTGCTGGCTATTTCAGTACCACCATTGGTATCTAGTGAGTGCTGGCTATTTTAGTACCACTCTTGGTATCTAGTGAGTGCTGGCTATTTCAGTACCACCCTTGGTATCTAGTGAGTGCTGGCTATTTCAGTACCACCATTGGTATCTAGTGAGTGCTGGCTATTTCAGTACCACCATTGGTATCTAGTGAGTGCTGGCTATTTTAGTACCACCCTTGGTATCTAGTGAGTACTGGCTATTTCAGTACCACCATTGGTATCTAGTGAGTGCTGGCTATTTCAGTACCACCCTTGGTATCTAGTGAGTACTGGCTATTTCAGTACCACCATTGGTATCTAGTGAGTGCTGGCTATTTTAGTACCACTCTTGGTATCTAGTGAGTGCTGGCTATTTCAGTACCACCATTGGTATCTAGTGAGTGCTGGCTATTTCAGTACCACCATTGGTATCTAGTGAGTGCTGGCTATTTCAGTACCACCATTGGTATCTAGTGAGTGCTGGCTATTTTAGTACCACTCTTGGTATCTAGTGAGTGCTGGCTATTTCAGTACCACCATTGGTATCTAGTGAGTGCTGGCTATTTTAGTACCACCATTGGTATCTAGTGAGTACTGGCTATTTCAGTACCACCATTGGTATCTAGTGAGTACTGGCTATTTCAGTACCACCATTGGTATCTAGTGAGTGCTGGCTATTTTAGTACCACCATTGGTATCTAGTGAGTACTGGCTATTTCAGTACCACCATTGGTATCTAGTGAGTGCTGGCTATTTCAGTACCACCCTTGGTATCTAGTGAGTACTGGCTATTTCAGTACCACCATTGGTATCTAGTGAGTGCTGGCTATTTCAGTACCACCCTTGGTATCTAGTGAGTACTGGCTATTTTAGTACCACTCTTGGTATCTAGTGAGTGCTGGCTATTTCAGTACCACCCTTGGTATCTAGTGAGTACTGGCTACTGTTTCTTTTTATTGGTTTGGGAAGTATATTAAACTGAGAAAAACATTTGCGTTTCTTTTGATTATAAAACTAATAACTGTACAAGTCTCTTTGTGACAAACAGCATTTAGACAGCTTGACGACATGTTCATAAGATGGTTGGAAGTAGTCAAAGCCAGGAGACTTGTTAAATAAGATGGTCAGGGAATTAAAAGTGTGGCCAACGTAACAACTTTATTGGCCCAATATTTGACCAAGATGTAAAAAATTGGCAGAATATTAGGACAATATTAGGTCAATATAATGTAACCATAACCATAAAAAGTGTCAACCTGACATCAAGCAAAAAACAAACAAACAGAAAACAGGTCAAATCTCCATGTTTTAGAATACTGGATAGGGAATAAAAAGATAGGATAGAAAAAAAAACTTCAATATAAATGGTCAATATGGTAAGGTTAGTGTGTGCATTAACAAATGTCTTAAACAGAGATATTTAATAGTAAACATAGTCTTCAATATGCTAGAAAAGCAAGCATTCTTAGCTGCAGACAATAAAAATATTATAAGAAATCAAGATTGAAATGTTTAGTTCTGTATCAATTTGGTCCGACGGGATATTTTACTTTTTTTTTAAAAAGACCTTAAAACCAGTTCAAAACAAGTAATTATAAATTACCTTTTCTGTTTGTTTCCAATGTGCCTGGCTCCCTGGTCTGTTGGGGTTATAGTTTCTTTTCTTGGCCCTGTCCTCCTCTTTCTCCTGAAGTTGCAGGGCCAACTCTAGACTATGGGCCATTTCCTCGGCCTGTTCCTGCTCTTGTATCAACTTGGCCACTTGTTCATCAGTAGCTATACTGAGGTCTCTATTGTTGTGCCAGTCTGGACTACGATAGCGTTGAACACACGGGGTGGCTGCCACAGCCTGATGGATTCAATATACACATATCAAACACCACATGCTGTTTATATATTTATATGCTAGTCAAAGGTAGTGTCTCTTAAAGCAATTTATAAAGTGGGTTTATTGAATATTGCAGATCTGCTTATGGATCGGGTTAAGTAGTCTCCCTTCTGTTGCCAACTCTTCATATGTGGCAAAATGCATAATTCCATGTTACTTTTTTTTCTGACCTTGAACAAATTTGACTATGTTTGTTTAAATGAAAAAAAGTTCTTTGAATACAAATTTGGTTTCAAAGTTTAATTTCTAGAAACTTGCTGGGTATTAAAAAAACAACATTAGAGGATTATATTGAGAGGTGATGAACAAAAAAAGAAAGTGGTAAAATCCAACAAGATATCATCATTATTTAAATTATCTTATCTTACATATCACAGACGCTCATTCTAAAAAGAAGATTATTGCATCCTATGCTCATCCGTGGTCTGATATATACTAATACTATTTCAAAAAGTTTATAAACTTTTTTATTGTGGTTCTGGACTTAATGTTTTCTATAATTCTATAAAAAACAAAACATAAATACTCTCTCTCCCCCACCCCATCTGTGCAATTTTAAAATCGTATTTGCTCTTTAAATAACTTTTTAAGTAAACATTAGCCCCATAAATGCTGTATCATTAAATAGTTCCATTTACTAAATGATGAAAAGGTTAATGTAGATGAATTAAAGAATATTAAAAAATGAAACTAACATGCAATTATACAATGTTCTTCTCTTATGTATTACAGACTCTCCTTCTATAAAGAAGATTATTAGATTCTTTTGGTAGAAAAACTTACCGGTACATATTCAACTAGATTAAGAGAAACAAACACATGTTTTTTTTTGTGTTAAATGGTTCATAAGCTAATCCTACCATCAGATAAAAATGATGATATTGGTGCTAAATGCACAAATTGCAGTTTCTCCTTAATGTTTGTGTTGCTGAGTCAAACAGAAGAAAGTAAGATCACTTAGAAAAAGCTCAGATGTGTATTTATCCAAACAATGTATCATTTTGGGATTTTTTTCAAGTGTTAATCCACAAATAGCCGAAATAATATAAAAGCAACACAAACCCGAGCAAAATCTTCATCTGTCCATTCATTAACATGACAATCTCTGTTCCAATCAGCTCTGTGTGGGTTGAAGTCTAGTCCATCATCATCGGAATCACTATCAACACTTATAGCTAGTCTCTCCCTCTCTTCTTTCTGCAGCTTCATGGCAAGCTGAAGGCTATTGCTGTGTGCCTCCTTCTTCTCCTCCTCCACAATTCTGGTTATCACTCGGCGGGTGGCTTCATCCATTTCTCTGTTCTGTTATTTTAATAAATTAAACATGACATTACTCAACTGCCAAAAGCTGTCACATGACATTACTCAACTGTCAAAAGCTGTCACATGACATTACTCAACTGCCAAAAGCTGTCACATGACATTACTCAACTGCCAAAAGCTGTCACATGACATTACTCAACTGTCAAAAGCTGTCACATGACATTACTCAACTGTCAAAAGCTGTCACATGACATTACTCAACTGCCAAAAGCTGTCATAATTGCATACTCTCAATAAGAGATGAAAAGAAAATTTAATTGTTCACAACAGATCATTCCCCAATTTAAATTTAAAAAAAAACATGCAGAATAATGCTGAGAATGCTAATCATAACTTCCAATAAACCACTACTCCCCTAAGACATGTATCAAACTACTGATCTCATAAAGTTATTGTAGTTTCAAACAAGTAATTATAAATAGAAGATCTCTGTTGCTTTACTTACCTGGTGAGGTGGTCCAGGGCCAGCATTCATATATGCCTGGCTCCCTGGTCTGTCAGGTCTCTTGGGGTTTCTTCTCTTGGCTCTGTCCTCCTCTTTCTCCTGAAGTTGCAGGGCCAACTCTAGACTGCGGGCCAGTTCCTCCGCCTGTTCTTGCTCTTGTATCAACTTTGCCATCTGTTCATCAGAAGCTATACTGAGGTCTCTATAGTCTGGCCTTTCTGGTCTATGGTAGGGTTGAACAAATGAGATGGCTGCCACAGCCTGGAGAATCAATAATACATATATTAAACATCACATGCTTTGTATATATGTTAGTCAAAGGTATTGTCCAGCAGGGGCTAAGACCCCCCCCCCTGGAATTTAAAAAATAAAAAATTTTTCAACAGATTTTTTTTAAAATAAGTACTAAATTCGCAAAAAATTTGGTAAATATTTGTCACGCGAAAGTTCAGCCCCCCCCCCCCTGGAAAATATTTCTGGCTTCGCCCCTGGTGTCCAGTATAGCTAAAAGTCTGATCAATAATAGAGTAGGTTTACTGTAAAATATATATATCTGCACCCATGCATCTTTTCTGCAGATAAAGTAAACAAGTTTTCCTAATGTCGCAAACTCTCCAATTAAAGGTAAATTGCTTTACGTAGACTGGTTCACTATAATCAAATTACTCCATTTTCAACCCCCCTACCCCCCCCCCTCCCAAAAAAAAATTGGCTTTTAGTACAGCTTGTAAATATCTGCTTAGTTTGTAAGAAACAAATTTCAACATTTACTAGAAGAATATTGGAAATCACTAGAATGACATTACAAACTGGCAAATTTAACATCTCAGCTTCCTGGACTCTTTCTCTAAAAGTCATTCTTAAATTCACAAACTTTTTTACAAACTGTTCACATACAAAATTTATAACATTTATGAATGTTTACTGGACTGGTAGCATGTGCAGGTAGAGCAAATAAAAAAAAAAATTTGAGGATATTTTTCAAGCAGTAATTAAAGAAAAAAACATAATGGGGGCTTTAAATAGGTTTTCATATTGTATTCTATTACATTGGGCAAAGTAAAGGCGGCAATTTATGCCATGGTCACCGAAACTGTTCCATGCTGCTTGACCAGCCCTACGTGGATCAAATAGGCCTGACATGATTACATTACCTTTTTTTATTTGCTAAACAGATTTAACTTTGGAAATTTTAAAATTCTTAACAATTATTGCCTAAATAATTGTTTAAAAAAAAAGAAATTGTATAAACAAAAGACAAACTATAAGTAATACAGACCCCCGCATACTCTTCATCTGTCCAATCCATGTCATTACTATTCTGACTGTCGCTGCAGTTAAAGTAGTGATCATTACAGGGATTGATGTCTGGTGGACCCACTCGAGAATCACAATTACTCATCATAGCTGCACTCTCCATCTTTTCTTGCTCTGCCTGCTCCTCTTCTTCTTTTTGCAGCTTCATGGCAAGCTGAAAGCTGTCACTCTGTGCCTCATCCTGCTCGTCAATCCCTGCCTTCTCATGGCTGTCTTCTTCATTTATTTCTCTCTTCTGAGATTCAATCAACTGGACACTATTCTGGCTAGCTACATCTTCTTCTTCCTGTTCTAGGATCCTGACAATTTCCAGGGCCGTGAGAGCGTCTAATTCTTGGGTTGAGTTAATGTCTTGCAAAGAAAAATGTCCGCCAGCGGAAGCTAATTCTTCCTGTTGAAGCTTGCGAGCGAATTCTTCATCAGTTGACATGTTCAACTGCAGCTGTTCAAACATCATTGATAAATATATTAGACAATTAAAGACTTGATTCTATCTACAATATATGCCACAAGAACAAGAGACATTTATTATAATGAAATGTAGAAAAGAATATATATTTATAATATATTACGTAGGCCTATATAGTTTTCATAGTTTAAACATGGCTGTGAAAATGAAGAGAATTCAGTCCTTTATCAATAATTTTCTAAAGATTCTCTGGATTTACTGGCCTGACAGAATCAGAAACTTAAAAGTCTGGCAGCTGAAAAGACAGAAGCAGGTAGAATAAGAGATTCTCTGGAGACGACAGTGGTGGATCAGCCATACACACCTAAAATCTGATTACAGCACTAGACAAGCCCTGAACTGAAAACCTCAGGGAAAACAGAAAAGAGGTGCCTGAGGAACACTTGGCGCCGAGATTTGGAAGCAGATATCAAGGAACTTGGCCTAACTTGAAAGGGGGGGGACGCTAGAGAGACTGGCCCAGGATCAAGATGCCTAGAGGACTCTTGTTGGTGACCTGTGTCCTAGGAAGGACCACAGATGTCGACGATAGGCTGCTGTTCCTCGAAAAGGCAGAACTGAGAAGAAGATGAAGAAAAAGTTTTTTATAGATAATATAACCTATGAGTTTATAAAACTTTGGAAAAAAATAGTCAGTCTAAGTCTAAATCTTTTCAAAATTGTTCCTTGTAAAAATTCCACAAAAAGATTGCTTTATAATTTTAAATAAGGCTTAGGCTATACAATACTTTAGACTTCGGAACAGATGACTAAATCAATCTTCATTTCTGTTTATTAAATTATTTTGCAATGTTGAAAATGAATGCTTTCAATTTCAATATTATGATTACTATCTAAATAGTAGGCCTCCTTAGCTAATAACTAAAACTAGGTATAATAGCCATTATTCATTATGATTATGACAGTAAACTTATGATTTATAATAATGACGTATTACTTACTTATTATAATAAATTATATTTATAGCATTTATAGCCTACTTTACTTACTAACTTATTTAGGCGTCTTAGGATGGTATATTTATTAATATTAGTAGGCAAGTTGAAGTGGTAAGTTAAAAGTTAAAGAAGTTAAAAGTAGGCCTACTCACTATATCACTCGTAACTATTTAGAACTAAATAATTCTTTCTTTAAGTTTAGGCACGGTGACGGTTAAGGCACTACCTTATATTAGTGACATTTTAAACTTACGATAAACAAAATAAACTGTAATCTACCAGCCTCGCAGTTAGTTGAAATTGAAGTTGTTTCATTTTTTATGCGGGAAACCCAGGAGTTATAAATAGTAACAGTAAGTTACGAGTTGCCACTGAGCTATATAAAATATTGCCACTGAGCTATATAATATAGATATCGATGGAATCTATGGCCTAAGTTATAACATATCATGACACAGTTTTCCAAGAAGTGGGCTAGCGGCCGCGAGCTAAGTTCAAGAATAAAACGTAGGACCATTTCAAAAATAAAAACGTGACCTTACCTTACTAATAAATAATGTCTAATATTCTTAATTGGCACCAATTTGGATCCTCGCACCAGGCGCCATTTATCTTAGATTATGATGGCGCTAGGCATTGTCATTTATTGTGCCACCCACCAGGGCCGTATTTAGGATTGTGGGGGCCCTGTTCCCAAATTTATGTGGGGGCCTTTCGTGGCTTCGCCCTGCCTTCCACATAAGTGACATAGGTCTACCTCGAAAAAGTGCCGTTAAATCATGTTACATTCTGTAAAATCATAAATTTTATGTTGCGCTTAGCTTGGTAGTAGCACTTGAGCGCTTAAAATTTTAGGGGAATACATGAATTTTATTTTACATTTTCAACGAAAGAATGGGGATGTCACTAAAAAATTATTTTTGTGATATGTGGGGGCCCCTTTTGTGTGGGGGCCACTGTTCCAATGGAACATGTGGAACATGCCTAAATACGTCACTGCCGACCACGCAAAATCCTTAGTAGGCTATGCCCTGGGCACGGAAATTGATGAACGATATTATGCTTCGTCGGTCCTATTGATTAAATGCAGGAGTGTGCAACATTTTTCTGCTTTGGGATGCATATGAAATTTTACACAATAGACGAGCCACATAGTCTGACAATTTATTTGCATTATCAATATAACGAATTTAAAAAAGGGCCGTTAGAAGCTCTTCGAGGGCCACATAATAGGTATAGGCCTACGACCAGCTAGGGGCGAAGCCAGAAATTTTTACCAGGGGGGGCTGTACTTTCGCGTGACAAATATTTACCAAATACCAGGGGGGCTAAACTTTCGCGTGACAAAGATTTACCAAATTTTTAGTGCATATTTTAAACAAATCAGTTTAAAAATTATTTTTTTTTAATTCCAGGGGGGGCTTAGCCCCCCCTCAGCCCCCCCCCCCCCCCCTGTGGCTTCGCCCCTGCCTACGACTTAGATATCTATACATATTCTGTGTCGAGACCACACTAAAAGGCTTGGCGGGCCATTTTGTGGCCCGCGGGCCGCCTGTTGCACACCCCTGATTAAATGGGTCCAACAGTGTCTTGTTGTTTTTTTATTTTTATAATAAAATATGTTTGATGACCCGGCCAACATTGATAGGCCTATAGTCTTTTAATCTTTATCTTATAAGTTTATCTTATAAGTTTACAGACGTTCCTTTTAGATAGAAGATAATAATAATTACGCCCATTAAGGCTAAAACTCCTGCAGGGCGACATGAGGGATCCGTCGGTGGCAGGGATATAGAACCCGCGACCTGTCAGTTGGTTTTTGGTTCCTATAGGGAACCTATATATTCTATATAGGCTAGTTCTAGAATCAATCTAGATACCTAATTATTTTTTTTTAAAAACATTGTAGGCCTACTCCTAACCGTAGCCTCAATGATGCAAAGTTACCCTGTTATGTTATAAGATATGTAGCCTAGGTCTATAAACGTTACAACTAATAAAGAAATAAAATAAAATATAGGCCTATATATATAAGCTATATATATATATATATATATATATATATATATATATATATATATATATATATATATATATATATATATATATATATATATATATTAAATGGTCTTTATTTAAGTAATCATATATATCTAATTATTTAGACTTCTAGATGTTAAAAGGAAATATAATTCAGAAAACAAAAATGTCAACAGCTGTCATCTTCACTAGATTGTGCATTAGGCTAGCCTTTCTACCTGATTGCTCTATAACAGTGCTGAGCCTGAGGACTTCGACGGGCTTCTTGCTTCCATCTCCATCTGTTTCCTGGACATCCAGAGAATTAGTGTATTATTACATATTTCGTTGTCTGCTTGTATTCTGTCGTCAGCGCATAGAACTGTCACCAACGGGATATGCGCTATATAAGCACCGTTTTTATTATTATTATTGGCTATATAGGCCTACCTGGCGATAAAGTCGCCAAATTTACAGAAGGCCTATCCAAAACAGTGCCGCCCGCGGCTCGTCATGCGTAATTTAAGGCGTGATTCTGCAACAGTTCTCCTGCGTCGGCTCTATTGGCTCCCCGTGAGAGCTTGAAGTGAAAAAAAAGTGGTGATACTTTCTCTTCAGTGCCTACATATTAATCAGTTGCAGTCCAATCTCAAGGAACTAATCAAACCCTATTATGTTCCG
The DNA here is from genome assembly GCA_949126835.1 of Anisus vortex. Taxonomy (NCBI): domain Eukaryota; kingdom Metazoa; phylum Mollusca; class Gastropoda; family Planorbidae; genus Anisus; species Anisus vortex. The sequence goes on from OX421503.1 coordinate 40,530,437, forward strand.
CAAAAAATACTCCGTACTGGCTGACTTCTCACTTCTGGGGGTGACCCTTTTCTCTCTGACAACCGCTGGCCTGTCAACCTTCTCAATATCTGGCCCAAGAGTAGGGTAGACTGGGGTATTTTTAAAAGTGGACTCATCTTGTATATGTTCATTGACCTATTGAACTTCACCGTGTGCAAATTGGCGCTTGTAACGTGAAAAACCTTCGAGTTATTGAAGAAAATCGTAAAGTGTAGGCCTACTCGATCACTCGATCTTCTAACTTTCATCATAATGTGTTAATCAACTAAAAAAAAGTTCTAGAAAAAACTTGTGTTATTGTGAAATTACATTTCTATAAAGATTAATTACTTTTCATTCTTAATAGCCTACATATCTAGAATCCTTTAGTTATCCCTTAATGTTACGTAATAATCGTAAAAGCAGAACACATTTGTTGGAGGTAAAACGCCCCCAGTGGCTTAGGGCAAGATGCCCCTGTCTCCACCGCCATTGTTTCTTTTATAAAATGTGTAGGCTCTAGGGCACTCTAGGCCTATTTGAAACAAAATGTTTTTTTTAACATTAATTAGATATTGTGTTTCTTTCTACAGCCTCTCGCACCCCCCCCCCCCCCAGTCCACGAAACCCGTGAATTCTTTCATCAGCTGACAGCACCCATGTTACAAGTTTTCTTGTTTAGTTTTGGAGAGTACACAACTCATAGTAATTGTGTATATTTTATAGTGTGACAATGCAATAGAATGTTTGTTTTGGCGTCTTTATGTAGGCCTGTCTAAGGAACATGTTTTTAATAGCAGAGAACCGCTAATCTTGACTACTTTATTTTATAAAGCAATCTAAATTTAACTTAATGCGAATCACACGTGGACTAAATCTATATTCATTATCGCACTCTCACTTTTGATGTTAAAAACTAATCCCTCAGAAATATTATTGTAGCTTTTGTATATTTATAAATGACCAGAACTGGACGTTGAGGTTGAAATAAATTGTCAAGTACCAGCTAAAGCTACTTGAAACAAGCCGATACCATCATGTGTTGCCGGAAATGAACCGGACGTTCATGAACACGACAAACCTATGTCCTATGGAAAAGTGGAGAGAAGACACTACTGGGAAAGTGGAGGGAGTGTATGTGTTATCCTTGTGTGGGAAGCTAGAGCTATGTTTGATCAAGCTATGTAAAAAAAAAAACTAAACAAAGGAAAATACTTATAGTGTAATTTTAATAAGCTTATATTTCTTCTAAATAAATAAATATATAGGCCTATTATATATATATATATTTACTATGTATTAATATATATATATATATATATATATAATAATAATAATAAGCTTTATATAAATATAGTTTTATTGCTAGCTCGTTGATATTGTTTGTTTTCTTTGTTCACTCAAATCTTACTTAGGCTTAATTTTAGATTCAGTGGACATAACCACATCATCAACATAGCCAGAATATGTTAACACTAAATATCGCCCTTAAAATTTGTGAAAAAAATGTGTGAAATGACTTTTCCAACAAGTATCAATTTAGTTTCTTACTTGGTGGTGTTATGATAAACTGGTCATGTGACCATATCTAAAAATTGTCACCAGCTCTCGTCTTTCAGTGTGTCCTTATAAAACAACAACTCACTTTGAAAAATAAAACTTCTTTAGTGTCATCTGGGAGTTGGCACAGTTTGGTGTAGGCCTAGAGCTATTTTACTACACTTAACTTAAAAGTCTATTGTATTACTGGAAGCTTTAGCACTCATCTACATTTAGGGGCACCAATCCAGTTAGCTGAGTGAGCCTACTTATTTCTCTGTTATCTGCATCTTCGGGCCCCAACAATGGTATTTCCCTGTTATCTACATCTTTGGACCCCAACCTAGTTAGGGATTTCCCTATTATGTGCATCTTTGGGCCCCACCAGATTCTGGGTTTTTCCTGTTATCTACATCTTTGTGCCTAAACAGACTAACGGATTTCCCTGTTATACCGACAAATAGGGGAGCCAACCTAGTCTGGGATTGCCCTGTTATAGACCATCTATTGATGTAGCGGTATGAATTAGGCCTACTCATTAATTGACTATAATAAGATGGGCCGCCTGCTCTATTTTTATAGCTTATGTTCTTTTTCCGTGCGCACACAACACTGATCTATAAATGTTTCCGCTCTGTACAACTTTCGATTTTAATTTTTCATTGAGAAAATCATAGCGATTAAATAAAACGGAACTTGTATATCAATAACTTTATTTCCTGTATAGCAATTACGTTATTTAGAATCGGGAATTCCGAAAATCAGTGTTTCAAGTCATCATATTATAGAAGAAATACTAAAGCAAGCTGTCCATGTATATTATAGTCTATGATTTCTTCGTCATTTTGACGGGCATAGCCAATAGTTGTAAATAATGTTGATGATACAATATTTGCATTATAATTAGCCAATATGATTACAGTATTTTACATTGACCCTTTTAATTTATATTAGATGAAAAAAAAGGAATTATCGCTTAAATTAAAAATAAAAAGTTTAATTATAATTAGTCGAGTAGCCTACAACTAGACAATTGAGAATAATTATTTCTTATTTATATTTTTTAATGTTTTAAGTAACAAAAAAAAAGGCGTTTTTCACAAGGGATCCAAGTTGTTTTTCTCTCCCCTTGATAGCAAACATGTAAAATAATGGAGGGGGCGGGGGGGGGGGATAAATTGCCAAGTGATCCGTGGATCCGTTCAACTGATCCGGATAATTTTAGTGAGCGCTCAATTGAGCGGCGATCAGCATGGTGAACTGTTTTGCCCATCTCTACTTCTGTCTCTTACACACACTCTGGCCATTCATGCTGACCTCTTGACCTCTTAAGTTCCGATGGACAATGTTTTTTGGTGTTGCCATCTTACTCAATTTAATTGGTAGTGACACTTATAATACTGCAGTCAAATTTAACACAGTGTCAACATGGTTTTATTATGCTGCAGTCAAATGTAACACAGTATCAACACGATTTTATTATACTGCAGCCAAAGGAGAGTTTACTGGAGGGTTTACATACAGGTGTTGTAACTCGAGGGTTTACATTCAGGTATTTTAACTGGAGGGTTTACAGACAGGTAAAGTAATTGTAGGATATACAGACATGTATTGTGACTAAAGGGTTTATAGTTTAAATTTAGAAATAATTGCCGCATATTTCCTTAAGTTGTTTAGACTTTAGATCTATATTATTGACAAAACTGAAAATCTATTTTCTGAACAAGTAGAACCCTCACAGCTATTCGTAATATAGGACAAGATTATTGAATTTTTAAAACTAGCACAGTCCCTAGAGAGGCCATCCGGTCCCGTGGTAAGAATTATGGACTAACAATAACATGTTGAAAAAAAAAAAGGATGAATTTATCTCTGGAATAAATGTAACATAACAGACCAACATCATATAGCAATAAACTTCCATCTACTAAACACAATATAAATTGCCTAGTAAAAAAAAAAGTAAGCTAACCGTCGGACCAAATTGATCATAGGGCCGGTGAATCTGTGGCCACGGCATAGGAGGAGATGTGTGGCCAGCTTCACCTCGACTATTGTCAGGTAGGCTACTCATCATAGCTGGGTAGACTCAGGGACACCCTCCATCAGAGCTGGGTAGACTCAGGGACACCCTCCATCAGAGCTGGGTAGACTCAGGGACACCCTCCATCAGAGCTGGGTAGACTCAGGGACACCCTCCATCAGAGCTGGGTAGACTCAGGGACACCCTCCATCAGAGCTGGGTAGACTCAGGGACACCCTCCATCAGAGCTGGGTAGACTCAGGGACACCCTCCATCATAGCTGGGTAGACTCAGGGACACCCTCCATCATAGCTGGGTAGACTCAGGGACACCCTCCATCAGAGCTGGGTAGACTCAGGGACATCCTCCAGAGCTGGGTAGACTCAGGGACACCCTCCATCAGAGCTGGGTAGACTCAGGGACATCCTCCAGAGCTGGGTAGACTCAGGGACACCCTCCATCATAGCTGGGTAGACTCAGGGACACCCTCCATCAGAGCTGGGTAGACTCAGGGACATCCTCCAGAGCTGGGTAGACTCAGGGACACCCTCCATCATAGCTGGGTAGACTCAGGGACACCCTCCATCAGAGCTGGGTAGACTCAGGGACATCCTCCAGAGCTGGGTAGACTCAGGGACACCCTCCATCATAGCTGGGTAGACTCAGGGACACCCTCCATCAGAGCTGGGTAGACTCAGGGACATCCTCCAGAGCTGGGTAGACTCAGGGACACCCTCCATAGCTGGGTAGACTCAGGGACACCCTCCATAGCTGGGTAGACTCAGGGACACCCTCCAGAGCTGGGTAGACTCAGGGACACCCTCCATAGCTGGGTAGACTCAGGGACACCCTCCATCATAGCTGGGTAGACTCAGGGACACCCTCCATCATAGCTGGGTAGACTCAGGGACACCCTCCATCATAGCTGGATAGACTCAGGGACACCCTCCATCAGAGCTGGGTAGACTCAGGGACATCCTCCAGAGCTGGGTAGACTCAGGGACACCCTCCATAGCTGGGTAGACTCAGGGACACCCTCCATAGCTGGGTAGACTCAGGGACACCCTCCAGAGCTGGGTAGACTCAGGGACATCCTCCAGAGCTGGGTAGACTCAGGGACATCCTCCAGAGCTGTGTAGACTCAGGGACATCCTCCAGAGCTGGGTAGACTCAGGGACACCCTCCATAGCTGGGTAGACTCAGGGACACCCTCCATAGCTGGGTAGACTCAGGGACATCCTCCAATCCCGGAGAAAACAAAAATCATAGTCTTCACCAGGATTCGAACCCAGGACCTTCGGATCGCCAGTCGAACGCTCTGTCGCTCGGCTACCGGGCCCAAATTGTCTTTATTGTCCTCTAAGAAAACGCCATCGTCTGCTAACATTACCAATGTTCCTGAGTTGATGCCATAATATTGGAAAAGTGATAGAAAAAAGATATATTAAGGGGCCTAGAACAGTTACTGGAACTCCCGAGTTTACAGTTATTGGTGATGATTAAGAGCCTCTAATTAGTTCTGTTTGTTCTCTACCTATCAGAAAGTCTTGAATCCACTGATGTAAGGGACCGATTTATAATTGCCTTAAAAAAAAACGCCAACGGACTATCTTTTCGGCTCTTATGTCCATGACGTAAAGATGGTCAAGAGTGGATCAATGGGGGGGGGGGGGGGGCAGACAAGGATCTTGTCATCCAGGCACCTGGGCAGAGTTGAGGCAGACTGCTGCACACATTGCTTCATCCCCACCGGGGTGACAGACTTACCGAATGCAATGAGACCAGACCAAACGGACCAGAGATGCCTAAAAAAAAGTTTGCTTAGTAGGGCAGTAGCAAACGTATGGAGTCGACCAGGAGAAACAAACATGACATAAGCTTAGGCTATTCACAGAATCATCAATTGTAAAGATACAAGAAGCTAAAGACAGAGGAAACACTTAAGTATATCCATAACTATTAGTTATTCAAAGAGTACAGCGGTGTTCTAACGCATGTAGTACAGCCCCTGTTGCGGGTCCAAGAATCTCGGTGGAGAAGAAGCAATGAGCACAACAGCCCGTCTCAACCACACCCATTGTGCTTGGATGTCCAGACCTATAGTCTGAAATTTGTGCTACTGGGTAACAGTTCAGGTATACGAGCGAGTCGCCACGATAATGATCCGAGGGGAATTTCGCCGGTGGGGAGTGAAGTGTATAGGAGACAGTACCATATATTGCCTGATACGCCGGCGAGCCTAGTCTAAAAATCTTGCTGTGCCATCCCTTGAGCTATTCTTACATCATTATGACCTCCCTTGAGCTATTCTTACATCACTATGCCCTCCCTTGAGCTATTCTTACATCATTATGACCTCCCTTGAGCTATTCTTACATCATTATGCCCTCCCTTGAGCTATTCTTACATCATTATGACCTCCCTTGAGCTATTCTTACATCATTATGCCCTCCCTTGAGCTATTCTTACATCATTATGCCCTCCCTTGAGCTATTCTTACATCATTATGTTCTCCCTTGAGCTATTCTTACATCATTATGCCCTCCCTTGAGCTATTCTTACATCATTATGCCCTCCTTTGAGCTATTCTTTACATCATTATGCCCTGTCCGATTTTTTTTATAGAGACATTTATAAATCTTGGGGGGGGGGGGGGAGGCCTGAAGACCTTTCAAATAAATCTAAACACAAAAGTTTTTAAAATGACTACTTGCTGACGGGGGCAGGGCCAACAAGGTTCAGGGCCAGCAGGGTTTGGAGCCAACAAGGTGCAGGGCCAACAGGGTTCAGGGCCAACAGGGTTCAGGGTCAACAAGGTTCAGGGCCACTTGTTATAAAACAATGCCAGACAAATAAAAATAAAATCAACAAAAAACTTCTCAATATAAATATGTCTTATTGAACATGATTCATGTTTCCAAACATTATAAAATGTGTACATATCAAGTAGATCATAATAGACAAATGTATAGACAATATAGAAACAAAATATCACATTTGGAATTCAATAAATGCCTACCACTTTGCTTATTGTTGTGTGAATAACTGCATCATACAACTATTATAAAAACAAAGTTGTAACTAGAGAAAGAAAAAAAAAAGAAAGTTGTACAAAGTAAAGTGCTAGAGACTTCAATTACTAAATAGTACAATGATATCTCTCTCAAAAGTCATGAACCTAACATCACTTGGTAAGAAACAGAATATTCCCTCCTCTATTCCCAAAACCCCAATATTTCACAGACAGGGAACCCTTGAAAATATACCCTACTCCTTCACAAAAGCCCAATGAACATCCCTAAGCACAACCACAGTTCCCCTGACCACAGATGAGTGTAGGACGCAATAATCTTTATTATAGAAGGAACATCTGTAATATATAAGATAAGATAACTGTCCCCCCCTTAAAAATGTTTGTTTTTTACATAAAACAAAGTATCGCACACAAAAATTGTGTGAACAGCAATAGGAAGTAATTGAACATCACTGGTGAAAGGTTTTAGTTTTTAAAAGCAACATGCAAACAGCAAAACAGGACAAGTGTCTTGAAGATGCAGTCCAATGCCCAGGTAATAAAATTTTAACAGTAAATTTATTGCAGGTAACTCTAGAAATATGTTTCCCTGTCAAGTCAAACATTGTAGTCATTTATTAACAATGCAACACCTGGAATAATACAAAATGGCCGTCAACAATCTCGTTAACAATCAGGTTAAATGAACTCAAATGTAAATATTTTTTTTCCAGGTTGAAAGATTTGTTACTTTCTTCTCTGCCAGAACACAAGTCAATGACCACCCCCAATGCACATGATTTAATAAAAGGAATTAGTCTTCTTTCTGTACACCTCCAAGATGAAATCTAGAAGAAATGGACTAACAAAGCAAAGCAGAGCTTCAATAAATGCCATAGGAAAAAATTTTGCAAGCTTTCAAAATTAAAAAAAAGGTTTTCGCATTAATTAGGATTTCACTTGTGTAGCCGATGAGTGTAAGAGGAGGGGGGGGGGTTGTGTGACTAAAGCAAAGAAGGACAAGAAGAGTCAGAAGAAATACAATGCCCAAAAGTGTGAATAAAATAAATAGCAATTTTCTTAGTGCCCCTATAATTGTCTAAATGTGAAACAATCTTCTGTGTAGAATAATCAAGTGTAATGTATAGTCATATGATATCACCAGGGCAGGGGCCTGATGGCCATTAAAAAAAAACACCAGGATTTTTACATCGGTCTGGAGGGTGTCCTGGAGTATACCCAGATCTGATGGCTACCTGACATCAGGGATAAGACAATAAGAAGAATGATGGCTGGCCATCGTGCTTGCCACTAAATCATCCTTACATGCCTTGGAAACTGGTACATGCCGATTTACTAGCCTCTGTAGGGCCTACATGAGCTAACACACGGAACACTTTACTTTTGGTTTCGGAACACCAACAAGATGTCAGGAACAACATTTTCCAGTCCATATTTGGTCTTCATAACAATAGTCATTCATTAAATACATTTTTACATGTTCATTCAATCGAGTGCTTTATACTCGCACACAAAATATATATTTTAAACATGGAAAGATGAAGTAATGCCCACAGTTTCAACTAGAATAAAACCCCAGAAAACCACAAAAATAAAACTGTAATCAAAAATACTAAACTATTTTTAGAGCAGCTGAAAAATAAAATAGTATTTGGGTTGGAAATAATAATTTTTGGTCCAACAAAAGCATATTTGGGCATAAAAAGTGAATTTTCAGTCCAAAAGAAATGACTTGGGCATGCAATGTCAGTTGTGAGTCAAGAAGGAATAATTTGGGCATACAATGTCAGTTGTGAGTCAAGAAGGAATAATTTGGGCATACAATGTCAGTTGTGAGTCAAGAAGGAATAATTTGGGCATACAATGTCAGTTGTGAGTCAAGAAGGAATAATTTGGGCATGCAATGTCAGTTGTGAGTCAAGAAGGAATAATTTGGGCATACAATGTCAGTTGTGAGTCAAGAAGGAATAATTTGGGCATACAATGTCAGTTGTGAGTCAAGAAGGAATAATTTGGGCATACAGTGTCAGTTGTGAGTCAAGAAGGAATAATTTGGGCATACAGTGTCAGTTGTGAGTCAAGAAGGAATAATTTGGGCATACAATGTCAGTTGTGAGTCAAGAAGGAATAATTTGGGCATGCAATGTCAGTTGTGAGTCAAGAAGGAATAATTTGGGCATACAATGTCAGTTGTGAGTCAAGAAGGAATAATTTGGGCATGCAATGTCAGTTGTGAGTCAAGAAGGAATAATTTGGGCATACAATGTCAGTTGTGAGTCAAGAAGGAATAATTTGGGCATACAATGTCAGTTGTGAGTCAAGAAGGAATAATTTGGGCATACAGTGTCAGTTGTGAGTCAAGAAGGAATAATTTGGCCATACAATGTCAGTTGTGAGTCAAGAAGGAATAATTTGGGCATACAATGTCAGTTGTGAGTCAAGAAGGAATAATTTGGGCATACAATGTCAGTTGTGAGTCAAGAAGGAATAATTTGGGCATACAATGTCAGTTGTGAGTCAAGAAGGAATAATTTGGGCATACAATGTCAGTTGTGAGTCAAGAAGGAATAATTTGGGCATACAATGTCAGTTGTGAGTCAAGAAGGAATAATTTGGGCATACAGTGTCAGTTGTGAGTCAAGAAGGAATAATTTGGGCATGCAATGTCAGTTGTGAGTCAAGAAGGAATAATTTGGGCATACAATGTCAGTTGTGAGTCAAGAAGGAATAATTTGGGCATACAATGTCAGTTGTGAGTCAAGAAGGAATAATTAGGGTCTTACATTTAAGTAAAATCATTCATTTGAGCTAATTGTAAAGCAATTTCTATCAGTCATTAAATGCACTGCTCTATGTATTGTTCTAGTTATTCTAAGTCTACAAGTTTTTTTACTTTTTTTTTTTTTATGTTTAACTGAATTTGTTGACTTTAGATTACAATATAATAATTCTAGAAGTCATGTAAGAAAAACTAAAAATAAATGTGTGTGTCTGCATTTCTCATTGAGAAGAAATTTGAATAGGAAAATAATTTTTTTTTAAAGTTTTAACTAAACAGCAGGGGGAGACTTTTGCCAGTCAGACGTTTTCTGCAGTTCAGCAAGGGAGGTAACAGATCATCTGTTGGTGTCATGCACATCACCACCTGCAGATGTCAGGGAAATGAAAAGCAAATTGCATAAAAGCCAGGTGTAGTGAATAATTTCATTTCATAAATTAGGTCAAAGTTCAAGGTTAAAATAAAGCAGCAGGAAATATTTTGGTAAAAAATAATTCAATAGACTGATAAAAATAGCGAAGGACGCAATAATCTTATGTATAGAAGGAGTGTCTGTATAAGATAAGATCTTTAAATAATTGTCAGGGGGTTTCATTCATGATTTTTATTTACTTTTAACTAGTTAAATCTAAAGGCATTTGCATGGACAGAAATCCTTATGAATTAAGTACCCTACAGGAGCTTAAAAGATCCATTATAATTAAGAATAGAAAATAGGCACATCAAAACACTGAAGGTGCACAAAAAATCTAAACGAAACTAGATAAATCTAAGCTGAGGCATATCTGTTTGACATTTGGCTGGTCCTGCAGTTAGTACTCTCAACAGGATGACCCTCGGATCTAACCCCGCTGCCATCCAATTCCCTGCCACCCTGCAGGAGTTTAAGGCAAAGGAATTCATAATCTTATGTAGAAGTGAAATCATGTGTTTTTTCTCACTTCTCTTTTAATTGTAACTTAGTTCTCTGCGCTTTAAATTTTTTACAAGTTTTTGTTAATGTGAAATGAAATTGAGAGTATTTCGTCCAATCACAGATCCGATAATTTATACAGCCACTTATCTATAGACTGGGCCAGCCTAAAAAAAACAAAGTCAAGTTAACATTACACACCCCCCTCTTTCATCTCCCCCCATTCACAACAACAGAAAAAAATGTGGTCAGCCCTACAGGGTTGGTACTGACAGTGACAGTTTGGCCAAAAAAAAATAAAAACAATAACCCTGATTACAACCTGTTCATCTAGCTGACAATGAAAGCAAGTAGTATGAAATATAAAGAACAGTAATATTAACAATGATAATAAAAGCATCACTATAAGCACAAATATAAAAATAAAAGTGAATGGCTATATAGAGAATACAATTATAGAAAAAGGGTCAGAATAATAATTGTGATAAATGAAACTTTAAAAGTTTGGTTACATTTTTATCCATAATCTGCCATTAAATATGGAAGAAAACAGTTTAGTACAAATAAAAACAATATTTTGCAAGCAAACAATTTAAAAAAAAAAATCCAGCAACATTTTAAAAACAAGAAAAACACACACAAAAAAAGGTACAACTGTCCTAGTTGATGTGAATGTATGGAATACAGTTTTTGACTAGCACCTGGCCAAGTTTCTCAGGCTTGTACTTTTCACTATACAAGGTCAACATAAATATATTGAAAGCGATGCTAGTTGTAAAAAATATGTTATTAAAGCTTTTTTTTATTGTGTTCAGCCACACTGGCATGAGGTAAATATATAAACACAATGTAAAGGAACACAGTCGAGTTGGATCTAGTTTGGGTTCTATATCGGCAGGGAAAAAGTAAAGTTTTGTATTTTATTGACAATTTATGAGTGAGATTATTGGCAGGTTCGGCAAATTACATAACATTGTGGGGCTGAAAACTTTGTCAAGTAATTAATTTACTTTCAAGTTTTTCAAAGCATGTTGGACATTTCTCCCTTGTCTGCCAAATTTACGTTGGTACTGGATTTATACTTGTCTACCACATTTTTATGGGGACACGATTTATACTCAATTTATACTGATACTAATTTTATACTCAATTTACACTCAATTTATACTAATGGGTCAATTAAATTTATACTCTGTCAAATTTATACTAGTAGTCCAAGTAAATTTATAAAATCATTTACCAAATTTATAAGAGGCCAATAAATTTATGATCATTTATCAATTTATACTGGTAGGCCAATTAAATTTACATTCAATTGCCAAATTTTACTAGTAGATCAATTAAATTTATACTTAATTGCCAAAATAATACCAGTAGGCCAATTAACTTTATAATCATTTACCAAATTTATACTGGTACTAAATGACATATTTGTAATTATACTATTGTATTACTGCTAGAGATAAAGGCTTGAGTTAAATGCACTACAGCTAATTGTGTTGTATTAAGTAAAGAATGGGCTGACAGTGGTATCTAGTATATCTACTTCACAAATAAAACTACACACATACACATCGGTGGCATGAGGTTTTTCTGAACAGAGAAGTCTGTGTCTGATCAGACATGAATTGTCAACTCACCAAACAGACAATACATTAACAGTAGTCTGGTGAGAAATGACTCAAAACAATCTGTATTGCTATTAGATACACCAGGAACTTTACATTTCTCAAATAACATTGGCATAAACAGATCCAAAATTTGATTTGCAATTTTTCATGGAGATTTAAAAATTGAAAACTTTAACTCTAAAGATCTATAAACATTTTGGTTGGAGTGGTGCCCCCTTCTTTTTCCAACATCATGCCACTGATGGACAGAGAATACACCTATATATTTTCAAAGATGTAGCCTACTGATATTTTTAAAAAAAGTTACAACATCTACAGCTACATTTAAGCTTGAAGTTAAGCTCTATGTATAAGACGGAATACTTATGGAACACCAATGGAATCAAATATAACAAAATAAATTAAAAAAATAAAATGTGTCAACACAATTGGCGACACATCATACAAAGTAAAAAATGAGATTTAAATATGTTGCCAACTTTAAAAGTCTACAAATTAGACAAATGTGAAAAAAATTAGTTAACACTGAAATAGTATATTAAACACTGAAATAATGAAATAGTATATTAAACAATGAATTAATGAAATATACTATTAAGCACTGAAATATAAATTTGATTTTTGAACAGATTGAGGTTCCATAAGATTGTCTATATTTAGAACTTATAATTTATTTTTTATAAGTGTTGACTACATTGCTAGAGTTAAACAAAATTGTAACACAAAGTAATATGACAATATAAGTCAGTGCAGTAACTTAATACTTATTGTTTTCGTTCTATTTACAAAACAGATTTACAACACCCAAAGGCAAAGAAACAAAAGTTATTAAAAAAAACAAAAAAAACAGGTGTATATATATTCAGGAATGCCAATGTCCAATTTACAGTGGTTTGTCCGCTGGTCCATCCACGTACTCCAGTCCTTTGGCCCCTCGGCAGATGCACCTCAGCTCCTCCACCAGGCTGTCGTACCTGTACGCGACCCGTATGTCTGGGACGTTAGTTCGGCTCACGTCATTGCCGCTGATTCCTTCGGACAGGTAGTTGGGTCCCAGCCAGTGTTTCTTCACCTGTGTGTGGGGGGGCAAGAAAAAATGTCCATAAAGCACTAGTACAAATATTATTTCTAATTGCTAAATAAACCATATATTCCGCAAAGAACACTCAGTTCTGCTGACTCCTCACTTCTGGAAGTGCCCTGTTTCTCTCTGACGACCTTTGGCCTTAGAGCTTTCTCAGTATCTGGTCCAAAGGTGTGGAATCTACTTCTCATTCAACATAAGCAAACAAGCTCTATTGATACTTTAAAAATAGAACTTAAAAACTGATTATTTCAATATTTAACTTAGATAATAGATAACAGGCTTTAGACAACTACTGTCTTACTTATATGTTAGGTCGGTTAATCCTTCATTTATTTGTCCAATGTTTGTAAAGTTTTAAATCATCAATTAGTTTTATTCTTAGGCTATAGATTGTACCCGTGTTCTTAGTTGTATGTTAAATGCGCTCTGAGCTTACATTATGTTTGTTGGCAGCGCTATTCAAATATTAGTTCTTCCAAGACCAAACACACAATAAGTAAGTATCAATTATTTACACAAACAATTGATCATGTCAAATCATGTCTTCTTCTTCATATTACTGTGGAGACCCCATTAGACAGTTTAACTACAGATCTTATTTATCTGTATACCACAAGAAAGAATCCACTTGTAGATTTTTAAAAATCATCTATGCTGTTGGATTAGTTGAGTTTCAAACAATAAACTTATGCCCAATGACAAACATACAGGCATCTGAGCCTGGAATGGGTTGCCTGCAAAAACCAGGAAAACCAGTAACTTAACATTTTTTTAAACACTAATAAAAATGCAAGACTAGACTCAGACCACGTAAGCATAGGTAGCAATAATCTTCTTTATAGAAGGAGCGTATGTACAAATAATACAAGGCTACATAAAAGCTGTGATGAAAATAATATTTAAAGTTTGTCTATAAAAGGAAGCGCTGAAAAAACTCAATGTGTAGTACTGGCTTTTTGAGTTTTCCAAATTTTTCTGTATCATTAAACTTATACAGTAAAATGGTTTGAGATTTTGACGGGACATGGGTGCAGCCAGCATTAATGTGAGTGACTGGGAGGGCAAGCAGATGATTACCCCATCTGGCATGCTGCTGTCAGGAGGGGACACACTTAGCGGATGAACTTAGAAAAAAAGGAGAGTTGGGCCGCACGAACCGAAGCAATACTTGTGCAAGGGATTTCATAGGGACTCTCACTCGAGACTCAACCTTCTCAGCCACATCACTGAAGGATTGGACTAAATACCTCCAATAAAACTCCATCGTCTGTTTATAAATCTTGCTTGTATGTTATAAAATATTTATAAGTAGTTAATGCACACTTTTCATCCCAGAGCATTTGTAATCAAATTAATCTTAAATTGTGGACTTTTCCCTCAGATCTTACGGGGTCTCCACAGTACAATGAAGAAGATGAAGAAAGTGTAACTGGAGCCCAGTTACAAAAAATAAATAGAATTTCATACAAGCTTACAAGGACAATCTAGCAGTCCTCTTTGAATATGAGAAATTTTATCTGTAGTGCAAATGTGTGCATGGCAAGTTTTTATTTTTAAGTTGTTATTTTCCAGTAAACAAAAACAAGGAACATTAAAGGTTTCATAAGGAAACGGTTGACAGGCAGATGAAGTCAGGAATTTCAAACAACAAGTTCCCTGTTAATAGGCATTTCTCTACTGCAAAGTCAAACTGATCCTGTAGTTACTTCATCATACTTTAAACCAACACGTCGCGGGTACTATCACTGCCACCAATCGATCCCTGCCGCCCTGCAGGATTTTTGGGCCTAATGACAACGTAATAATCTTCTATCTAGAAGGAACTTCTGTAAAACTTATAAGCCAAGTCTCACCTCATGGAGAAATCCACTCTGGAGAACACTGTTTCTGGCTATTTCACACATGTCACAGGTAGAAAACTTCCACACCTGAGCAGCTATACTGTACTCTTCCATCAAAGGTTCCTGGGGAGGGGGGGGGGGGGAGGAAAACAAAACATATCTAATGGACCAAGATGAACAGATGTATTGAATGAGTAATATCAGATTACACAAATAAGTAAACATACCTCAAGCTGGCAGAAACCAGTGAAACCCAGGGGGAGACAACATACCTTTGTAAAATGAAACTGCAAGGGATCGTCTGTGGAGAGAGACACGTTCAGCCCCCTGTTGAAGTACTCAGGGAGTGGGTTGCGGTGGTAGTTCAGGAAGAGAGAGTTGTTGCTGAGCGGAGACATGGCGATCCCGATCTGGGACAGGTAGAACAGGTACTGAAGGACCGGCACCTGAAAATATTGACCAATCACCTTGTCATGATTTATGCCAAGTGTAGCTCAATCAAAGTTACCGTATATACACTTTCGTAAAGGTCACACTTTTTAAAACTAAAAATAGGCGCTACCTATCCATTGGACAATTTATTTTAAAAGGTTGTAAAAATATCATTACTATGCCTTTAAGTTGCAACTATCAACAATGAAGGTGACTATCAACAATGAAGGTGACTATCAACAATGAAGGTGACTATCAACAATGAAGGTGACTATCAACAATGAAGGTGACTATCAACAATGAAGGTGACTATCAACAATGAAGGTGACTATCAACAATGAAGGTGACTATCAACAATGAAGGTGACTATCAACAATGAAGGTGACTATCAACAATGAAGGTGACTATCAACAATGAAGGTGACTATCAACAATGAAGGTGACTATCAACAATGAAGGTGACTATCAACAATGAAGGTGACTATCAACAATGAAGGTGACTATCAACAATGAAGGTGACTATCAACAATGAAGGTGACTATCAACAATGAAGGTGACTATCAACAATGAAGGTGACTGTAATGATGCGGAATTACTAGGATATGTGTACGCTTATACTTTACATTTATTTAAAATGTACGTCTATTGACTATTATTTTTGCTACCAAAGCAAAACTTTGGTCCCTTTCAACTACCATTTAGGCAAGTAATTATAAATTCTTTACATAATCAGAATGTAAACAAAGTTGTAGTTTTACATGAGTATATACAATAATAATTAGTTAATTTTAGAAATAATTTAACCAGCAACAAACAACAGTTAGAATCTAGACTAGCCTAGAACAAACAACAGAGTTAGGATCTCGACTAGACTAGAACAAACAACAGAGACTACCTTTCTCAAAACCAGGCCGTGGGCAATACTTTCTGCCAGCATAAACCCAGATACCAGGTGGGTTACGTTGCCAGCTTCCCCGCAGTGTGGCCGAAGTACAAACTGGCATAAGCCTCGTTGCCTGAAAATGGGGAAAAATTTTGTAGAAACAATGTCAATTCATTTCAAACAGATAAAAATGACGCTAACTATGAAACCAATGCAGACCAAACACTTTCAGAAAGCTTAGTTTCATTTCATCAAATTTACTACACAGAAATTTTTATATTTTATTTATATATCAATTCTCTATCACATCAGTCACTTAAAGGGAGATAATTGTATTAATTAATTACATAAATAAATCTAAAATATATGTTTTATGTCAAAATAAATAGTTCTTATCCGACGACAACATTTCATGGTTATTTCATAGCAAGTAAAGAAAAAAGCTGAACCTAAAATAGAAAGGGGAGACAAGTCAACTAGAATAAGAAGTCTTCACCTTCTGAAGTTATTGAGTACCACCATGTTAGCGTACATATAATACAAGTAGTAGCTGTACGGAGGGTTGTGAGGCAAGGTCCAGTCAGCAGGAAGCGGAGAATCCTTGTCCAGCATCAGGTGCTCTGGCTTGGATTCGTCGTCCACTGAGTCGAACCCTGAAATCTATTATTAGTCACACAGCGTCAGTACATGGTCCGTTACCAGAAACCCATTTTATGTGTAGTTCAAACTAAGAAATTAAGCCAGTGCAAATGTTTTAAAAATGTACATGTTTGAATGTGCATGTGTAACCTGTACTTCTGAGCAATGCTATTCAAAGTTATGTGTTAAAAACATTCAATAGTTTAGTGGGGTTTTAGAACATGGGAGACGCACACCATCATTCCCCCCCCCAATCATTTTTTCACAGATGTCTCAGAAGTTTTACAGACGTTCCTTCTAGATAAGAAGACTATTACGTCCACTAGGCCCAAAACTCCAGCAGGGCAGCAGGGATCGATCGGCGGGAGGGATAGAACCCACGACGTGTTGGTTGACAGTCCGGTGAACTAACCGCATGACCAACCCGCCACTCATGGAATTGGCAGATCTTTTCTTTTGTTACAATGCCAGGTAGCGAGGTACTGAAATGCCCCAGAAGATACTGTACCCACTGCAAGTTGGGTGCATTTTTGGACATAACTTGAGCATCATAGTTATTCATGACATGCACCTCATTGAAGATCTAGGCACTGGGCATACACACTATCTGGTGTCCAAACATGCAAGATGCCGCACCTTTCACCTTGGGAAGCTAAGAGCTAAGCATCTCATAACTGGACAACAACTGGACATAACATCATCATCTCATAACTGGACAACAACTGGACATAACATCATCATCTCATAACTGGACAACAACTGGACATAACATCATCATCTCATAACTGGACAACAACTGGACATAACATCATCATCTCATAACTGGACAACAACTGGACATAACATCAACAATAGGCAAAAGCTCAATCAAATATAAAAACT
Source organism: Anisus vortex (assembly GCA_949126835.1). NCBI lineage: Eukaryota > Metazoa > Mollusca > Gastropoda > Planorbidae > Anisus > Anisus vortex. Next base: position 40,548,119 of record OX421503.1, read on the forward strand.
GTTGCATGTGACAAACTGATTCCAATTTGGTGGTTTTAGTGTAGGAGTGTGTTATGTTACACAAAATAGAAGAATTTGTGAAATGAGTCGAGGAATAGTAGAGTAGAGTAGTAGAATAGTAGAGTAGAGTAGTAGAATAGTAGAGTAGAGTAGTAGAATAGTAGAGTAGAGTAGTAGAATAGTAGAGTAGAGTAGTAGAATAGTAGAGTAGAGTAGTAGAATAGTAGAGTAGAGTAGTAGAATAGTAGAGTAGAGTAGTAGAATAGTAGAGTAGTAGAATAGTAGAATAGTAGAGTAAAGTAGTAGAATAGTAGAGTAGTAGAATAGTAGAGTAGAGTAGTAGAATAGTAGAGTAGAGTAGTAGAATAGTAGAGTAGAGTAGTAGAATAGTAGAGTAGAGTAGTAGAATAGTAGAGTAGAGTAGTAGAAGAGTAGAGTAGAGTAGTAGAATAGTAGAGTAGAGTAGCAGAAGAGTAGAGTAGTAGAATAGTAGAGTAGAGTAGTAGAAGATAGGAGTAGAGTAGTAGAATAGTAGAGTAGAGTAGTAGAAGAGTAGAGTAGAGTAGTAGAAGAGTAGAGTAGTAGAATAGTAGAGTAGAGTAGTAGAATAGTAGAGTAGAGTAGTAGAAGAGTAGAGTAGAGTAGTAGAAGAGTAGAGTAGTAGAATAGTAGAGTAGAGTAGCAGAAGAGTAGAGTAGTAGAATAGTAGAGTAGAGTAGTAGAAGAGTAGAGTAGAGTAGTAGAATAGTAGAGTAGAGTAGTAGAATAGTAGAGTAGAGTAGTAGAAGAGTAGAGTAGAGTAGTAGAAGAGTAGAGTAGTAGAATAGTAGAGTAGAGTAGTAGAATAGTAGAGTAGTAGAATAGTAGAGTAGTAGAAGAGTAGAGTAGAGTAGTAGAATAGTAGAGTAGAGTAGTAGAATAGTAGAGTAGAGTAGTAGAATAGTAGAGTAGAGTAGTAGAATAGTAGAGTAGAGTTGTAGAATAGTAGAGTAGAGTAGTAGAATAGTAGAGTAGAGTAGTAGAATAGTAGTGTAGAGTAGTAGAATAGTAGAGTAGAGTAGTAGAATAGTAGAGTAGAGTAGTAGAATAGTAGAGTAGAGTAGTAGAATAGTAGAGTAGAGTAGTAGAATAGTAGAGTGTTGAGTTATATGCTTAAAGTTATAGATTACATAGGTTAGACTTAGCATTGTTTGAGAATATTTTGGGGGATTCTTGTTCATGTAAAAAAAAAATTTAACCCTTTCATTACAGGACAACTATTTCCAACAGATGATTTTACTACACTACAATATACATACATATTTCCCTCACACAAAGCTGCAAGGGTTATCTAATTAAAATCTAGAAGTAAGGATGTAATCTTTTGAACACAGCATTGGGATATTCATTAGGATCTCAGCACTACTTTTTTATAAATGGAAAGGTTTGCTCGTGTTTAAATTGCTATTTAACTAGAAGTAAACACACACTGGAATGGAACAACTGTAACACAGGAAGTTGGTGAATGTCTGTTGTGGCGTAGAAGGTCAATGTTAGTTCACTCCTATTCCTCCACTTTCCCTGTGATTACCTCCCCTTGTAGATGGGTGGTCACATCGTTTTGTCTTGTGCGCAACCCTTGTCCGATTGACTAGTGGGTGACAAGAAAGGACAAAGTGTGTTCTCCGTGTGGTGTTTTAGTAGAGAGAGTAGAGACAGACTGTTAGGGCGGCTTCTTGTGTTTTCTTCAATCCTATTATTATTGTACTTGTATTTACCGTCGATGTATACTGTGTTTTATTAAATTAAAGTTATATTAATTGTTCCTGCTGGCGTCCTTTATCATCTCTTAGTTGAAAGTTTGTAGGCGTGTCAATAGTGGAAAGTCCTGGACTCTTCAAGGGTACCATAAAGTCATTTAAGATCCTCTGCGAGTTGTAACACTGTTCTCTATAGCAATGGGATTGATTGTTCTGTAAAAAATGCTGTTATGCAGATGTAAGATTGTAATACCCTCCAGGTTAACCCGTTGAAGTCGCCCAAGAAAGAGCTGAACTTACATTTTCAATTTCACCAGAGTTGGCAGCTGGTATAAAACATTTATTCTTCATGACCTCATGGGATCTAACCTAACATAAACAAAACACATACATACATACACACACACACATACATACACACATACACACACACAAACACACATACAAAGGGTTGAGCTACTTACATGATTAAGGAAAGCATGAAGTTCTGGGTGGGAGCTGGGGTCGTTGGTCACTTCAAAGAGGGGAAGGAAAGTGTTGGTGATCAGATCCTGGAAACTGTGACACAACTTGTTGGCGTGGTAAATATCACTGGAGAAACAGATGGGGGAATCAACTCAAAATACATTGAATAGCTAACATTTCTACAGAGCTATATCCTAAAAATATTCTGGGGCAGGGTGGGGTCCAGTGGCAGCATGCTCGGATTTCCATTGCAAAGGTCCTGAGTTTGAACCCAGGTTGACATAAGGCTTTTTTCCCTTTTTCTCCCCAAGGTGGAGGGGGGGGGGTGTCCTTGTGGAGGGTGTATCTAAGTCTACCCAGCTCGCATGAGAACCAAAGATTAGTTTAGTGAAAAGTAAAGGACACTTGGGCATTTTGCTGGCCACACAATTCTCTTGCATGCTGAGGCTAACATGGTCTGAAAGGATTTTTTTTTTACTTTCCTACAAATGTAAAAAGAAATTGCTTAAGTTTGGTTGAATAGTTAGAATTTCTTATAAAAAAACAACTTAAAACTGACTAGAGTCTGGGCATTTGAATCATCCAGCGGACGTTGTCTGAATACATCATGTGTGCACTGGCCCACTTGGCCAGCTTGTCCCACTCGTCGATGGATCTGCCGTAGATTGAAAGACGGAACTCTGCGTTCTGATACTTGCTCTCTTCAAGATCTTCCATCACTTCCTGAAATGCAAACATTATTTTTTTCATTGAAGAGCGCAATTTGAGATAATTTAATAAGACAAACAAAAAAATCAAACATTACGATAATATGTGTACAACAACATGAGACTCATTACAAAAATTAAAACTCTGAATCAAAGAATTAAAACATTTGACATAAGTATCTATTGAACTCAAAGTATTTGATAATAGCAGGAATGTTTTAGTGTGCATGTTTTAGATCAATAAAGCAAGAATGATGTTGTTGACACAGGCATAGGTGCATCTCACCTATGGCAAAAGTGTTGGTGAAACCAAATACTATAATAAGATGGACTACTTGGTTTGATATTTCTGCTATTTGATAACTTGAAACACTCTGACTCGGAATTTCCGATCACACTAAGTCCTCTAGGCTTCTGGTTTAGTAATTCGCTAAGATTTTCTCAATGGAAAAATAAGATTAAAATCAAAACTTGAAGACAACAGAAAACTTTAATGCAATTGTAGGAGCGTAGAAGTCATTCAAGACAGCCTTATTGGTTGTGCACGGTAAAGAAAGCACATATAAGCTATAAAAATAGAGCAAGCCAACCATCTTATTATAGCCTTTGGTGAAACAAGACTTTCACTTCAACTTGAATTATGCAGAAAGAAACATCGCTGTTGCAGTGGTTTCAAGTTCTACTTGAAGATGTGTATAGATTTGGAGTTTTTGGAGCCTTAATAATAGTACTAGTGTGAATGAAACATCCATATTGTTCCAGATGTTGAGATTAAAGTACTGAAATGTTTTAAATTAGTCTTCTTCAATGATATTAGTTCAGTTACGTTCAGAATTACCAGTGACAATACTCAACATTAATAACAAAACCATCATTCAGAATATGCATCATTCAGCTCGTACATACACAACTGAATGAAATCTAACATTGGGAAGCCAGCCAATCAGCTGTATGTGGGATGCGACAAGATGAAAAAAACTATTTCTGGAACTGGGACGGGGTGGGAGGTTCCAGACGAGCAGTGTCTCACCTTGATCACTTTAGCGAAGTAGAGTCCGTTAATGTGGTTGTCTGTCTTCATGAAGACTTCTCTCAACCTACTTTCACCCACTGGGTTGTACTTGGCATTGAACTTGTCAAAACGATGAAAAGTATTTCTGTCCTGGATAACACATAGCAATGACAATGATTGAAATTATTATTTTTTCTAAATGTCAAAGTAACTATATGTCAAAGTAACTATAGACCCTATGTCAAAGTAACTATATGTCAAAGTGACTATATGTCAAAGTGACTATATGTCAAAGTGACTATATGTCAAAGTAGCTATAGGCCCTATGTCAAAGCAACTATATGTCAAAGTAACTATAGGCCCTATGTCAAAGTAATTATATGTCAAAGTGACTATGTCTAAGTAAATATATGTCTAAGTAACTATATGTCAAAGTAACTATATGTCAAAGTAACTATACTATGTCAAAGTAACTATAATATGTCAAAGTAACTATATGTCAAAGTAACTATTCTATCAAGAGAGAAATTTCATACATCATTTTTTCAAACTGTTGAATATAGGGCATACTTAAACATTCCATAATTATGCAGACATTCATTGTTTCAAAATTCTATTAAATTACAGAAATAAATATATAAAGAAAAACAATACTTGCAATATTTCTCTAAACATAACAGTGCTAGGTTATAACCCTGTATCTGGGCAGATAAACCAAATTACTGAATTGAAAAATAAATTCAACAAGAAATCTTCAAAATCTCTGCCAGATTTATTGTAATGAACTATCAGTAGATAGCCAGAAATTGACATTTTGTAGTATATGAACCAGATTTTTAGCTTTACCCTATAAGTATAGACTAGGCTACAAAAGTTTAATCTCAAGAAAAAGTGTGTCCACTTACTGCATGTACATCCAGCATGTCAACATTCAGGTCGTAGGGTGTCAGGTTCATGGACTTGAACATCTATTGAGAGACAAGGTCAATGATGTCAGCAATGAGGCGGAGAGTTTCAGAACAACCATCCACTCATCACAGTGTTTTATAATAATTGGCAGAAGCCCCCTTCCCACACACACACATACACACTTCCCCAAGGCAGAGTCACTATTTACATTAAATCTACAATTTGAAAATCCTATCAGCTGAAAATCTCACAAAATATATTACACCTATACATTGTTCTCTTCCTGAGTGGCATTTGAGGCATGGAATGGGTTACCTGAACAAACCAGGAAAAGCAGTAACTTATCATCATTTAAAAAATTAATAATGATGCAAGACTAGACTTGGACTACGGATGAGCGTAGGACGCATTAATATTCTTATAGAAGGAGCGTCTGTAATATATAAAATAAGGTAAGATATACAGGCCAGTTTCAAATCTTACAACCTTCTCTGAGAGAACAACAAGAGAATCATTTATATTTACTCTTCTAAGCTATTCAATTGATATTTTTTTAGATTTGTTTAATAATTCTAGAATTATCTGTAATACTGATTCCTTACTCCCATTGGAAATGATGATTAGTGCATTTGTACTGAAGTAATACTATTTGCATGTGTGTGTGTTTTGCGTGTTGGGTAAACTCACAAGTTAAAAGGTGAGGTCATTAACATTACTTGCCGCTCACACATCCTCACCATTATAATAAGGTCGAGAGAAATCATTAGAAAACTACATCATTTCGAGGCATCTCAACTGTCTCAAGCATGCATTTTTTGGAATCTTTCACCAATAATAATATAAGGTTAAATGGCTAGGGTTTGGGTCTGTGTCAATGTTATGGCTAAAGAGGGTTAGAAATCAAATGATATTTTAAGAAACTAGATAGTGATTAGTATACTACTATGGTTCTTAGTTCAAGATAATCACTGAGGGGAACACAATCCATTAGTTGATTTTACACAATCATTAGCATTTAGTCCTATTGAAACACAATCCTAACTCAAACCCTCACAAAATAAAAAATATCACTAGCAGGTCTTGTTGATCCACAGGGGCTAGTGAGGCAGCCTTCACAAGTTTATGCAGCCACGGCATACAAGGGAATTGTGAGACCAGAACAATGCACATCCACCTTTACTCCCCTTTCCCCCCAAACTAATCCCCCCGCCCAACTCTATCTAAATGAATCCCTTTTATTAATCCTGACTGGTCCCCAGGCCTACGATTAACTCAATCTGCTTTCATTAATTTCAAACAGTTCTCAGAGGTAAATGTATCTAATGCTGTATAGATGTATTTGTAATGTAGTGAACTACTATCAATAAGAATGTATGTATGTTGTTTATAATTGTGTTGGTAAACAAATAGATGTCTTTTTCGGGTGATTGGAGTCAATCAAAAGCCAGATTTGCAAGCCTGAAATGCCGTAAGTGATAAAAAAAAATAGTTTTTTCATGTTTGCTAAGCATTAAGTTTTTGCCCCTTTGCCGCCGACATAGAAAAAAAGAATCAAACGTTAGATATAAAGGATTTTAAAATAGGGAAAATATATATAGGTCACATGCATTCAATAAGGATTAAAAAAAAAACACTGCACCATAAAGCGTAGTAATGAAAAAAGAAAATAATGATATCATGGGCTTCACGTCCATTATGCCAAGTTTCAGCTCAACAGGATGGTGGGAAATGGGTGAATTAGCCAGCCAACCAGAAACAGTTTTTGCAAATTTTATACAGACACTGTTTCATAACAGACTTAAATGTAATTTAAACTAAGAAAATGAAAAAGAGAAAAAAAAAATGAAGCCTTCAATATAGCACTTAGCACAGCTCATATGGTGATTAAAAGGTTAAGGCCACTTAGCACAGTTCAGAGGGTGATTTAAGGGTCAAGGCCACTTAGCACAGTTCAGAGGGTGATTTAAGGGTCAAGGCCTGTATGCTCTCATTAGAGATATTAAAATTGTGTGGCAATTATTTAAAAAAGCCAAAAAAAAATTAAAAAAAAAATTGTCTAATTTCTGAACTGTTCTAATAGAAGTTAAACATCTCAGAACTAAAAAACTTTATTTCTGCCACTGTTGTCATGCAGATACCATAACAATACAGCATAGCTCATCAGTAACAGCATCTACATGCAAGATTAATCAATATTTATGATAATTTTTGTTTTGTTAAAACCTCAGCACCCAAAGATAGTTGCAGCAAGCAGTCTAATCCCTCAATGAAATGGAATATATATTGCACAGCAACAAAAGGGGAGGGGTGTGGTGTTGGGGGAGGGAGAAGAGGGGGGCAGGCTCTTAGAAAACGTCACCTGGGCGAGAGTCATGCTCTCTCCGGCTTCATTCTTACACACCACATCGTCTTTGTTTGTCTTCACCGTCTTCTTGATGAACCGGAGCAGGTGCTTCTGATTCATCCCAGACGAGGCGTGAACGTGGGTGTCCACCTGCAAGGGGAGAAACAGGTACATGGAAGTTACAGCAAAAGTTGGACTTCTACTAGCAGACGTCAAGGTCATTTTTTTAAACACCATGATTTTAAACATGATTAATTATGCTTAACAATATAAATAAAACTTTGTTTAATGTCTTTTTATTTTGACAGTCATACAAAATTAAATAAATCATTTGACCAATAAAAAAGTATGAACTAAGTTTTTTAGAACTAAGTTGTTTTTTTTTACTATTCATGATTAAAATTATCAACCAGAGTTCATCAATTCTCGTAAGAAAAAATATTGTTAGATAAATCAATTGAATTATTTCAATAGCTAATCAAAGTTTGTTTTGTACCAAGCTCAGGGTTACTTGTTTGAATTAAACAACATATCTATCAGTGTAAACAATTTATAAGAAACAAAATTCAAACCTTGTGAACGTTATAGAAATCTCTGTGTGGAACTTCCTTCTGGGCAGCTGACTCTTTCAGCTCATTCAGCAGAACATGCAGCTGGAACTTATTGGACAAGTAGCTTAGTCTTCTGTAGCAGAATGACTTCCTGTTGAATCAAATAAAGAAAACAAAAATTGTATTAACTTCGTTCAGATAAAATAAAATAATTAGACATGATTATAAAATCCTTCATGCCGATACGTGTCCACTGCAAGACAACCACATTTGGTCTAGCTGAAGTGGTCGGCTTCTTTCAATAAAGGCAAGAACATAGAGATTTAGGAACCCTTTTGTACCACTGTCAGTGAGAATTTTTAAACAGAACCGTCAGTCAGCCAGAAAATACAATGGCTGACTCCTGTTGATACTTTTTCTTGTATGATAAATAGTATGATAGTGTACGTGCCTGTCTATAGTATGATAGTGTACGTGCCTGTCTATAGTATGATAGTATACGTGCCTGTCTATAGTATGATAGTATACGTGCCTGTCTATAGTATGATAGTGTACGTGCCTGTCTATAGTATGATAGTGTACGTGCCTGTCTATAGTATGATAGTGTACGTGCCTGTCTATAGTATGATAGTGTACGTGCCTGTCTATAGTATGATAGTGTACGTGCCTGTCTATAGTATGATAGTGTACGTGCCTGTCTATAGTATGATAGTATACGTGCCTGTCTATAGTATGATAGTGTACGTGCCTGTCTATAGTATGATAGTGTACGTGCCTGTCTATTTTCATAAGTCTATTTCTGTGCCTGAGTATTAATAGTGAAATTTATATTGATTAAATAATGGTGAAAGACAAAACATCTGAAATCAAGCTAAATTTCCAGTTGTTTGGATCAATAAATCATTCTTATCTTATTCTTATATACTGCAGCTAAGTTCATTTTTTATATAATGACCAAATTTATTACAAAATACATTTGATAATGTTTCAAATATTTAACATTATATTATTGGGTTAAGGAAATGGGCCAGTCATCGAAATTTCTAAGCACGGAATGGAATTCAGAAATTGAAGTTATAGAATAAGTTGCTTAAACATTTCAATTCATTGTTTTTAATTGTGCCACTGAGAAATCGATAGTACTGTGCAATCAAACCCTACAAAAACAAAAATTTTTTTACCAACATGAACTTATTAACTTACAGTGGCCCGTCACTGATCATAGCAAACATTATGTTCTGATCTTTAATAAACTCCTCCAGGTTTGGGTGCGGCCAATCAAAAGGCGTGTTCTCCTCCGCGGCTCTCTCATCTGGGTAGACAACCATGACCCCTTTCTCAAACCTCAGGAAGCAGTTGGCCGGGGGGAGGAACGATACTTTGAATGGATCCCCGCAGGTAGGGGGAGGGTGGATGGGGTGGTCTGTGAAACAACAAAAAATGGAAGAGAAGAAAGCACAAAGATTTAATAAATTTCTGAGTAGGATCAGTTGAACAAATATACAAACTTGAAAGTTATTTGCAATATACTTTTATACAATCTACCATATATAATAATCAAGCTTTAGGCCATATTTACTTTAATTTAGGCCATATGTACTATACTTTAAGCCACATGTACTTTAATTTAGACCGTTTGTACTTTAATTTAGGCAATTTGTACTTTAATTTAGGCCATAGGTACTTTAATTTAGGCCATATGTACTTATATGTATCAACTTATATAAATCAAAATAATACATAATTCAATAAAATTTAAGCAGTTAATGGTATTAAAATGTCCTATATTTCAGTTTACATTGGATTAAGAATATTTTTTTACAAATAGGATGTTCTTACAAGTGCTCTGAACTAAATCCCCAATTAACCCTTAGTCTACCAGAAAGGATTATCTCTCAAAGCTCTGAACTAAATCAAAACTAACCCTTAGAAGTACCAAATAGTATTTTCTTTCAAGAGCTCTGAACTAAATCCCAAATAACCTTTACAGCACCAGATGAGATTTTCTTTCAAGAGTTCTGAAGTAAATCACAGTTAACCAATCCAAGACTAGACACGTCTACTGCCCAACCCCCTCCCCCAGCCATTGTTACTGCAATAAGTTTTTGTAAGTATATTTTACTTCAACAGTTTTACTGCACTAGCCCATGTGCATTGATTTTTTTGAAAATATGATGAGGATGTAACTTTTGGAAACAGTCTTGAGCAGAATGTTTATTTAACATTAGAAAAAGTTCAATATTTTTTTTTGGTCTCTCTAATTGAAAACATTGAATAATTACTATATTTGTGTGCGGAACTGCACATGTTGTCAAATATATGGCATCGCCTAGAGGGATAATAATGCCTAGTACTCAGGATGTTATCTTATAACTAATTGCTGATGGATGTTGAAATATATAAACATTATACTATATAAATATATAACAAAATATTGGGCTGGTAATGGAAGGGTTAAGACTAAATTTCATGGAAACCAAACTAGGATGTTTCAAACTGAGAAGTAAACCTAACAGACACACACACACGCGGTAGGCATTAACCCTAAGTATGCATGAAATAGCACTCAGGTCTTAGCTATAGTAATGTGCTAAAAGAAACACACATGGTAAGCTAGGAGGAGGGGTGTTAAACACATCCTGTGTTAAATAAATACACATCCTGTTAATTAAATTAAAATGGGTCACTTCCTCTAGCATTAGTTGAGATTATAGCTGACTCAACACAACAGTTAGTCTGGAGTACTCAAATTAAGGAAAGTCTGAAGACAGTAAAAGGAAAACCACAGTTGTATCAAATTTTTATGCCATAGTTACTATTAAAATTAATGTCTACAATCACACAAAAAAAAAACGAAACAAAATAAGTTGAATTGAATATTTCAATTAAAACATACTTTTTTTAAAATAAAGAGAATTCTGTACTGTTCGGAGCAAATTTTGTAAAACAAGATTTGAAATAAAGAGAATTTTTTTTTTCAAACTTGGAAATCAATTGTGTTCTTGCCTGTTTGTGTATGTTTCATTTTTAAAATTGGGGGGCTAGGGACGGCGATCATTTCGTCGGATTTGTCAGAACCTGATGAGCTCACTGGATGAGTAAAAAGTTAACCAAGTTTACAACTGCGGCAGCAGTTACTTCCCATGGAATTTTGTGTGAACGTCAACCTCTCAGTCAAGCCTTAATCTACTAACCCCTCCTCCCCTCCCCACCCATTCACAGAGCCAATAGGACCAGAGGTTTGGGAGATACAAAAGTAAAATAAAAAAGTAATCCCATCTGACAGAATTGATCCATTGGGCCGGTGAAGTCACAGCATACTAGGGGATTGTGTGGACAAACAATGCCCAGACGCCTTATTTTATCCCAAATAACGCCAGGTATCCGTCAGAGCTGGGTAGATTCACTGACACCCTCCAGACGTGGGAACGTATCCTAGCGCTCTCCTGGATTTGAACCTAGGACCTTCGGTAAGCCAGTTTTATACGATGCAACTGGTGGGAAAAAAATATTAATTTTTTGCATATCAATGAAGACTTAGCCAAATGGGAATCTAATGGTGAACTTGAGAACAAATTACTGCCGTCTTATCTTAATGTTGCAGTGGATGTTGAGTCTATACAGATAAATAGTGTGTCCAAGGCTTATCTATGATTTTAGTGTTCCAGTTTGGTTAGGGTTCTACATGACATTAAATTGTTGCTTCTCCTGCTAATGGATGTAAGTCTCTAGAAGAGTTGAATATAGTCAAAGGTTACACTTATAGTCAAACCACAGGTATATATAGGAGTTAAATGTATTTACATATTGATATGGCGTACTGGAGTAGATAGTCCATACAGCGGTTAATGTCACCGTAAGCCTTGCTAATGCAAAACCAAAAGGGTTTCTAGCTTCTGCTACAAACTTAGTTAAATTTAATTGCAAACACACTGTATGTGAAAAACATATTTCTATTTTCAAACAACTTTATAATAACTGTCTCCAATCTCAACTTTGATACAGTCAAAACATTAGAAAAAAAGCCTTCAATTTTAAGAAACTTATTTCACAAGAAAATGAAAGTATTTCTATTAACTCTTCATTTGTATTTTCTTTTTATTTCATGTTTGGGGAAGTAGACCTACTTTTAGCAAAAGTAAAAATATGTAGGTCAGTGAAGTGAACAAAAAAGAGATTTTTGTTTGAAGGGAAATCTACCACCCACTGAGTCAACCCCCGCTGTGTGCACGTGGCCTTAGGGATCACAGGTTTGCAGGACTGGCTGGTGTGTGCACGTGGCCTCAGGGATCACAGGTTTGCAGGACTGGCTGCTGTGTGCACGTGGCCTCAGGGATCACAGGTTTGCAGGACTAGCTGCTGTGTTGACGGGCTGATTCACTAGTTAGATGTAAGGACACAATTTCCACTGATTTGATTCTACTCTACTGGAAAGTATGAAATAATGGAGACTGGCATTCTATGACCCCATCTTAAGGACCTAGAAATAATTTTCATTTTACAGTAGACCTTCAGTGTACGAGTATATTGTTGTGCAGGCATCCATTTTTTTTTTGCAATAAAATATTTTTTTTTAGCTGACTAGCAGTGTTTTGGGTGTTGGAGAGTAAGATTTTGTGCTGTATGGTAACTTTTCTTGGACAAGTAGGCCTACTGGCAAATCCATGGCCCTCGTCAAATTAAAATGCAAATGGAATGTGTTAGCTATTTTAATTCCTTTGGGTCAATCATTGCTTTCTGATCATAAGGATAACAATTTGTACAATATTTATCCCACTAAATAATGATATGATTTTTTATATGTATATATGGGAGAACATGTAAACGGACTGTATTTACTTTATTTCTTACAGATAAATCATTTTTTCCTGTAAGTGTATTTGATCTGCCTGCTCTTTAACAGAACAAAACCTCGTAAACTGAAAGTACCAACTGTAGCTGCAAGTATTTATTTACAATGATTTCTCTGACTCAAGCAAACTTTCAAAATTTCCGCAATGTACAATTGCAATGCTGGAAAATAATCATTAGAAAAATGTTGAGTTGATTAAAAGCAATAAATAATGATTGGATTAAAGGCTAAAAAGCAAATTAGCAAATTCTATGATCACATTCTAGCACTTATTATAAAAAAAAATGTTGTGCATTTTTAGATATTCATAGTCTATATCTTTTTTATTATGTGATCTACTTTGTCTTTTGGCCAAGTTCACCAACAGGACATAGGGACATCAAAATTCACCAGCCTTTATTAAAATAGACAATGTGCTGGCTACACAATCCCTTTGTAGGCCATGGTCATAGATAAAAATGATCTGAAAGGGATACTTTACAACTGAAACTTGTGCTATAAGAAATGAATGAAAACAATAACTATTCCCCGAAATTATCAACTGAAACTTGTGGCCCCTTTATACTCAAAATTTAAAAAGCCACAATTGAGTTATTTAGAAATGACCATTAATAAAAACGTATACACTAAATAAAATCCCCAAATTATGTGCCATAAGACGAGGGCCATACATTTTAGAATATAAAACAATAACCCTTAACCCTAAACTATATCCTTAACACTTGGGCGCCAATTAATGACTTTTTAAGTCACTAACTTTGTTCCTTGACAAAACGAAACCAGAAAAACTATGACATAACTATCAATTACTACATCCTTTCATTAATTACTGTAAAGCTGAACCCTGCAATATTAACAACAAAATTAAAAGTTCAAAGTGTAAAAAAGACATAATACAAAACATAACACTATTAGAGCCTACTTTAAATATTATTTATATTGTCTTTATAATCTCAGAACCTCCAATCAAATGCTGATTATTAGAGGAGAAATTAAGGTCAAGGCTAGCGCTATAAGGTAATACAAAACTGAATGCAGCCATGGCTACAATTATCTGGCCATACATGAGAGGGATCCACTTGAAGATGTACATACACCTCCTGTACTTTAACCTTTGACCTATAAATGATCAGAAGTGTTTAGAATCATGACTAAAACCGGTTCTTCCAAATGGTGAATATCTAATGCTATTGAAAAACATTTAAAAAAAACACTGACTTTTTTTTTATTGAAGCAAATAATCAGTTAATTTGTAAATTTAAACAAATTAAAAAAACATTATTTAAAAAAAAATTGAACTTAAAGTAAACAAGTAAAAAATGTGAACTTTGAACTTTCAAAAAGTTTGAATGCTAAATGCAGCGAATCAAAATAGAACAAAATTAGCTGGGGTGAGTATATAGTTTCAAACAGTAGCTGAGCACAAATGGTACAAACTACTTGACTATTTCATTACATTCACCATCCACGTCAGTTTCCATTTTGGCTACTTTCACTTTCTCGTCTGGCACAGTGGATTAAAAAAAAAATTGAATAAAAAAAAAAAGCATTGCAAGTAAAATTTTTAAACAATTACGCATCTGAAAACAATTATTAGAAATTCCTGAAAAAAAAAATATTTCAGAAACATTTCAAAAGATTCAAATTTCAACTTTCAATCTCACTGTTTAAGAAACAAAAAAAATACATTTGTTCATTTAGGGGTCTGAATGATCAGTTTCAAACTTTTTGTTCTGGTTACAATTTTTTTTTTTTTAAACAAGAGAGAACATGGTTGCGGAATTAAAACGCTTTTCTGAGAGGACTAGGCTGGAAGTTTAAATTAACAGTCTAAGCGTGAAAAATTTTATGTTCCAACACTGTGTTTCAGTGGCATGCTGTTCCTCGAGTGGCTAGACTGTAATTCCACTATTGTAGGTTGAGATGCTCACCTCTTTATAATGACTGATCAGCTATTATTTGGTTTATTCACAGCTATTCTCACATTTTATTTTGGTTTATTCACAGCTATTCCCACATTTTGTTTTGGTTTATTCACAGCTATTCCCACATTTTGTTTTGGTTTATTCACAGATATTCCCACATTTTGTTTTGGTTTATTCACAGATATTCCCACATTTTGCTTTGGTTTATTCACAGATATTCCCACATTTTGTTTTGGTTTATTCACAGCTATTCCCACATTTTGTTTTGGTTTATTCACAGCTATTCTCACATTTTGTTTTGGTTTATTCACAGCTATTCCCACATTTTGTTTTGGTTTATTCACAGCTATTCCCACATTATGTTTTGGTTTATTCACAGCTATTCCCACATTTTGTTTTGGTTTATTCACAGCTATTCCCACATTTTGTTTTGGTTTATTCACAGCTATTCCCACATTTTGTTTTGGTTTATTCACAGATATTCCCACATTTTGCTTTGGTTTATTCACAGATATTCCCACATTTTGTTTTGGTTTATTCACAGCTATTCCCACATTTTGTTTTGGTTTATTCACAGATATTCCCACATTTTGTTTTGGTTTATTCACCTACATTTCCAATGTCTTTTAGCCTAAAAGCAACATATGACAGGTCTAAATATCCTTAAATGTCCACTTGGGTAGAAATATATTAGCATTCATCTCTAGCTTGTACATTATGATAATCTGACTGATTTAGTTTAATATAATTTAAGTGGACCCGTACCTGGTCATGATTTGACATTCGGGAAGTGATGTCATAGATTTATGAATGATTTTCTATTTTTCATTGATAAAATAGTGTATGAAAACTCTTTTTCTTTTCTAATAATTTTATTTTTCAGTTTTTTTAAATTTTGTCAGGATGAGAATTTTTGTATTTAAAAAATTGTGCCAGTTTCAATTCATCTTAAAATGATCAGGCTTTAAGATTTATAAAGTTCACCAATTGATTAAAGGAATGATGAAGTCTAGACAACTCTTTCATATTGTAGAACACTCTTCTTTAGTTTACACAACTCTTACATATTTTATACAATTAATATGGTCAAAATCACAGTATCGCAAAATATGGATTAGACTGAGACAAAATCCATCTATCTGCAAAGCAATGTTGATGACATCTCAGGGGAATGAACACAAAGACATTGATATTAGGAGATTGTGTGGCCAGCACAATGCCCAGCCGCCTTTACTTTACACCAGCTAAGGTCAGGTGCCCATCACAGCTGGGTAGACTCTAGAACAAATCCTAGCCTTCACCAGGATTCGAAACCAGGACCATCGGTACGGCAGCTCGGCCACCGCACCCTATTTAATCTCTGTACATTTCTCAATTCTCAATGCCCATTGGTTGCTTCAGAAGCTTGCTTGCTTGGATTCATTGCCCATATTCAGCAATTTGTCTTTTAAAAAAAATCTGGTCCACCCATCTGTGCAACATTTGAAACATTCTCATTGAAACTAAAGCTTTCCTTATATATATAGAGTTCACCTTAATAGCTAAAAAAAAAAATTCTTTCATAAATGACACTGAAAATAGCAATCAACTAAACCACATCAGAATCATTGCTATTTATTCGAGGAAGTCCACAATATATCAATCAGCTTTGTTGTCCAGCCTTTAATAAATCAACTCTATGGGAACTTAAAAACATCAACCTCATTTTATAAATGTTTAATTATATTTATCTAATTTTTGTTGAATTTATTGCAATTAGGCTGATTATGAAAAGAATACACAAGTTTAAATGTATAAACAAATCATATATTATATATTGTTTCATTATGCAACTCATTTATGTATTTCAATTTAATCATTTTTTTATTCTAGCACTATGTTTTGTGTGTCCCCTCTACATTGCTTACAATTGTATAACATTGTTAACCCTTGCCCTACAAGGAAAAAGTGAAAAGAACAAACAAACACACAGATAGGCAAATACCTTGTATGCTGGTGTTCTTGACATGGTCGAACTTCAGGGCATCAAAGCCTCCCTCCCCTTCCAGACTCTCCAAAAACCTGGTGGTAATCTTGGGGAAGATCTGCTTGCTTAGGGCCATGTACTTCTCTCTTATCATCAGGGCCAGAACCAACATTTTGGAGGCCACTTGGAGATCCTTGAATGGAACCTGCAGATGACAAAAGTTATGTGGAATCCTGCAGGCGACAATAGTTACATGGAACCTGCAGATGACAAAAGTTACATAGAACCTGCATACAACAAAAGTTTTAAGGAACCTGCAGACAACAATAGTTACATGGAACCTGCAGATGATAAAATTTACATAAAACCTGCAGATGACAAAAGTTATATGGAACCTGATGATGACAATAGTTACATGGAACCTGCAGATGAAAAAATTTACATGAATCCTGCAGATGACAAAAGATATATAGGACCTGCAGACCACAATAGTTACATGGAACCTGCAGATGATAAAATTTAAATGAAACCTGCAGATGACAAAAGTTATCTGGAAACTGCAGTCAATAAAATCAATGAGGCGATCAAGTGGCAGCACACTTATGAATTGCAGTACCTAAAGGCCAGAGATCGAGTCCTGGTGTAAGCCAGTATTATTTACCAGGTCTGGAGGATGTCACTTGGTTTACTCAGCTCTGATTGGTACCTGACATCAATTGGGGTAAAGTGAAAAAGGCTGGGAATTGTGATAACCGCACAATAACCTAGATCAGGGGTCGGGAACCCGTGGCTCTTTTGATGGCTGCATCTGGCTCGCAGACAAATGTTCGATTATTAAGAAAAAATTTTTTTTACACTTTTTCATCTACATATTAAATCATATTAAATGTATTTAAAATGCATATCAATATTTCATTCTACAAATGAGATAAAGTCTACTGCAGCTCAGCATCAGAAGAATTCAGAGACATAATTATTGTACTTTTAGTGTTGAAATTACACAAAATGCACACATTTACTTGAATTTCTAGTTTTAAACATAATGTATGGCTCTCACAGAAGTACTTTTCAAATTAAATATGTGGTGTACATGGCTCTCTCAGAAAAAAGGTTCACAGCCCCTGCCCTAGATGCGGTGGCCACAAAAACTGATGAAAGCAGCTTCACCGGCCCTATGGATCAATTTGGTTTGACGGGTACTTTACTTATTTGAAACACAAATGGAGAGGTCGTGGGGTCACTGTAAAGCTGTTACTAATAAGAACTACATAGAGAGAAACAATTCATAACAACGTATTGATTGTTAAGCTTGTCAAACTGGCAACACTCACCCCGCTAGAGTCCTCACCAGAGACATAGATTCTCTGAAAATCTGGCAGCAGCTCATACTCTTCCTCCAGCTCGGTAATCACCTGGGTGGGAATGATGCTGTCCACCCTAGCCAGGCCAGCAGAGATCCGGTGCTTGGAGAAGTAGTTCCTGTCCTGAACGTTGGCAGGGGAGCCTGTCTGGATGGGGGTGGTGCTACAGACACAGAAAAAACAAAAACCTTCAAAAGTTGAATTGCTACATTTTTTTTTCAGGGTTTTACCAAAAAATCATTTCAAAATTCCTAAACTCAACTGAAAATTCACAAAGCAGTCAAAATGAAATATTTTTCTCTGGATAATTTTAAAGTAGGTTTTAAAGTAAAATAAGTTAAAGTAAGTTTTACAGATAGAACCATTTTATAAAGAAAAAAACATGATGGAAGTTTACTTAACTCAATAGTTATTCATTGGTTCCAAATTAAAAAAAATATTTTAAATGACACTTTGTCTATTATAGCAGATTAACCAAACTTTCCTATCCTAGGGTCAGTTTTCCCAAACTTTCCCGAACTTGATTGACCAAGTTGATTTTCTCAAACTTTCCCAAATCTATGAATCCTGTTTTATTGCTTTGCCAGACCATGAATAAGAACTCAAGTTTTAACAATCAATTTGATACTACATAAGATACATGGTTACAACAACTATATTGTACAAACACAGACATAAACACAATGAAATGACTGCACAGGAAGTGTTCTTGTCAAATGAGCTGCATGCAGTGGTAAAAAAAATGTAGGTTCTATTGATATTGCATTGGTCCTTTGTAATAAGTGGTTCTGGTCTACAACCAGTGCAAAGCAATCTAATGTTTCTGATATGCAGATAAATATCGAATTGAAGCCATTGACAAACTATATGATACACACCCAACAGTAAACTCATTGGATACCGAAAATGATATAAAACCAAAATGAATATGATATAAGGCCAATGGCAAGCTACATGATAATATAACAAATAGCCTTTTAATATACAACAAATGGCAAACTCTGTTATATACAGCCAATAGTAAGCCATCTAATATGATGTACAACCAATGGCAAGCTAAATTACATTCAGCCAATGGTATGAAGATACATTAAACTAAAAAAAACGTTTTTCAAGTTTCAATTGGTATATATTATCAGTTACTATATTTTCAAAAGTCTAGAAAGGGGAAACAGAGATTTGAGAAATACTATATAAACTATACTATACTATACTATACTATACTATACTATACTATACTATACTATACTATACTATACTATACTATACAATGATCAGCCTAGACAGATGCACTGTACAGTATAGTAATGTGGATCTTACATTACAGAACTAAATTATCAGAGGTGAGTGAGTTTAAACCAATGATGTTTATCTCCATACTATAGACAGTCTCTGACCCACCTAATTGCTACATATGTTTAGATCAATAAGTACTCTAACACAATATTCCACCTAATTGCTACATATTGTTACGAATATCGGTCATAAATGAATGACGTAGTAAGGCATTGACCTCTTAACAAGTGCGTATCAGAGTCCAAGGCGACCAAGGTTTGACCTTTATGCCCTGAGGGCAGTTTAAATAAAATAATTCGTTCAAATCCCGTGGAAATTGGAGGATAATTCTGGATCGTAGTAATTATAGAGAAAGAGGTTAAAATGCGTAATAAGACCCTGTAGAATCTTCGATGATAGTTTTCTTTGTAAAGTCCCGACCTCCTTAAAGTTAGTTCAGTTTAAACGTTTGTAGAGTGAAGTCGCTATATTAATACTTGTACATATAATGTCATTTTGTTGAAATACTTATGTTACCATCAGTTGATGAAGTTTATTGATCGTTTATATTGAGTCTACAATTTAAATAAAATTGTTTATTCAACAACTGGAGTTGTTTGATCTATCATTGTTGAGAAAGGTGTTGAAGATAATTATCACGAATATAACTACATTGCTGCATAGACCTGTCAGTCAAGGAACCCCTAGCTTGGGCTACAGATTAGCAGAATCTAGAGACTTCTAATAAAGATACAACTATATTCATTGAATCCGATTTAACGAGTCGTAATAATAGTCATCATCATATAGAGGTACATAACAATTTGGGGGCTCGTCCGGGATAGTTGTATAGTGAAGCATATATTCAAGTTGTGTTGTGTTGTGTGTTGGAGCAGTGACCTACTGAGCAAGCCTAAGAACGCTGAAATTATTCTTCCGATTGGAAAAACGTAAGTTGGAAATTTACATTTTATAAATCTCTTAACTAAAGAATGGAATTTATTGAAAATCCAGAAGAAGAAGTTCTGAAAACTTTATCAATAAAGAAGTTAAAAGAGATCGCTGAGATCTTAAAGATAGAAGTTACGGAGACTACACCATCGAGGACTGTGTTGACACAGCAGATAAAAGATGTGTTGATTGCGAGTGGAAAGTTGAAAGTAGAATCAAGCGCGGAGGGATATCAAGTTGAAGGTCAGACGTCGAAATCTATGTCAGAACAGTTTAGATTTCAGTTAGAAATGAGACGGATGGAAATGGAGATGGAAGAAAAACGTCTTGATCGTGAAATGGAAGATAAACGAGAAGAGAAACGGATGGAGATAGAAGAAAAACGTCTTGATCGTGAAATGGAAGATAAGAAAAGTCAAAGAGAAAGTCAGGAAAGAATAGAACTGGCGAAGATAGGCGCTACTAAAAAAGAATCTCATAATGATGTAGAGATGGCCAGATGGAAAAAGCTAGTCCCTACCTACATTGATAAAGAAAGTGAAATAGCTAATTTCTTCCAGACCTTTGAAATTTCTTGCAGAGATTTTAAGTTCCCAGAAGATAAATGGGGAATATTAGTCAGAACAGCTTTTACTCAGGGAAGGGCAAGAGATTGTGTTCTATTGTTAAAAGAGGAGCATGTAAATGATTATGAAATCATCAAAGATTCTGTACTGAAAGCGTACAACCAAATACCGGAAAGTTATCGGAAAAGGTTCCGTCAGTACACAATGTCCCCTTACCAAACACACTTAGACTTCCTTCGAGCAGAGGAAAAGTTAATGGATCAGTGGATAAAATCCAGAAATATCTCCACATTAAAAGAAATGAAAGATATCATTCTGTTAGAGGATTTTATTAACAAAGTGAGGCCGGATATAAGAATGTATTTATCCGAGCGTGACATCACTGACCCACATAAGGCTGCTGATTTAGCGGAACAGTATACACTGTGTCATAGGACAGCTGGTGAAAAGAATTTTAATAGGGCACAACGGCAAGCAGAAAACACACCACAAAAACATCGTGAAAAAGAGCATTTTGTGAAACAAAATGATGTGAATAAGAAACCTGTCAACAAAAACGTCCAATGTACTTTTTGTAAAAGAACAGGACATAGCATCGAAGACTGTTGGAGCATAAGGAAAGATAAAAGACCTAATAAAGTGGTAATGTGCGCTAGCCATAAACCAATACAGAATGTACAAGAAAGCGAAAATACAAACGAACTGAATTCGAAGAAAGATTCTTCTAAACCAGAAACACTGAGGGTGGATTTGCCTGAGAGCAAAAGTCAGAAGGTAGAGAAATCTACAACTGAAGAAAATAAGGATGGATATCCTGATTATAAATACAGAATGGCTACTATTGGGTTAATTGTCCAGGTCCACAGAGACGAAAAAGTAGACCAAAGTATTTTTGACTCGAACAAGAGTCTGAAGTCATCGAAAGATGAAACAACACCCGAAAGTCATGGTCAAGGGAAGAATAAAATTGACACAGAGACCCTGTGCAGTTTTCAACCGTTCATTAGTGAAGGTTGTGTGGCCTTAAAAAAGGAAGGACCACTGAAGTCCGTAAACATATTACGAGACACAGGAGCATCATTAACACTGCTGCTTAAAGATGTATTACCATTGAATGATAATACATTGACAGGACAGACTGTCCTATTGAGAGGTTTTGAATGGAAAGAAGAAATACCTCTACATAGGATATACCTCGCATCTGATATGGTGACAGGATATGTGACAGTTGGAGTAATATCAAAACTTCCTGTTGAGGGCATATCCGTTATCCTAGCAAATGATTTGGCGAAAGGGAGGGTGAGACCTGAACTGATTGTGAAGGAAAATCCAGACCCTAGTCCTATGGTGGAGACAGGAAAAGAAAAAGAACTTTATCCTGTAGGTGATGTCATAAATGGTATGACACCACAGAAAAAGAAAGAAGAAATTATCTCACAAGAAAAGGAAAAGAAAGAAGAAATTCTCCCACGAGAGAAGAAAGAGGAAGAAGAAGTGGAACTTGATACTACTATTTTCTCCATGATTGATGATTATCCGAAAGGAAATGAACAATCAAAGAAGTCATCACAAAATGAAATGATTGCTGAGCAGAAAGTAGACCCAGAGTTGCTACAGTTGCATGAGAAAGCTGTCGACGAGAAAGAAAATCCTACTACTGATGTCTATGAACAGATAGACCACAGCATGAACAAACAACAATGCAAACCTGCAGTTGCCGGTACAGATGAAGATTGTTGGAGGAGCATCACTGAAGAAACGAGTGCGGAGAGCTGGACCGAAACTACCAAAAGCTATGGGTTACCACAATCCATACCGACAGATCGAAGGACCAACTTCGCCCCGGAACTCTTCAATCCAGTCCTAAAGAACTTATGCCTGGAGCAGGAGATGTCAACTGAATCCTATCCGGAAAGTCGAGGAGCCTATGGACAAATCTTTGGACCCACTGTCCGAGGACCACTCAAAATACTTCAAGAGGAATGGCCGACCGAATTGGACCTCCTTGGGCTGAGCAAGTACCTAGATAAGTACATAAAATTTTTGTCTGACATAACTGTGTTTGTTAGAAAAAAAATTGTACACTGCTCACATGCAGATGCCATTGTTGTGTGATGAAAGCAAGGCAAAGATATTATATCATTTGAAAATGATAAAGCCTTACCTTCTGAAAACAATTGGAATAAGCTTGATGTTGTTAACATTGTTACTCTTATTTGTAAAATTCATGCCTGGAGTACAGGATGAATTGAATGACAAATTCACTGATAGTTAGTTACCAAACTTACTATTTTAAAACTAAATCCCTTACTTGTGATGAAAAAGGAATGAGTAAAAGTATTGTTAGAGTAAATATCATTATAGTGTGATATTTCTAAACAAACTTGTTAGGTTGAGCATTTAAAATAATTGCTATAAGAGAAAAAGATCAGTTTTATCCGCAGAATTGGTTTCTAAATCAGAGGACATTATAGATGTGGACTGATTATAAGATATGTTTGAGAATCTCTGGAAATGATAATTGAAACATTTGGCAGAGAGGATAATTTGATTGAAAAAGATGTAAATGGTTTTGAGAAAAGAGAATTTTTCTATCACTAAAGTATTGAGAAATGTTTATGATTGTACTATGGAAATTTATTTTATCATGTACTGTTGTTGAAATATTGCACTGAGTCAGTGTGCAAATTTCTTCTATGTGAATTTATTCATTTATTATATTATCATTGAATGTATGATAATGTAGGGTAAAAATAGTTGCAGCAAGGCAGAACTATGACTAACAAGAATTCCAAGAAATGTATTATATATGATTTTTTCACTTTTAGGAATGTTACCTGAAAAGCAGACCAAAAGTAGAAATAATGTAAACTTTGTTATCCTTGTTTTGTATAAATTTAGGATATGTGCCACTGACTTGACATTGTAAACCAGAATGGTTGAGAATTTCATGGTTGAGAATTTATAATGTTGACATACCAATGTTCAACAAATGTATTATTAATTAAGGATTTCATGTCAAGATTGTAAAACTAATCTATTTTTTTTTTGTATTAGTTAAAATAGATTGAATGAATTGTACTGACAGTCAAAAGACTGGGTAGACCTGAACACTGTGAGGAACAGGAGAACCTAGAACCTATGAATAAAACCTTTATGGAATGGAAAAGAGCAATGTATTCCAACCTTACTGACTGAAAAGCTTGGATGGAACCATTCAGACCAGCAGTTTGTTTTGTACATAAATTGCTAAATTGATTTCTGTCTGAAAAAAAAAAAATGAATAGTCTATGCTCTTTTTAAAAGTCTTTTATCTTTTGTAGGCCTACGTCAATAATATTTGATTTGAAATGTCTTTAATGTAATTAAAAGAAAATAAGTACTTACTGTTTAGTACTAAGATTGTATGAAAATGATATAACTTGCTTTAATTGATAGTTAATTAAGGAAATTAACCAATTTGTTTCAAGTAAATCCATGTCTAAATGAAAAATAGAATGTTTTCAATTTAAAACTACTGTGTAACCTCTGTGAACTATTTTGAACTCTTTTAAAAAGAAAATAAGGACGTCGAAAGGTCATGGTAAAATGAGAAATTGAAATATTTTTAATGATTTTTGCTATAAACTATCTAAATTCTGTAACAGACTATGTTTAATGTTCTTAAAATAACATAAATGAATTTAATTTTGAGATAATAGTTGTGAACTAATGATAATTAAAAAGATAACTATTTAATCGCGTAGAGATTTGTGACCTAGGCTGTGATGAGGTAAAAATTTGCATAGCCATATCAAAATTGTTAGAATCAATTGGGAATGAGAGAGAAAGAAAAAAAGAGAGAGAGAGAGAGTGCGGAATTGACCTACATTTTGGGTCGCGTCACAGACAGTTGTCTAATGTTAGTCAGCCTACAGGCTTAAAAAAAAAAAATACTGTCTACACAAGCAATAATATTTTTTGTTGTAAAGTAATTAGGTCAGGGCTAGTATTTTTGTTTTGTAATTGAGTTAGGTCTAGTATGTGTTCTATCAGAGCGTTTGGTTTTTTCTCCTTATGAAAAAAATAAGTCGTGTCTGAATAGATATTAAGTGATTTTTTCTTTTGTTGTTTGATTACAAATTGTAAAAGATATTAGTTATAATTAAATGGACGAGAGAGTTTTTATTACAGTGGAATGTTCAGGTAATAGAAATTATTAAATTGTATTATATTATCTCTATTAAGGATGATTAAGTATTTTTCTTGTGAACGAGATTTGGATAGACATAATTTAATTGTCCATTGTTTTGAATTAAAAATTGAATGATTGAATGACTGTAGTTAAGCCATTTGATAAGATGAACTTATATTGCATATATTATATGTTATTGTTATCAGTTTGATTGAATTAGTAGAATAGCCAATTGAACTGTATTGTTTTCCCCGGAATATTTTCTTTTATAATTATTCCTTAAAATTAACATTTTTTTTGTATTGTTAAAATGTAAAAGAAATAATTATAAAACTTTTTAAGGGTGGTCGTGTTACGAATATCGGTCATAAATGGATGACGTAGTAAGGCATTGACCTCTTAACAAGTGCGTATCAGAGTCCAAGGCGACCAAGGTTTGACCTTTATGCCCTGAGGGCAGTTTAAATAAAATAATTCGTTCAAATCCCGTGGAAATTGGAGGATAATTCTGGATCGTAGTAATTATAGAGAAAGAGGTTAAAATGCGTATTAAGACCCTGTAGAATCTTCGATGATAGTTTTCTTTGTAAAGTCCCGACCTCCTTAAAGTTAGTTCAGTTTAAACGTTTGTAGAGTGAAGTCGCTATATTAATACTTGTACATATAATGTCATTTTGTTGAAATACTTATGTTACCATCAGTTGATGAAGTTTATTGATCGTTTATATTGAGTCTACAATTTAAATAAAATTGTTTATTCAACAACTGGAGTTGTTTGATCTATCATTGTTGAGAAAGGTGTTGAAGATAATTATCACGAATATAACTACATTGCTGCATAGACCTGTCAGTCAAGGAACCCCTAGCTTGGGCTACAGATTAGCAGAATCTAGAGACTTCTAATAAAGATACAACTATATTCATTGAATCCGATTTAACGAGTCGTAATAATAGTCATCATCATATAGAGGTACATAACAATATGTTTAGATCAATAAGTACCCTAATACAATATTCCACTTTTATGGCATTTGTTGATGGACAAAAAAATGAAGAAGAAAAAAAATGTCCTACAGATACATAGGGAGGAGAAAATAAAGGTATTGATTTCTAGGCAATTAGCAAAGGTTGGACTCATCATTAATATGAAGTAAATAAACATAATGTGAGCAAATGTAAATAAACTAATATAGGTGAGAATAGTACTTGAAATATGTGGTGCTCTTTCTGACTTCTCTACATTAACAAAGAATTTAAACAGCATCAGGGAGAGAAAAATGCCCCAGCAACATTTCACAGCTTCCAAATCAAAAGCATTACAATCATTAGTTTCACTGTATAAGTTAAACAGCTAAAGTAAAACTGTTGCAGAAATTGCTACACATCTCAATTACTTGGTGCTACACTCTCCAGACTGTGGTGCTACAGTCTCAAAACTGTGGTGCTACACTCTCCAGACTGTGGTGCTACACTCTCCAGTCTGTGGTGCTACACTCTCCAGACTGTGGTGCTACACTCTCCAGACTGTTGTGCTACACTCTCCAGACTGTGGTG
Source organism: Anisus vortex (assembly GCA_949126835.1). NCBI lineage: Eukaryota > Metazoa > Mollusca > Gastropoda > Planorbidae > Anisus > Anisus vortex. The sequence goes on from OX421503.1 coordinate 40,574,470, forward strand.
CTACTAACACTTTCCAGACTGTGGTGCTACACTCTCCAGACTGTTGTGCTACACTCTCCAGACTGTGGTGCTACAGTCTCAAGACTGTGGTGCTACACTCTCCAGACTGTGGTGCTACACTCTCCAGACTGTGGTGCTACACTCTCCAGACTGTTGTGCTACACTCTCCAGACTGTGGTGCTACACTCTCCAGACTGTGGTGCTACACTCTCCAGACTGTGGTGCTACACTCTCCAGACTGTGGTGCTACACTCTCCAGACTGTAGTGCTACACTCTCCAGACTGTGGTGCTACACTCTCCAGACTGTGGTGTTACACTTTCCAGACTGTGGTGCTACACTCCCCAGACTGTGGTGCTACACTCTCCAGACTGTGGTGCTACACTCTCCAGACTGTGGTGCTACACTTTCCAGACTGTGGTGCTACACTTTCCAGACTGTGGTGCTACACTCTCCAGACTGTGGTGCTACACTCTCCAGACTGTGGTGCTACACTTTCCAGACTGTGGTGCTATACTTTCCAGACTGTGGTGCTAATCCCAAGACTGTGGTGCTACACTTTCCTTAATGTGGTGCTACACTCTCAGGACTGTGGTGCTAATCCCCAGACTGTGGTGCTACACTCCCCAGACTGGTGCTACACTCTCCAGACTGTGGTGCTACACTTTCCTTAATGTGGTGCTACACTCTCCAGACTGTGGTGATACACTTTCCAGAATGTGGTGCTACACTTTCCAGACTGTGGTGCTACACTCTCCAGACTGTTGTGCTACACTCTCCAGAATGTGGTGCTACACTTTCCAGACTGTGGTGCTACACTCTCCAGACTGTTGTGCTACACTCTCCAGACTGTGGTGCTACACTCTCCAGACTGTTGTGCTACACTTTCCAGACTGTGGTGCTACACTCTCCAGACTGTGGTGCTACACTCTCCAGACTGTTGTGCTACACTCTCCAGACTGTGGTGCTACACTCTTCAGACTGTGGTGCTACACTCTCCAGAATGTGGTGCTACACTTTCCAGACTGTGGTGCTACACTTTCCAGACTGTGGTGCTACACTTTCCAGACTGTGGTGCTACACTCTCCAGACTGTTGTGCTACACTCTCCAGAATGTGGTGCTACACTTTCCAGACTGTGGTGCTACACTTTCCAGACTGTGGTGCTACACTTTCCAGACTGTGGTGCTACACTCTCCAGACTGTTGTGCTACACTCTCCAGACTGTGGTGCTACACTCTCCAGACTGTGGTGCTACACTCTCCAGACTGTGGTGCTACACTTTCCAGACTGTGGTGCTACACTTTCCAGACAGTGGTGCTACACTTTCCAGACAGTGGTGCTACACTCTCCAGACTGTGGTGCTACACTTTCCAGAATGTGGTGCTACACTTTCCAGACTAATGTGCTACACTCTCCAGAATGTGGTGCTACACTCTCCAGAATGTGGTGCTACACTTTCCAGACTGTGGTGCTACACTATCCAGACTGTGGTGCTACACTTTCCAGACTGTGGTGCTACACTCTCCACACTGTTGTGCTACACTCTCCAGACTGTTGTGCTACACTCTCCAGACTGTGGTGCTACACTCTCCAGACTGTGGTGCTACACCCTCCAGACTGTGGTGCTACACTCTCCGGACTGTGGTGCTACACTCTCTGGACTGTGGTGCTACACTCTCCAGACTGTGGTGCTACACTCTCCAGACTGTGGTGCTACACTCTCCAGACTGTGGTGCTACACTCTCCAGACTGTGGTGCTACACTCTCCAGTCTGTGGTGCTACACTTATCAGACTGTGGTGCTACACTCTCCAGACTGTTGTGCTACACTCTCCAGACTGTTGTGCTACACTCTCCAGACTGTGGTGCTACACTCTCCAGACCGTGGTGCTACACTCTCCAGACCGTGGTGCTACACTCTCCAGACCGTGGTGCTACACTCTCCAGACCGTGGTGCTACACTCTCCAGACTGTGGTGCTACACTCTTCAGACTGTGGTGCTACACTCTCCAGACTGTTGTGCTACACTCTCAGACTGTGGTGCTACACTCTCCAGTCTGTGGTGCTACACTCTCCAGACTGTGGTGCTACACTCTCCAGACTGTGGTGCTACACTCTCCAGACTGTGGTGCTACACTCTCCAGACTGTGGTGCTACACTCTCCAGACTGTGGTGCTACACTCTCCAGACTGTGGTGCTACACTCTCCAGTCTGTGGTGCTACACTCTCCAGACTGTGGTGCTACATTTTCCAGACTGTGGTGCTACTAACACTCTCCAGACTGTGGTGTTACACTTTCCAGACTGTGGTGCTACACTTTCCAGACTGTGGTGCTACACTTTCCAGACTGTGGTGCTACACTTTCCAGACTGTGGTGCTAATCTCCAGACTGTTGTGCTACATTTTCCAGACTGTGGTGCTACTAACACTTTCCAGACTGTGGTGCTACACTCTCCAGACTGTTGTGCTACACTCTCCAGACTGTGGTGCTACACTCTCCAGACTGTGGTGCTACACTCTCCGGACTGTTGTGCTACACTCTCCAGACTGTGGTGCTACACTCTCCAGTCTGTGGTGCTACACTCTCCAGACTGTGGTGCTACACTCTCCTGTCTGTGGTGCTACACTTTCCAGACTGTGGTGCTACACTTTCCAGAATGTGGTGCTACACTTTCCAGAATGTGGTGCTAAACTTTCCAGAGACTGGTTATCTGTTGGTGGATGCAGTACAAGTACTTTCTGTACTGCATTTTTTAGTAATACTTTCACAAAAACCTTTGTTTTATTCTTGACCAAAGTCAAAGGTCAACTGGTTAAAGCATATATAGCTGACATTAAACACATGACCTACACAGCTAGTAAACACATGACCTACACAGCTAGTAAACACATGACCTACTCAGCTAGTAAACACATGACCTACACAGCTAGTAAACACATGACCTACACAGCTAGTAAACACATGACCTACTCAGCTAGTAAACACATGACCTACGCAGCTAGTAAACACATGACCTACTCAGCTAGTAAACACATGACCTACGCAGCTAGTAAACACATGACCTACACAGCTAGTAAACACATGACCTACGCAGCTAGTAAACACATGACCTACTCAGCTAGTAAACACATGACCTACTCAGCTAGTAAACACATGACCTACACAGCTAATAAACACATGACCTACGCTGCTAGTAAACACATGACCTACTCAGCTATTAAACACATGACCTACTCAGCTAGTAAACACATCACCTACTCAGCTAGTAAACACATGACCTACACAGCTAGTAAACACATGACCTACACAGCTAGTAAACACATGACCTACACAGCTAGTAAACACATGACCTACACAGCTAGTAAACACATGACCAATACAGCTAGTAAATACATGACCTACACAGCTAGTAAACACATGACCTACTCAGCTAGTAAACACATGACCTACACAGCTAGTAAACACATGACCAATACAGCTAGTAAATACATGACCTACACAGCTAGTAAACACATGACCTACTCAGCTAGTAAACACATGACCTACACAGCTAGTAAACACATGACCTACGCAGCTAGTAAACACATGACCTACTCAGCTAGTAAACACATGACCTACTCAGCTAGTAAACACATGACCTACACAGCTAATAAACACATGACCTACGCTGCTAGTAAACACATGACCTACTCAGCTATTAAACACATGACCTACTCAGCTAGTAAACACATCACCTACTCAGCTAGTAAACACATGACCTACACAGCTAGTAAACACATGACCTACACAGCTAGTAAACACATGACCTACACAGCTAGTAAACACATGACCTACACAGCTAGTAAACACATGACCAATACAGCTAGTAAATACATGACCTACACAGCTAGTAAACACATGACCTACTCAGCTAGTAAACACATGACCTACGCAGCTAGTAAACACATGACCTACTCAGCTAGTAAACACATGACCTACGCAGCTAGTAAACACATGACCTACACAGCTAGTAAACACACGACCTACGCAGCTAGTAAACACATGACCTACTCAGCTAGTAAACACATGACCTACTCAGCTAGTAAACACATGACCTACACAGCTAGTAAACACATGACCTACGCAGCTAGTAAACACATGACCTACGCAGCTAGTAAACACATGACCTACTCAGCTAGTAAACACATGCCCTACTCAGCTAGTAAACACATGACCTACACAGCTAGTAAACACATGACCTACACAGCTAGTAAACACATGACCTACACAGCTAGTAAACACATGACCTACACAGCTAGTAAACACATGACCTACACAGCTAGTAAACACATGACCTACACAGCTAGTAAACACATGACCTACACAGCTAGTAAACACATGACCTACACAGCTAGTAAACACATGACCTACACAGCTAGTAAACACATGACCTACACAGCTAGTAAACACATGACCTACACAGCTAGTAAACACATGACCTACACAGCTAGTAAACACATGACCTACACAGCTAGTGACATAACATAGACCAACAATTACCAATAGTATAGTTACTCGGCTATAACGCTGCATTTAGTCCCAAGGGATGGAACTGGTCTAAAGCACACAATAGATATTCTGTGGTCTATAATGATTAGATCTAGTACCAGTATGTATTATTCTGTTTGACATACAGACTTTCCATTAGAACACCCTGCACCCTAACCCTGAAGGAAAAACTAAATGTACTAACATAAAGTTAAAACAAAGACGAAGACTCCAATTGATGAAATATTTCAAATTGTGGAAATAACATAAAACAAAAATTGTAAATATAGCTGGAAAAACATATTTTTTATTATTATTATTATGCTAGAAAATGTCAATAGCTCGCCAGACCATCGATCTGGTCTTTCAATAAGTCATGTAGTTCAGTGACCCCGCCCCCTTCCTTCCCCATCCGTTCCCACAGTAGATAAGACTAGAACTACCTGCCATTACTGGCTAGGTGATGTCACGTCTGCACGTCTCTCTCGGGTTTTGGAATCAATCATGGAAGTCTCTTTACCAACAAAGTTGACATGTTCAATAGCATGGCATTAGCCCAGTGGATACTGCTGGGTAAATATTAATGCCCTGTTATATTCGTGCTTGTTTGAACTATTGCATCCTAGACGAAAAGAAGGGGGAGGGGTGGGGGGCTCCACGTACCTTAACAATTTGGGGAATGGAGGGGGGCATGAGGATAAAATGTTCAAGAAACACCTGATATACATCGATGCCTATGTAAACTCACTTATCACAATAGAACATTTGCATTAGTTTAGGTTTCTAGATGACGTAACTAAGTAAATAGCAGCTGTGATGAAGACAGGGTGGAATCATCCGAATATAAGACAAGATTTAAGGCCTTTATTTCAATAGCTCTTGTGAAACATTGCACGGCCTGCCTTGTGCTTTACTTTTAGGTAGTAAGTTAAAATAGGCTAACTTTCGACATCTTTAATTAAATATTCTACAGTTACGGAACCAATTACATTGATTTTTAATGGTTTAAATTTTAGCTTTGAATATTAATTTTCATTGCATGACAGTGTTTAAGGCTATATATATATTAGGTCAACTTGTTGAAACAATGATATTTAAAATAAAACTTTCTTACGCCTATAGTAATACGGCTGCTTTTTCACATCACTAGACAAAGTAAACAAACAACACGTGCTTTTTTGTCACGTGATTGTAAATCAGGGTGGGCTGGAGAATCAGATCTGAAGCCTCCATTTTCAGTCCCGCCAATCATCACTCTTAAAGATATTTAGTCAGTTGTGTGTGTGTGTGGGGGGGGGGACAAAAAGCTCCAGTCCGATACAAAGACGATACATGAACACAATCTAACACACAGCTAGACTAACTTAGTAGAGTGTTGACAGTACGGGACTGTTCAAGTCAAACAAACGAAAAATACAAACACTTTGACCAGCAGACTCCAGACTTTCGTCACAACAGCTGCTTCGAGAAGATACTGAAGATAAACCACATGGACAGGATAAATCATGTAGACTTGTGGTACATGACAAAACAATACTCCCATCAGCCAACAGATAGCTAGTTAGATTGGCCACTCTCTCAGAAAGCCAGCTGAAGACATCACGAGACAATGCTCTCCAATGGAACCTACTGGGTCATAAGAAAAAGCTGGCAGCTCCAGGACAACGTGGGGAAGATCGTGCGAGGAAGAAATGAAGCAGAGCGGCATGACGTGGGGGTGAACTAAAGAAATCTGTCACAGAACCGAGTGCGTCGTAGGCTTGTTGGTGGCGGCCCTTAGTTCCACATGAAAAGCAAGGTCAAGTCAAATAATGGAAGAATTTCTTGAATAGCTCTTACATACCGGATATACGTCATCTTTCAGACAAGAATAGCCGTCGTCTAAATATAGAGATAAGTAACCACAATGTACATTTCAAAAAAAAAAAAAAGAAAACAAGATGGTGGCATTAGACGAAAGTAGTGTCGAGTGTAAGAAACGAAATAAAATTCTAATTTGCATGTAGGTGTTGATCAATTTACTGTAGCGAATTCTTGATTTCATTTAATTATTGGGAAGGGCGTGCTTTAAACCATACAATATATGCAGCTGTTAATTAATCATCTCTTTTTTATTTAGCATCAGCTTCAGTTGCTTTAAATAAAATAATATAAATTATTGAAGTACAGTATCTTTTTTTAAAATTATCTTTAGCTGGAATTAAATACTGGAATTATATTTTACATTAACTTTAATTAATTAACATTTAATGTGGTGGAATTCTGATACTTATGATGTGTAGAAATATTGTCAAAATGAGATAATATTTAGTATGGGTAATTAATAATACATGAAAATGAGCTCTATAATAAACAAAGACAAAGTTGTCGAATGTAGCTCATATAAAATCATATGTATGACACTAAAAGCGACGACACAAAGAGTGCGGGGAAAAAATTAAACAGTTTACAGTAAAATAGCAAGTTCTATGTCCTACGAGCTTTAGTTATCACTAACTTGTACACAAATAAACGAGATATGTCGCGATGGCCGAGACATGATTATGGCGAGGGCCGTGTCCATTCAAGTCTATTCGCCCATTCAGCATGTTGATGTTTTTACTTATAGATGTATAAGCCGTTAAGGAATTATTAACTATTCTGTAACAATTATTGTGTATATATATTGAAATAATGCCATGACTGTAATAGTCTCAACTTCCAAGGCAAACACACCAATGAGTTAATGCGGTGGCTTCTTTTTCAAAGTAGATGGACTATTTATTACAACAGAAACACACTTAACTTATCCTATATATTACAGACGCTCCTTGTATAAATAAGATTATTGCGCCCTACGCTCATCCGTGGTCCGAGTCTAGTCTTGCATATTTATTAAGGTTTTTAATGGTGTTAAGTTTCTGGTTTTCCTGGTTTGCTCAGGCAACCTAATCCATGCCCGAATGTCACTCGGGAAGAAATATTACGTGTATGCACGTGCAGAATAATAAAATAGAATATATTTTGCTATACTGATCTTGTGGTTTTATAAATGACTCTAAATTATATAAACAAATAGCATCCCCTTCCACACGGCCAATCACCCTTGCATATGAATGTGTATGTCATCACAAACGGCTTTACTCTTAAATCTCAGCCAAATATTTACCTGAGTTCATCTATTATATTTATATTGCACAATTGATTCGCGTAAGAAAAGTCCACTAAACATGAATAAGTAAAAAGCCTAAAACCATTTTCATCTCAGTCTATTATAAAATTACAGGACCACCTCCATATTTCTTTAACTTTAAAATATTACTCATACAAATGCGATTCTAACCAAAGACTATAATAAGATGGACCCTATGCTCTATTTTTAGAGCTAATATGTTCTTTTTCCGCGCGCATCCAATAACGCTGTCTTAGATGACTTCACGCTTTCGATTTTAATTTTAATTTTCCATTGAGAAAATCATAGCGATTAAATAAAAGTCTCTACTGGATTTACTGTTGGCGCTTAGAACAGTCGAAGAAATATAAATAAAGCTTTTTGATTAACTAATAGCTCTTTTGCTGTAGCAAAAACTAAAACAATAATTTCATGACTTAGTTCTGTGCTTTTAGATATAAACTAAAACAAGAAATCTTCCAGTACTTGAAATCGTTCCAGCTGTAATGGGCGAATAACAAATTGGGTGCATGGAAAGCAAAATCAACCTGAAACGCCGATACAACATTAAATAAGTCAGCACAAAATACAACAATAAATATTCTACTAGAGTATGACAACAACCCTTCCCAGCTTACAAAGGCAGAACTAATATACATATGCCTACACACATATGGGACACATAATATCTATCTATAGTATTGGGGGTAAGACCAAAGGGAGGCAATGACTCAATTTTTTACAATATTCAAGTTACCTCCCGTCGATCACCACCGAATGACCTGTGAGGGGCGTGGTAGGCAAACTGCTGTCAGAAGATAAGAGTTTGAAAAATGGGCGGGTAAAATAAAAAAGATAGTGGCCGTGAAAATATGTATGTATTTTTGTTTCTTGTTTCTGTGTTATTGTTGCTTGTTGCTTTTTGTTATTTTCTCATATATTATATAATATATTCGTACTAATGGAAAGAAATACGAAACTTAATTTAGGTGAATGCAAAAAGGAAACAAATAAATTTGAAAAATACGTAAAAAGTGTATGCAAAAAAACAACAACGGAACAATAACAATATGAGTTAGTACACCAATGAATATTGCTAATGGATATGAAAAATAAACCTATTTAAACACATTGTTAGTCTGTGCCTAGTCTATAGAATACACTGCACAAGTAAAAAACAAAACAGCAGGTACATGAGTTTTATAAAGCCAAGTAACGACCTTTTGTTCATCTCAGAAATAGCAGCACCCGATGCGACTCGTCAAATGGCTCGGCACTTGTACGCTATGACATAAATAGAAAGAAACGTCGGACGAGTTGTTTTTCTTTTTGCCCCCCCCCCCCCCCTACCAATGATAGGAGTTGAAGAAGAAATTGGTGACAGCTAATCAACATCAAGCCACACGCGAATCGTTCCGCGAGATTGACCCTCGTTTTCCTCGTGTAAACAATATAAGTGTGGTAATCCGATATGACGTCATCAATCAATGTAAAGAGAATCTTCCATCTATCCATATACAAATGAACAGCTACATTCTCGAAGTAATAAAATATTCTTGTGTTGTTGTTTTTTTTTATTGGGCTGTGCCTCTTTTCTTCAATGTACATATTTCTTGGTTGTCCATATGAAATGGTCACTTCCATTTTGTTTGTACTGGAATAGTAGTTCAGTACGCAAGTAAAGGGGAGGGATTCATAACTTAATAAAATGTTTAATCGTGAATATAATTTGCCCATGTGACTCTTCAGATATATTTTACCAAAAGTTTTTAAATACAATGAATGGAGAGATTTAATGCTAAAGACAGGAAGCTAAGTAGAATGAAGAGACACACACATACACAGACAGATACACACAGAGAGAGAGAGAGAGAGAAAGAGAGAGAGAGAAAGAGAGAGAGAGCGAGAGAGAGAAAGAGAGAGAGAGCGAGAGGCTGATATAAAAAAATGATTTAAAATAAAGGAAATAGGTATGAAATCAGAAATCTGGAAAAGAATGAAAGAAACACAGACAAAGACAGACAGAGAGAGAGAGAGACAGACGGAGAGTAAAAGAGAGCGACAGACAGAGAGTGATATACTGATGAAGATAAAAGCCTTCAAGTTCAATTGGAAAATTTAGAAAGTGGATAGAAATGAGAAGTTGAAGAGAACTGAGAAGCAGAGAGGGAAAAAATACAGAAAGAAAGAAAGAGAGACAGACAGAGAGAGACAGACAGAGAAGCGTTTAAAGACTACATGGCTTCAGTTTTTAGGGCTCCCAGGATAACACAGATGACATGTGTTCACTGCCATACGCCTCAATATTCTGACACACATCCATTCCAGCCCAGACACACACACGACCACGACACACCTTCTCCTCACCTGGGGGGACCTCAAGCCAGTTGACCCACTTAGCTTCTGACGACACAGAATACCAGAACCACACAAACACACAGTCTTGTAATCCAACTGAACATCTATTCCTGGACACATTAACTCTTGAAATCTCTCTTCGACTTCGTCCCAAATTACGCAATAACCCTGTTTTTACTTGTATTCCCAATACAAAACACATAAACCCACTACATAAGAACAACAAATACAACAAGAAATAAGATCTTTATCTATAGAACAAATGTTGCCACATTTTTTGCTGACACAGTAGAACAAACTATCTCACGGAAGACGCGTCGGTATAAGCCAACACACAAAAACTCCATCCATTTGCTCAGTTCCACTCCCCCCCCCCCCCCTTCCAGGACTTTCTTTACTAATCAATAAAACGATACCTCGCGCTGGAAGATGACACAAATCCCCCCCACCCCTTCCCGCTGTATCTGTGTCACGCTGTTTCTCCCCACCACCCACCTACCACACACCCAGAAGAGCCACATGGCGGGAGGTTGGTGTATATAATTTATAAAAAAAAAAGACAGCCGCTGTTTGGACAAGTAGCCAATTAGGGAGAAATTCTTCGGTGCAAATATTTGGCAGAAATACGCAGCAGATTTCTCCAATTCCAGATCTAAGACCTAATTAGTATCCATGTTTGGTCTCTCTATACACTGAATGGTGTTTCTTATCATTTCTCAACATCACTCAATATTGTTTTCTACAAGTATGCACCTATAGGGCCTATGTTTTATTTCAGAAAGGTTAAATAGGGCCAATTCCAGAGTTCACTCGCAAAGCTTTGAAAAAAGAAAAAAAAGAGGTCCGGGAGGGGGAGGCTAAAGGTAAGGGTGTGGTTTGGAATCTAATATTACGTGTGTGTGTGTGTGTTTGTGCCAGCGCTAGTAGATGATTCCATTTAATTGGAAATATTGAAAACGTGTCAACCGTAAATGAGTGGATGGCGGCTTCAGTGAAGGAAGGAACACAGTCAGCAATGTACTAATTAGACAGGGCATGTCAGATTGGTTGAACTGGATGGCACGCCAGAGTAAGATAGAATGGTAAGTAAAGTAACCCGTCGGACCAAATTGACCCGTGGAACCGGTGAAGCAACGTTCACCAATTTTCTGTGGCCACGGCATACTAGAGGATGTGTGGCTAGCGTAATGCCCAGCCGCCTTTACTATACCCCAACTAATGTCAGGACCCATCAGAGCTGGGTAGACTGTGGGAATAAAAAATCTTAGCCTTTACTAGGATTCGAACCCAGGACCTTCGGATCGCCAGCTAGAATAGCCTACGTACTAAATAAAACCTAGACTCATGCAACATCAAGCTACATTTGCAAGTAACATTACGCTACATATTTCAGTTGGGATCCGCGGAACTCTCTATAAGAATATATCAACGCTTCAATAATCAACTTTTACCGTTCAGTATATTTTGTTTTAAAGGGTACTACACATAGTAATACAACATTAGCTAAATCTAGTTGTTTTTTATAAGCAATTTCAAACAAGACAAAAGATTTGATTGCATATTGACACACAAGCACCCAAACGACCCGTGTGTGACTAGAGGGACTATTATAACTCTCGTGGGTAGTACACATTGAATGATAAACGAGGTCCGGTTGAGGGTGTGACAAGGGGCATCCCTTCAAGACACACCGACTTGACCCAACAAGTGACCAACACAAACTATATAATTTTGATTACACAACAACTTGTGTATATATATATATAGTTGTGTGACGCTTGTGCTGGTTGTTTGCCAATACACTAGGCCGGACAAATGACCTAATTAAAACGATGTCTTGACACGCCTATTTTGAATTGGAGATACCGTGGGCAGTGCCACGGGAAGTGACCAAAGGCCAAAAGAATGTTTTTCTGTAGGCGTTCTAATTCAGTGCCATGAAGCGATATAGAATTCCACCAAACGTTTTAATCTTTGCGATCTCTGCTCTCTGCCAAGCGTTTAGACTACAGATTCTATTTCTCTTAACAAAGTCTATAGTCGTGTATTATACAATCATTGCCTATTGAGGGCATACGTTTTACTTGTAATGTGTATTACATTTTTCATGAATCGGATATCGATTTCAATGTTGTTTTCTTCAAAAGTAGTTTTGAACTTTAAATGCCAACAGACCCTTGTATATACAAGTTGGGTTAGAATAGATTTAATAACTTTATACGATGTACATTTAATGTTCTTACTAAAAAGAAATTGTTTTCAACAAAAATCCTTATAGAATAAGGTATATGAATACTACTAATATACATACAAAAATATGTTTTTTTTAAATTATATGGTGGCAACGAAAAGTGTTATTTGAAGATAAAAATGTCCATGATTGTCTACGATGACCAGATGTAATGACCAATGGACGTGTAAACAACATTCCAAATGTAAACGTCCACTGACCACACCTCCTCCGTACACGAGATGACCACAAATTAATTGCTTCCATTAGACAAACTAGACCGTTGGACCACCAGCACCGAGTAGGTCTAAGACATAACTTTTTGTGTGCTCAAGTACAGCTGGACGTTGGACCACCAGCACCGAGTAGGTCTAAGACATAACTTTTTGTGTGCTCAAGTACAGCTGGACGTTGGACCACCAGCACCGAGTAGGTCTAAGACATAACTTTTTGTGTGCTCAAGTACAGCTGGACGTTGGACCACCAGCACCGAGTAGGTCTAAGACATAACTTTTTGTGTGCTCAAGTACAGCTGGACGTTGGACCACCAGCACCGAGTAGGTCTAAGACATAACTTTTTGTGTGCTCAAGTACAGCTGGACGTTGGACCACCAGCACCGAGTAGGTCTAAGACATAACTTTTTGTGTGCTCAAGTACAGCTGGACGTTGGACCACCAGCACCGAGTAGGTCTAAGACATAACTTTTTGTGTGCTCAAGTACAGCTGGACGTTGGACCACCAGCACCGAGTAGGTCTAAGACATAACTTTTTGTGTGCTCAAGTACAGCTGGACGTTGGACCACCAGCACCGAGTAGGTCTAAGACATAACTTTTTGTGTGCTCAAGTACAGCTGGACGTTGGACCACCAGCACCGAGTAGGTCTAAGACATAACTTTTTGTGTGCTCAAGTACAGCTGGACGTTGGACCACCAGCACCGAGTAGGTCTAAGACATAACTTTTTGTGTGCTCAAGTACAGCTGGACGTTGGACCACCAGCACCGAGTAGGTCTAAGACATAACTTTTTGTGTGCTCAAGTACAGCTGGACGTTGGACCACCAGCACCGAGTAGGTCTAAGACATAACTTTTTGTGTGCTCAAGTACAGCTGGACGTTGGACCACCAGCACCGAGTAGGTCTAAGACATAGCTTTTTGTGTGCTCAAGTACAGCTGGACGTTGGACCACCAGCACCGAGTAGGTCTAAGACATAGCTTTTTGTGTGCTCAAGTACAGCTGGACGTTGGACCACCAGCACCGAGTAGGTCTAAGACATAACTTTTTGTGTGCTCAAGTACAGCTGGACGTTGGACCACCAGCACCGAGTAGGTCTAAGACATAACTTTTTGTGTGCTCAAGTACAGCTGGACGTTGGACCACCAGCACCGAGTAGGTCTAAGACATAACTTTTTGTGTGCTCAAGTACAGCTGGACGTTGGACCACCAGCACCGAGTAGGTCTAAGACATAACTTTTTGTGTGCTCAAGTACAGCTGGACGTTGGACCACCAGCACCGAGTAGGTCTAAGACATAACTTTTTGTGTGCTCAAGTACAGCTGGACGTTGGACCACCAGCACCGAGTAGGTCTAAGACATAACTTTTTGTGTGCTCAAGTACAGCTGGACGTTGGACCACCAGCACCGAGTAGGTCTAAGACATAACTTTTTGTGTGCTCAAGTACAGCTGGACGTTGGACCACCAGCACCGAGTAGGTCTAAGACATAACTTTTTGTGTGCTCAAGTACAGCTGGACGTTGGACCACCAGCACCGAGTAGGTCTAAGACATAACTTTTTGTGTGCTCAAGTACAGCTGGACGTTGGACCACCAGCACCGAGTAGGTCTAAGACATAACTTTTTGTGTGCTCAAGTACAGCTGGACGTTGGACCACCAGCACCGAGTAGGTCTAAGACATAACTTTTTGTGTGCTCAAGTACAGCTGGACGTTGGACCACCAGCACCGAGTAGGTCTAAGACATAACTTTTTGTGTGCTCAAGTACAGCTGGACGTTGGACCACCAGCACCGAGTAGGTCTAAGACATAACTTTTTGTGTGCTCAAGTACAGCTGGACGTTGGACCACCAGCACCGAGTAGGTCTAAGACATAACTTTTTGTGTGCTCAAGTACAGCTGGACGTTGGACCACCAGCACCGAGTAGGTCTAAGACATAACTTTTTGTGTGCTCAAGTACAGCTGGACGTTGGACCACCAGCACCGAGTAGGTCTAAGACATAACTTTTTGTGTGCTCAAGTACAGCTGGACGTTGGACCACCAGCACCGAGTAGGTCTAAGACATAACTTTTTGTGTGCTCAAGTACAGCTGGACGTTGGACCACCAGCACCGAGTAGGTCTAAGACATAACTTTTTGTGTGCTCAAGTACAGCTGGACGTTGGACCACCAGCACCGAGTAGGTCTAAGACATAACTTTTTGTGTGCTCAAGTACAGCTGGACGTTGGACCACCAGCACCGAGTAGGTCTAAGACATAACTTTTTGTGTGCTCAAGTACAGCTGGACGTTGGACCACCAGCACCGAGTAGGTCTAAGACATAACTTTTTGTGTGCTCAAGTACAGCTGGACGTTGGACCACCAGCACCGAGTAGGTCTAAGACATAACTTTTTGTGTGCTCAAGTACAGCTGGACGTTGGACCACCAGCACCGAGTAGGTCTAAGACATAACTTTTTGTGTGCTCAAGTACAGCTGGACGTTGGACCACCAGCACCGAGTAGGTCTAAGACATAACTTTTTGTGTGCTCAAGTACAGCTGGACGTTGGACCACCAGCACCGAGTAGGTCTAAGACATAACTTTTTGTGTGCTCAAGTACAGCTGGACGTTGGACCACCAGCACCGAGTAGGTCTAAGACATAGCTTTTTGTGTGCTCAAGTACAGCTGGACGTTGGACCACCAGCACCGAGTAGGTCTAAGACATAACTTTTTGTGTGCTCAAGTACAGCTGGACGTTGGACCACCAGCACCGAGTAGGTCTAAGACATAACTTTTTGTGTGCTCAAGTACAGCTGGACGTTGGACCACCAGCACCGAGTAGGTCTAAGACATAACTTTTTGTGTGCTCAAGTACAGCTGGACGTTGGACCACCAGCACCGAGTAGGTCTAAGACATAGCTTTTTGTGTGCTCAAGTACAGCTGGACGTTGGACCACCAGCACCGAGTAGGTCTAAGACATAACTTTTTGTGTGCTCAAGTACAGCTGGACGTTGGACCACCAGCACCGAGTAGGTCTAAGACATAACTTTTTGTGTGCTCAAGTACAGCTGGACGTTGGACCACCAGCACCGAGTAGGTCTAAGACATAACTTTTTGTGTGCTCAAGTACAGCTGGACGTTGGACCACCAGCACCGAGTAGGTCTAAGACATAACTTTTTGTGTGCTCAAGTACAGCTGGACGTTGGACCACCAGCACCGAGTAGGTCTAAGACATAACTTTTTGTGTGCTCAAGTACAGCTGGACGTTGGACCACCAGCACCGAGTAGGTCTAAGACATAACTTTTTGTGTGCTCAAGTACAGCTGGACGTTGGACCACCAGCACCGAGTAGGTCTAAGACATAACTTTTTGTGTGCTCAAGTACAGCTGGACGTTGGACCACCAGCACCGAGTAGGTCTAAGACATAACTTTTTGTGTGCTCAAGTACAGCTGGACGTTGGACCACCAGCACCGAGTAGGTCTAAGACATAACTTTTTGTGTGCTCAAGTACAGCTGGACGTTGGACCACCAGCACCGAGTAGGTCTAAGACATAACTTTTTGTGTGCTCAAGTACAGCTGGACGTTGGACCACCAGCACCGAGTAGGTCTAAGACATAACTTTTTGTGTGCTCAAGTACAGCTGGACGTTGGACCACCAGCACCGAGTAGGTCTAAGACATAACTTTTTGTGTGCTCAAGTACAGCTGGACGTTGGAACACCAGCACCGAGTAGGTCTAAGACATAACTTTTTGTGTGCTCAAGTACAGCTGGACGTTGGACCACCAGCACCGAGTAGGTCTAAGACATAACTTTTTGTGTGCTCAAGTACAGCTGGACGTTGGACCACCAGCACCGAGTAGGTCTAAGACATAACTTTTTGTGTGCTCAAGTACAGCTGGACGTTGGACCACCAGCACCGAGTAGGTCTAAGACATAACTTTTTGTGTGCTCAAGTACAGCTGGACGTTGGACCACCAGCACCGAGTAGGTCTAAGACATAACTTTTTGTGTGCTCAAGTACAGCTGGACGTTGGACCACCAGCACCGAGTAGGTCTAAGACATAACTTTTTGTGTGCTCAAGTACAGCTGGACGTTGGACCACCAGCACCGAGTAGGTCTAAGACATAACTTTTTGTGTGCTCAAGTACAGCTGGACGTTGGACCACCAGCACCGAGTAGGTCTAAGACATAACTTTTTGTGTGCTCAAGTACAGCTGGACGTTGGACCACCAGCACCGAGTAGGTCTAAGACATAACTTTTTGTGTGCTCAAGTACAGCTGGACGTTGGACCACCAGCACCGAGTAGGTCAAAGACATAGCTTTTTGTGTGCTCAAGTACAGCTGGACGTTGGACCACCAGCACCGAGTAGGTCAAAGACATAGCTTTTTGTGTGCTCAAGTACAGCTGGACGTTGGACCACCAGCACCGAGTAGGTCTAAGACATAGCTTTTTGTGTGCTCAAGTACAGCTGGACGTTGGACCACCAGCACCGAGTAGGTCTAAGACATAGCTTTTTGTGTGCTCAAGTACAGCTGGACGTTGGACCACCAGCACCGAGTAGGTCTAAGACATAACTTTTTGTGTGCTCAAGTACAGCTGGACGTTGGACCACCAGCACCGAGTAGGTCTAAGACATAACTTTTTGTGTGCTCAAGTACAGCTGGACGTTGGACCACCAGCACCGAGTAGGTCTAAGACATAACTTTTTGTGTGCTCAAGTACAGCTGGACGTTGGACCACCAGCACCGAGTAGGTCTAAGACATAACTTTTTGTGTGCTCAAGTACAGCTGGACGTTGGACCACCAGCACCGAGTAGGTCTAAGACATAACTTTTTGTGTGCTCAAGTACAGCTGGACGTTGGACCACCAGCACCGAGTAGGTCTAAGACATAACTTTTTGTGTGCTCAAGTACAGCTGGACGTTGGACCACCAGCACCGAGTAGGTCTAAGACATAACTTTTTGTGTGCTCAAGTACAGCTGGACGTTGGAACACCAGCACCGAGTAGGTCTAAGACATAACTTTTTGTGTGCTCAAGTACAGCTGGACGTTGGACCACCAGCACCGAGTAGGTCTAAGACATAACTTTTTGTGTGCTCAAGTACAGCTGGACGTTGGAACACCAGCACCGAGTAGGTCTAAGACATAACTTTTTGTGTGCTCAAGTACAGCTGGACGTTGGACCACCAGCACCGAGTAGGTCTAAGACATAACTTTTTGTGTGCTCAAGTACAGCTGGACGTTGGACCACCAGCACCGAGTAGGTCTAAGACATAACTTTTTGTGTGCTCAAGTACAGCTGGACGTTGGACCACCAGCACCGAGTAGGTCTAAGACATAACTTTTTGTGTGCTCAAGTACAGCTGGACGTTGGACCACCAGCACCGAGTAGGTCTAAGACATAGCTTTTTGTGTGCTCAAGTACAGCTGGACGTTGGAACACCGAGCAAGTCCTGCAACTAATGTCCTACTCTGGCACACCATTATCAAAAGGTTGCCGACCCCTGTACTAAGGGATTGTGTGGCCAGCACAATGTCCAGTTATTTTTACTTCACCCTAAGTCCTTATTGTTTAAGTCTTTTCAGTCTCGCGGTCTCAGGAGATCATCCCACGTGTCATCCCGAGACTTCCCCCACCACCAGGTGGAGCTGACCCAAGCCAATTATCTGACATGTAAACGGGTCAGATGGAAACAAACAGATGGACATAAGACCTTCACCTTCCAGTAGATGAATATATGATAGAAAGAAAAAAACAAAAACAAATGAGATCTCGTCGTGCGAGAGCTGAGATCTCGTGCGAGAGCGAGCACTTTTATCAATTGCCTCCTCATCCTCGCGTTGCCATGACGACGCGGTGGAACTGTTCTGATTGATTGCGAGATGCGATGCCAACGGATTACAAAAACTGCTCCAGAGAAGAAAGGGGAGACAAGCTATCCGGTTTTGAAGTTTATCGTTGAACGATTCAGGGGAGGTATCGCAGTTTACTTCTCTGATAACAACAACAAAACATTTTGAAAACAACAACCAAGTCCTGGGTTTATAACAAAAGAGTAAAACAGATTGACACAAAACTAAAAACTAAATAAAAAGGTGCCGACAGGGCTCTATCGTGTTCAATGTGAAGCCCCAAAAGTCTTCGCGAGGCCTACACATGAGCTACAACGCCTTATTGGTATTACACACAAACAACACATCATCACAGTTAACTGTTGTTATGCCGTGGCCGCAGGAGCGTAGATTCTATCTAGTGTTTATTGTTCTATTTGCTTTAGTTGTTTTTTTTTTAAATGTCCATTTAAAGAATTATATTTAAAATAAGGACAGGGCCCATAGGATAAAGCGACACATGCTCCAAAACCTGCGAATTCAAGCCATTGAAATGTGCCTTCGCGGCTAAACTCCCGGAACTGTGTGTGTGTGTGCTTCAGATCTGCCTCGTGTACCATTGTGCCCAGTCAAATTTCTGGCCTCAATAAACTTCTTCTTAAAAACTGTTTGGAGAACTGGCTCAATAAACAGCCAACGATAAGCTCATTATAAATATTTAACTCTCTGTTTTAATCATGGCTGTGGAGTCGGTAGATAAATGTTCCGACTCCAACTCCGACTCCTCATTTTTTTGTACTTCCGACTCCAACTCCGACTCCAGGTACCAACATTTCCTCCGACTCCGACTCTTCGACTCCACAGCCCTGGCTTTAATGCTTCAAACGAGTTCTTTGAGATCGAAGTAGCTGAAGATGCATTGTGTTACATATATATATTCTTGTGTAGGCCTACTGATTCAACATGACTCCGTCTGTTACATTCACGTTCAAACAGACATTACATCTAAAGCTAATCTAGAATACACCAAATTTTGTTATTCGTTTATTTATTTCACATGTAAAGGACATGGAGCACGGTGGACGACCGGCAGCGCGTTCAACTGGTGTGACGAACGTCCTGGTTCAAATCCTGTTCAAAGCTAGGATTTTTTTTCCTGGACTGGATGGTGTCCCTGAGTCTACCCAGGTCTGATGGGTACTTGACATTAGTTGGGGTAAAGTAAAGGCGGCTGGTCACACATCCCCTAGTATGCTGTAGTCACAGAAACTGGTGAACGCTTCACCGGCCGGCCTTATCATCAATTTGATCCGACGGGATACTTACTTTCTTTTTAACTGATACAAAGCCTATGATGTCGCCTTTTACCGCGTGGAATCCAGAATTTAATAAGACTATGGCAATATTCCGCTCCCCCCAGGGTGCCGTGGTTGAACGCAAGGGGAACCACTACCATAGCTCGTTGTTTTGTGTACCGGGGAGATGGTGGTGGTGTTGTATGGTGAATTTATTAATGAGTGGCCGACTTTGTTAGTTCGCCGGCTGAAGTGAAATAGTCAATCAAAGGCTGGGTCAACACCCTCCAGCCACAATGGCAACTACTGGGGGAGGGGGGGGGGAAAGAGGGATGATATGTTATATCACGTTCTAAGTTTCCCACGTTAACATAGTACAACTCCATTATTCCAAGCTACAGCATCAGCTAGTATTGAGCTAAAATTAATGTCCAGTATAAAGTATAATGTAGGCCTTTATGAGTGAGTAGAGAAATAAAGAGTAAAGGGAGGCAACCCGATATTTCAGAGTTGATACTGGTGAAAACGGGATCACAATTTTACAAGGGTAGTCGACCTTACAACACTTCGAATAAAAGAATAAACTTTAAAAAAAAAATGAAAAGAAAAAACCCCGATCACTGAACAGTACACTTCTGTTCTGTTTTTGCCAAGGGACTGCACCAGCTCTAGTCACTAATGGTATTTAGCAAATAAAAAGTCTAGCAGTAAATCGTCAATAATAAGTTCGACTTCCGTGTTATAACTCATTGAATTTGTTAAATTATAATTTCTCATACTTCACTTATAAGTTTTACAGACGTTCCTTCAAGATAGAATCATTACGTCCATTAGGCCCAAAACTCCTGCAGGGCGACAGAGATTGGTCGGCGGCAGAGATAGAACCCGCATATATTATGGCTGAACTAAAGAGGTGATTTCACAAACATTATAATCATTAAAAGGTGCATGAATACCATGTTGAATAAGTAAATAATAAAGTAATTGAATCTATTGTTGAGTGAATTAGCCGTTTAATAAAATCACTGTTTTAAATAAGTCAAATGTGCAATTTAATTTTTTTTTTAAGTTAAAATCTTCAACAAAGTTTAATGTAAAATAAGTCAAATCATGATGAGTGAAATTGAATAAGTCAAATTATGATTATTAAATTCAAATTATGTTTTAATATATCAGTAAAATTACACTTATCTAAAAATAGAATGGATTGGGCCAAGTCTTGAAACAAAATTAATTAGGCTTTCGCGTAAATGTCACTTATCCATAAAATTAGATTTCCTAAACACTGACCTGTAAATACATTTCAAGTGACTTAATATTCCTTTCTATAGTATAGATTTGCTCTAATTATAGATGGTTTATTCCTATAACTCGTTTATATAGATAAGTGAACAGTGTGAATTGTGTAATCAATTCAGCCTCAATTTGCGCATACAAATTTAATATGGAGGCCCTATCAATTATTTTGTTATATAATTCAGTGGTAAAATTATGATGACTAGGTCTAATTTTGAGTCAAATTATATTGAACAGGTTGAATCAACAAGACATAAGTGATCTAAACAAGACAATAACACAATAGGCGTTTTTGTTTTAAACATAAAACCAACGCAGTTGAAGTACTTCCAATAATGGAACATACAAACACTGCCAACATTCATATTGCGTATTGTGTGAATTATGTCTACAGACTGCTCCCATCCACATGCAGTTAGAATTGGGGTCAATACTGTTTTCATTTTCTTTGTGTGCATGTAAGAACATTGCTGAACTTTCACTCCAAAGGTCACTTGTGCGCTTAGTATGATGCCCCCCCCCCCCCCCCCCCACAAGCTCCTTTCCTTCCCGAAAGCCAAAACAAATAAAACGAGTTCTATAAATAGACCGCCGGTTCCAAAAATAGAGTTCCCATAATACATATAGACGAGAATGTCTCGGGTCATTTAGTTTATAGTGTCATGAACCTTCCAATGTCAAGGTCATTGTTTGGTAGGGTCAGAGTTCATTAGTTACGTGTGCCACTGGACATGCAAAAAAAAAGAAGGGGGGGGGGGGCTCGAGTGGCCCTCATGGTGCCATGGTGACCCGATCGCAAAGTAAATTTATAACAAAAGTGAGTGGCCCTCATGGTGCCAGGG
Organism: Anisus vortex; assembly: GCA_949126835.1. Lineage (NCBI taxonomy): Eukaryota > Metazoa > Mollusca > Gastropoda > Planorbidae > Anisus > Anisus vortex. The sequence goes on from OX421503.1 coordinate 40,596,227, forward strand.
TGACCCGATCGTAAAGTAAATTTATAACAAAAGTATCTTGTCAGAGACCAATTTGAGGCAGCGTTCACAAGTATTTTTAGGCCGCTGCATACGAGAGGATTGTGTGGCCAGATCAATTCGCCTTTACTTCTCCGCAACTGGTGCCAGCTAGCCTACCCATCTTAGCTGGGGTAAAATCCTAGCCTTTTACCTGGATTCGAATCCAGGAGCCTCGGTATGACAGTAGAGCGCGCTGCCTCTCGACCATTGTGTCCCCATTGTTTGCCGATCATAGCACATGTAATATAAAAAGTGTGCAAACCACTCGTCGAATCACATTCAGACAAAAGCGGGTGAAATCAAACCCTTGTGTCTGTCTTTTGATGTTATTGTTTTGTCTATTGTATGTCGACACCTGGTTTGAATAAAACATCACCACAATAGCCAGCAAGGGGGCTGTATTCTTCCCAGTTACTTGGCGAGCACATGGCTTTCTGCGATTCCAAGTTTTCTACGACTGTTCTTTTTTATAAGTTGTTCGCATTTAACTGACGCTACACAATTAACTGTACTTTTATAGCAAAGGGAAAGGTTAAGACAAAGAAAATGTAAAAAAAAAGGAGATGGAATGGCGCTGGGGGGGGGGGGGGCGTACGTTTCGAGGCTATGTGACGTAAGACAACAACGTCATCAAAACAAAAAGCAGACGATCTAAAACTAGATCAGCCCAGTCCTGGTATTGTTCTCCTCAGCACCCCGTTCGGTCGGACGAACAGGATAATTAAATCTCGAGGAGGTGGGGGGGGGAATCTGCTGGAAATGGCCTCACGGACATTCGCCTTGGTCGAATATTCTCGATTTCCTCACCATCCCTTCCCCCTTCAATACAGGACTTCAAACCAATAATATCTATGGAGATATAAGCCGGTTTGGAATTTGTACAAGTCATTCATAAGTTTGTGTAAACAAGCGTTCAGCCGTAGAGCTAAAAAAAATATAAACAGACATTCACGGTGTGCGCATGCGTCATGACCCTATTCACTTCGACCCGCGAATACATAACAAGCGTGAATTACAGGACACCACATTATTATGTATATCTTAGACGCCACTGAAAGAGCTGGGATTATAAATCGTATTGGTCACAGAAGTAATTTACCCGAAGAGGTCATAGGCAAGTGGGATTTAGTCCAGAGAAATACTCTACAATTTCGAGCAGTAAAAGCTTTCGATAAGATCTGTACCAGACGTGGCGTTAAAAAGGAAAACAAACTTAAATAGCAATGTCATCTGGTTAAGGAAACAAATAATACTTTGTCTCTTATACGATATCCGGGATAGGTCTATAGTCCGTACGAATACTCGCACGAATACGGATCTTATATTGGGTGGAAAATGCCAATCCGGTTGTTCCCTAAGATAACTAACTATATTACTTCACGAATTGCCAATGCAATCAGCGTTGCGCGTGTATGTTGATAAGTTCTACAAGTCATAGGTTGTCGGGCATCCACATAGATGAAGACTCGCGTGAAGCTACAATTTAGAGTTTAGCTAGATCTATTGAGCTTGTAAGCGAGTCTTCCCGACAAAAGTGAACGACACGCAGCATGAAAGTTCTGAGTTGGAATATTTGTTGAAACTATCATGGGATTATTAAGTTCTTAACATTCAAACAAAAGGTAACCCATTGATATTCAACTAAGCTTATTTCGCGTTATCCCATTGGCTATTTTAGCTTAGCCAATCGCCAACATCGTCAAGTTTCGGTTTCACTAGCTTTTGTTGTGGCTTTACTTAATCATAAATTTGGCCAATTCCGATCGTCACACTGGGAAAAGAATTATGTTTTTCGCTCAAAGGGAAAGAAGAATTGCTGAAGACAAGCACCTTTTTTGTATTGCGGATAGACAAAATTAAAAAGGCAACAATAATTGCTACCACGGCTTATAACCCTTTATAACATCATGGAACATCACTGGCGATGGGAATACAGATTTCTCTTTGTTTACGGTTGCATCTTTTGAAACATTCAGTTCTGAGTTATGGTCAGTAGATCCCCAGCAGACGTATATTTTCCATTTACAACTGTATTCAATATGCCCATTCTATTTCACACCTTTGTTACCGGGCCCTCCTCTAAAGCCTCCCTCCACCTGTGTATTGCGGAACCGGTACCAGAAGTTTGACATGACCCAGACAGGCGGGGTTGATCTGCTCCCACAGCACAGTGATGAAACTTAAAAATAGTTTTCTGTATATTGATTTGTATTCACGGAACAAAAACACAACAAACTTTCTAACACTAGTAGAAGAGGGGAGATAATGGAATTTCAGCTGTAAACAAAGGGGAGAGAAGCACAGTTCTATTTATAGTTTTTAAAACTGTACAGGCCAACAACCTGTACAACTTACATAATATCCAGGTGAGGGGCCAGAATACCCAGATCTAGGGAGAAATACCCAGGCAGTGAGCAACCCTGCACCATGACACATTGAAACAATAATATAAAAAACAAACAGGCGCACAGAGTATGTCGGCTTCACCCTACCGACTACCAACAACAACTCAGGTCTGAGTTGTTCGCAGTAAGTTGTTTTATTACCGAGAATCGAAACCAGAGAGCCAAACAAAAGGGGGAGAAAACGGTCGAACTTGCGTCCTATGATATACGCCATGGTTGAAAGATATATTTCGGTCGAACTTGCGTCCTATGACATACGCCATGGTTGAAAGATATATTTCGGTCGAACTTGCGTCCTATGACATACGCCATGGTTGAAAGATATATTTCGGTCGAACTTGCGTCCTATGACATACGCCATGGTTGAAAGATATATTTCGGTCGAACTTGCGTCCTATGACATACGCCATGGTTGAAAGATATATTTCGGTCGAACTTGCGTCCTATGACATACGCCATGGTTGAAAGATATATTTCGGTCGAACTTGCGTCCTATGACATACGCCATGGTTGAAAGATATATTTCGGTAGAACTTGCGTCCTATGATACACGCAATGGTTGAAAGATATATTTCGGTAGAACTTGCGTCCTATGATATACGCCATGGTTGAAAGATATATTTCGGTCGAACTTGCGTCCTATGATATACGCCATGGTTGAAAGATATATTTCGGTCGAACTTGCGTCCTATGACATACGCCATGGTTGAAAGATATATTTCGGTCGAACTTGCGTCCTATGACATACGCCATGGTTGAAAGATATATTTCGGTCGAACTTGCGTCCTATGACATACGCCATGGTTGAAAGATATATTTCGGTCGAACTTGCGTCCTATGACATACGCCATGGTTGAAAGATATATTTCGGTCGAACTTGCGTCCTATGACATACGCCATGGTTGAAAGATATATTTCGGTCGAACTTGCGTCCTATGACATACGCCATGGTTGAAAGATATATTTCGGTCGAACTTGCGTCCTATGACATACGCCATGGTTGAAAGATATATTTCGGTACAACTTGCGTCCTATGATATACGCCATGGTTGAAAGATATATTTCGGTCGAACTTGCGTCCTATGATATACGCCATGGTTGAAAGATATATTTCGGTCGAACTTGCGTCCTATGATATACGCCATGGTTGAAAGATATATTTCGGTAGAACTTGCGTCCTATGACATACGCCATGGTTGAAAGATATATTTCGGTCGAACTTGCGTCCTATGACATACGCCATGGTTGAAAGATATATTTCGGTCGAACTTGCGTCCTATGATATACGCCATGGTTGAAATATATATTTCGGTCGAACTTGCGTCCTATGACATACGCCATGGTTGAAAGATATATTTCGGTCGAACTTGCGTCCTATGATATACGCCATGGTTGAAAGATATATTTCGGTAGAACTTGCGTCCTATGATATACGCCATGGTTGAAAGATATATTTCGGTAGAACTTGCGTCCTATGACATACGCCATGGTTGAAAGATATATTTCGGTCGAACTTGCGTCCTATGACATACGCCATGGTTGAAAGATATATTTCGGTAGAACTTGCGTCCTATGACATACGCCATGGTTGAAAGATATATTTCGGTCGAACTTGCGTCCTATGACATACGCCATGGTTGAAAGATATATTTCGGTCGAACTTGCGTCCTATGATATACGCCATGGTTGAAATATATATTTCGGTCGAACTTGCGTCCTATGACATACGCCATGGTTGAAAGATATATTTCGGTCGAACTTGCGTCCTATGATATACGCCATGGTTGAAAGATATATTTCGGTCGAACTTGCGTCCTATGACATACGCCATGGTTGAAAGATATATTTCGGTCGAACTTGCGTCCTATGACATACGCCATGGTTGAAAGATATATTTCGGTCGAACTTGCGTCCTATGACATACGCCATGGTTGAAAGATATATTTCGGTCGAACTTGCGTCCTATGATATACGCCATGGTTGAAATATATATTTCGGTCGAACTTGCGTCCTATGACATACGCCATGGTTGAAAGATATATTTCGGTCGAACTTGCGTCCTATGATATACGCCATGGTTGAAATATATATTTCGGTCGAACTTGCGTCCTATGACATACGCCATGGTTGAAAGATATATTTCGGTCGAACTTGCGTCCTATGATATACGCCATGGTTGAAAGATATATTTCGGTAGAACTTGCGTCCTATGATATACGCCATGGTTGAAAGATATATTTCGGTAGAACTTGCGTCCTATGACATACGCCATGGTTGAAAGATATATTTCGGTCGAACTTGCGTCCTATGATATACGCCATGGTTGAAAGATATATTTCGGTAGAACTTGCGTCCTATGACATACGCCATGGTTTAAAGATATATTTCGGTCGAACTTGCGTCCTATGACATACGCCATGGTTGAAAGATATATTTCGGTAGAACTTGCGTCCTATGACATACGCCATGGTTGAAAGATATATTTCAATAGTCCAAAACATAATTATTTAGGCGAAACTTTTACTTCAAGAAATCCAACCAACGTAATTAATTTCGTTCAAATGTTCCAAATTACCAAATACCAATTTATCAAGTAAACTGGGTTCAACCTTCTATGGATACTTTTGGCTCGCAACTGTTTCCCATCATTCTATGGATACTTTTGGCATGCAACTGTTTCCCATCATTCTATTGGCTAAGTATATCCTGGTCAATGCTCGAAAGTTTCCGTGTCAATTGGACAAAAAAAAAACACAATCTATTTATAAAAGTGTTATTGGATTGGCCGACCCCCGAGTCACGTGGGACAGAAGCACGTGATAAGATAAAAATAATTAGAAAGGAATAAAGTACATTTTTTAAGGCTACTTTCGTGCCAGCGACAGCATGACCAGGGCACATATCCTTAACCCTTCATGCCTCAAACATGATAAGCCGGGCATTGTGTTGGCAACACGGTCACAATTGTAGGAAAACGCAATACGGGAATAACTTCAACTCATACATGCATACATGAACTTCCGGTTTACTTCCGGCAACATATTTAAATGAATTTTAAAAATATCTTACATTCAAAATAAGTGATTCTTCATCTTTTGGGAAATGATTTTATTCTTTTGTTTGGGCCTTTAGATACTTTTGTTAGTTACAGATTTATAAGGTTTTGATGTAAAAAAAAATGGAAATTGTGATGATAAAATGACATAAATTTATTGAACAGCATGACCCCAGAGAGAGTATAACTATAATGATATCGTAAAGATGCCATGAATTATGGAATGGCCAAAAAAAAAGTATTAGGACACTGCAAAACAGTCCGACAACAGTATACACAAACATGAATCAAACGTGTTGTCTAAGCAAGGCCTTGTTAATGCATTCAGTTCTACTCAATCCAATAGACCAATTCTACTGGTGACTGGTTAGGATTAATGAAAAGAAAGGTAGGGGGACACAAGAAGAAGAAACCACTAAGGTCTAGTCTCCCCCTAGTTATTTGGTTTCTCCCCATGCGCAAACTTTGACCTTTCTCTGTTATTCTAATGTTGAGGACGGTGGCAGAGCGGGCAGCGCCGTCCGACTGGCGTTACGAAGGTTCTGGGTCAGGATTTCTTTCCCGGGACCTGAATGGGTACATGAGTTGCCCATAGTAAAGGCGGCTAGGCACTGTGATGGACAAACATCCCTTAGTATACCATGGCCACAGAAACTGGTGAACGCTGCTTCACCGGCCCTATGGATCAATTTGTTCTAAGGGTACGTCACTCTACTGTTATTCTAATACTACACCGGACTACCCCCACCCCCGGGTCGAAAATTCATGTAATACACTTTGCGTTGGCTCTTCTATAATCTCCCACCCCAGCATAGAAACGTGTGCGGTAACGAGCAGTAGGTCTAAAATCTAAGCGTCTATATTGGGTAGAAGTTTTCATTTTGACTGGTAATATCAACCATTTCGTGATTTTTTTCTTGTTTGGTCTATGCTCCAAAATACATTGAAAGCCTCTTTCTACAGTAAAACCTGATACAAGTTACAACTCAATACAAAATTAAATATTCAAACTGCGCATGCGTCAATGTTCCGATTGACAAGGTTGACAGGCAGAGTCTAGTCGAGAGTACAAACATAAAATCTCGTCTGCTTTAAGATTACTTACTAGCTTGTGTCCCTTTTGTGTGTGAGCTAAAAATAAAACATCAATTTAAAGGCCTTTTTCTGCTTTGGAAGTAGGCTAGAATGTAGTCTAGATCTAGTAGCCTATCTTATACAGTTCAGACGCTCTTTCTATAAAGAAGATTATTGAGTACTACTCTTACCCGTGGTCTGAGTCTAGTTTTGCATTTAGATTAGTGTTCTAGTATAGGGGGGGGGGGTAGTGCTTTTTTTTCACTGGCCATCACAAAGTTAAAATGTTGTGCCTTGTGTACTCACCTGGTGGCAACGCCCCAACATCAGCTAACTAAAGTTACTAAAACACCCGCCATACCAATTAAATGTGAAATTATCGTCTGCTACATCGTAAACAAAAGTCCACTACTCACATTCAGAAAACTCAAATGAAGTCAAAGGTCAACCAATACAAAAACAATAAACAAACAAATACTCCCAAATTGTTTGTTTGCTTTTGGTTGTTGTTGTTTTTATAATATACCCCCCCCCCTTTTTCAGAACATGTTAAATAGTTAAACAGCGTTCACCAGCGTCCGTGTGTAGCCAGCACACTGCCCAGCCGCCATTATTGTTCCTCAAACTAAGTCCAGGGTTACCCATCTGTGTTGGCTAGATTCATATTTTGATTCTTGTTCATCATGACATTTAGACTGCTGACTCCAATGAGCAACACAGAGCAGAAGCAAAAGACACAACAGATTTGTGCCTGCACATTTCTTTATTATGTCTTTCCTTTCCTACATCATTCTTAAAAGTTCATTTGGTAAACAAACGCAGCTATATACAAACATACACACACACACACACACACACACAATCCCCGTTCCATGCCCACCCCTTCCATAATATATGAACCTAACAAAAAAAAAAGAATTAATTCAAATGAAAACACGCAGTTTAGTTTGGTAGAGAAAAGAACAAACCTAAAACATACAGAGCAGAAATTAAAGAGTTTTAAGAAAATCAGAACAAACCCAAACAATGAACTAGTCTAACTCTGCAATCAAAAACCAAACAAAAAAAAGAAAGTATGAAATTTACCTCTGTCCCGCTCTATTTACTGGCCTGGAAATAAATGTACACAGATCAAAAAATATCAACAAAGTTTTATTTCATGGGCATTCAAAAAATGGCTGATGGCAAGGAGAAGCGTCACAGGTCAGAGGTTACAATGGTTATGGTTGTGTTGCAGTGTAGTTGTAGGAGCGCAGTGATTGCACTTGGCGACACGGAAAACAAAATACTATAAGACTACACATAACAAGAAAACATTCCAAAGAACTATAATGTAGAGGTGAAAAGTTCCGCTCCGCTGCGAACAAATTGAGGAATGAAAACACACATGGCCGCAAGATAAATGATTGAATGAAAATAAATGGCCCCTAAAAAAATTATGGCGTCAAACATAATATGTCAACAATTTGTTCAGTGTCGAGTGACACAGTTCGTGGGGGACATACCTATCAATACCCAATGGTAAGGATCAATAACCTCCAAAATTAGGCGCACCCCTACCCCCAATCCACCCACCACCAGGGAAGGGCCAGGGGCGTTAGGGAAATGAAAAAATATCAAACAACATGACACAATTTATTAACAGAGGGAAGAAATGAAGACATGCCCCACCACCCACTAGTCTGTCCGTCCACTATACAATTATACAGTTACACGGATCGTCACATTTAATCTTGAAGTAATACAAGTCTGCGGCGGAACATTTGATCATCTTTAAAAGGAGACTATTATATCTGGAAACAAAACCTTGTACTAAATCACAGGGTATGCATAATGCCAGCCCCCGGGCCAAAACACGACCTGCCAATCCTCTTACTGAACTTTTTCTATTTCAAATTCATATTGTTTTGATAATGTATTTACATTCTCAGTTCATACGGCCCATCATAGACAGACAGACAGACAGACAGATAGATAGATAGACAAACAGACAGACAGACAGACAGACGGATATATATATATATATATAGATAGATAGATAGACAGATAGATACAGACATATATACATAGAGTTAGATAACTAAAAAGCAAGATATATAAAAATACAGACAAACGGACAGATAAATCATTGTACAGCTATTATGTAACTCAAGTAGTTCGAACACTATTGAGCAGTGACAAAACAGAAAAAGACTCCGATCCCCCATCACCCCTCCCTCCCAATTCCAGAAAATATGACAAGACAGATAAAAAAAGTATCTCGGTCATAGTCTCTATGAAACTGCTTATCTGTTATCATAATTTACAATAGTGTCAACAGTCACACAGACTAAAGTAGGTCGTCCTAGCTAAGGTAATAAAAAAACATAGTCAACTCAACCGCTACATCCTAGCACTACCCATCTACTACTACTACCACTGGAGGCGGATCATCACCCCACAATGCAACGCCACTGGGTGATCTGCCATAAATATATTTGTCTGATAACTGATTGCCCATTATACTCCTTCCACTGACTGTGCGAAACCGTTTGCTAAATACCCGTATGCTAAATACCCGTTTGCCTAATACATTTGTTGCATTAATTCTACCTACCGATATGTTTTTGTTGCTCACTGTTAAATGCGCTCTGAACTCTGAACTAAGAATATGTTTGTTGGCTCTGAACTCTGAACTAACAATATGTTTGTTGGCTCTGAACTCTGAACTAACAATATGTTTGTTGGCTCTGAACTCTGAACAAAGAATATGTTTGTTGGCTCTGAACTCTGAGCTAACAATATGTTTGTTGGCTCTGAACTCTGAACTAACAATATGTTTGTTGGCAGCGCAATCTAAATAAACTTGTTATTATTATTAAACTTATGATTTAAATCTCCCAGATTCAGTATTGTGTCAGCATTCCTTATTTTTGTTTTTATCTTCCCCACACGTTTCATTAGTGTTGAGTGTTGCGGAATTTTTCGAGCATAATCTAGCCTACATATAAACAAAAAACAGAGGGTTGAATAAAACTATAACAGTCAAAGTATTTAGACAGCAGCTGTTCAGTAAACCTGAAAATCCCAGATGTCTTTATCTGGGTCATGGGGCAACCAGGAGATTTTCTAGGGCTGACCTAGTTAACATTAACACGTGGCCACAAACATGACATCATCAAGGGGAAAAATTACAAACAAATGTATACTGTAGCTAGAGATACACATCTTTCTTTACAACATTTAGGCTACTTGGACATAGCGGAGTAGTGAGGTCATTGACTCCCTACAGCTGTCCCACACCACTCAAATAAAACCTTATCTTTCACTAATAGGAGATAAACCTAATGGAAGCGATAATCTAGAGAAATACAATAAACGCAGAGTTACATAGTTACGCAGAGTTACATAGTTACGTTTCAAAACGGTTAAAAGAAAAGAAAGTAAGATTAAACCTTGCAGACATACCAGACAGTTTTGACCCAATAGGCTAACGAAGTATAGTTTACCAGCCTCAATGGCGAAACCACTCAAGTGGATTGTGTGGCCAGCACAATGCCAAACTTCCTCATACTTTTGCCAGATGATTTCAGTGACATACATCGGAACTGTGGAGGCTCATGGCGCGCAACCCCACACCCAGACGATTCCACAACTCATCTATACACTTTTCGTCTAAGACACTTCAAGACACTTCCTCTACAGACAGTAGGGTCTATCGACTATATGTCTACCGCGAATACTCTCGGTAACTTCGTCTAATGGGAATCTCATTGTCTCCCTCGCTTCATCCCTCGCTTCATCCCTCGCTTCATCTCTATGTAGACCTATCTCTATCTCTCTCTCACATGCACACATATATATACAGTGTGACTTGTCAACTTGTATGACTCATCGACCATTCACCCAACAGACTTCTCACTGCTGCCAAGATGGAATACTTGTATAAACGACATTTATCAGGTCAACGTCCAATGCCCTTCTTTCAATGCTCACGATACTGTGTTTAGGAATATATGTGCTTGAGTTACTTGAAAGGTTTTGTGAGATGATTACTTAGGACGGCAGGTAAAAAATGCATAGCAAGTGCATGTATATGGATATGAGTATATCAAGGATAAATCTTCACAGACGCTGCCAATGCTGTAAGGCTAGCGAAATTACAAGAGCGCAAAGCAAATCTAATCGTCTTCCGATACTATGGAGCCAATGATGATATGGATAACGAAAGTAATGTACTGAGATAATAATTAATGCCATCATGAAATAATAAGTATAGAAAAACTACACCAAACATAAAAATACCTCATGGAGAGCTGGCGTTCAAAGTAGTCCCGGCTCTCTCTCTCCTGGATGGGATACCTGGGCACCTCAAACTTCACCTGTACAGCATCGTCCGAGAACATGGTGTAGTGGAGAGACGCCCCTGCCTTGGACAGCTCCTCGTCCAGGTTGCTTGGCCTGTGTCTGGGGAGCTTGGTCCTGGACGGTGAAAACGGGGGCGAGACTCCACCTGGAAAAAAAAATACGGCAGAACATGTTTGTTAAACAGCTGAACTGGAGTGATTAGTCATGTGCAGCGGCAGCTGCTAGGTATTTGCCCCCCCCCCCCCCCCTTTACTATATTTGGGTATTCTGGACTTGATCGGTGCAGATAAATGTCTTTGTTATGTTCATGTCACTACTAAATAAATTGAGTAAGGTGGCAACCCCAAAAACATAAAAAAAATAGTTATTTATAGGCCTATAGGGCTTCTATCCATGCCTTTTTACCAGACTCATATGTACTCTAGAAGATTATTACGTCCTCTTGTCCCAAAAACTCCTGCAGGGCGACAGGGATCGGTCGGTGTCAGGGATAGAACCCGCTACGTGTCGGTTGGTTTTTGGTTGACAGTGCGGGGAACTCACCACAGGACAAGCCGGCCGTAAGGGGTCAAGAGGTTAGCACGGATGGCCAGAGGGTGTGTAAGAGACAGAAGGGGGGACACAAGTCGAAGTCAGGACCGGTGTTGGTTAGATGGTGTTAAATAAATATATAGAAGTGGACGTTGATCTCACTTTAGTACATATATGGAGAAGATGAGGTGAATTGGTGTATGTTGATTTATGTTGTATTATAACTATATATTAAAGCGCTGGCCAGAAACTCGACTTCCTTGATTCATTGTTTGCGAGAGAGAGAGAGAGAGAGAGAGAGAGAAATGAAGTCGGCACGCACTCATGATAGTATAATAATAATAGTATGTCAAATATGTCACATCTGGCAAGACAAGAATACCAGTGACATTTATGGTGGCAGCGGTGGGATCCGAACCCACGCCTCCAAAGAGACTAGGCCTATGTATATATATTTACAATTTAAGACACATTTTCTACTTGTCCAGAAGATAAAAGCTAGATATGGTTTTACCAAGTTTTTTTTAACTGTGATGGCTAAGGTTATTTCAAGTTTTATATTTACAGACAAGACATCTATTAAAAGACAAGAACCAAAATCACTCTCGAAGATTACGAGCGCATGTGGATTTTTCCTTGCATAGGGAATAAGACACATATGTTTTAAGTAAGCGAGTGTCTATTCGTTTATTAATTCCATGAGTGACAAGTAGCGAAGGTGGTCCAAGTTTAGAGCAAATTTTCCCCCCAAAAATGCACAAGGCACAGAGGTCTGTATACAGTCGGAGCACCAATAGAGCTGTGATTTATACAATGCTCGGCCTTAGGATGTCTGGGTAGAAACATATTTAGAAATGGAAATGATACGAACATTTTGGTTGGAAAATCAAATAACCAAGCAGAGATTTCTTCCAGGATGTCATGATTAATAAATTGATCAGTTCTTTTTTATAGATCAGTGATTCGGCCTTTCATTGCCATAACAAAAACACCCATCTCGAAAAAATCCAATAACTAAATTTAAATTAAATACATTTTAAAAAGCATTGGTAGTTAGTGTGGTAGTAGGCTACTAAGAGACAGCGGCGTGGATAGGTCAATATGAATGTATAACTTACAGGAGATTTACTTAAACTAGTTAAATGGTGACACGTGTCAAACACATGTGGTGTATTTTAAAAACCTCAGCCTCAGAAATCTCTCCTGACAGAGTTGTATGTGTATGTGCGTGTCAATTTTGATGCATGTTGGTTAATATAAAGAGAACGTAACATTATTGTTGTAATTTTAACTTTTGCGAATTTATTGTGTTCGTACATGTGTCCTGGGTAGCTAGAATCCCCGCGTGCCGATCGGGGGGGGGGGGGGGGGGAGAGAGACTTTATATACCAGAGCTTCAATTCACACCATTTGGTCAACACTGGCTTAGCATGGGAAAATATACTTAAGCTTTTTATGACAAACTGATGTCAACAGACACTGACACTCAATGTACCGATTTTAAAAATCTCAGAATTTGAACTATGTCGCTGTTGCCACTGGTCAAACTGTACAAATGCGTAAAATAAATAAAAAGGAATTAATTATGATGTACGTTTTAGCCTTGGACAAGGACTCATTAGCTTTGTGGCAAAAAAAAACAAAACAAAAAAAACCTGCGTTGAATGATAAGGTGTTAAGTGTCAAAACATGCCATGGGGTGAAAGGTTAATCACACAGCTGACAATTTCTCAATGCTAAACTATTTTCCTATATAAACAAGTTCCCCATAAACACAAAGTTTCTCTTAGAAATGCTTTCTATCCATTTTATTATTTTATCCATTAGTTTTTGAAAGTTTGTGTTTTTGACAACTCACAAAGGAAGAAACTCACAAAGGAAGAAACTCACAAAGGAAGAAACTCACAAAGGAAGAAACTCACAAAGGAAGAAACTCACAAAGGAAGAAACTCACAAAGGAAGAAACTCACAAAAACTCAACAGTTCTAGAAATAACTTTATAAAATAAAAGGGGAAATAACCTAGCCATATATAGTAAGTAAATAAAGTAAAGCTGGGACACCCTCCATACCCGGGAAAAAATCCTAGCCTGCACCAGGATTTGAAATTTGAAGCCAGGACCATCGCTGCCGCACGGACACCGTGCCACCCTCCACTAGCCATATATATATATATATATATATATATATATAGAGAGAGAGAGAGAGAGAGAGAGAGAGAGGGGCCTATATATATATATATCGGACATCATAGAGTGGTGAAATCTGTTTGAACTGTCCTAAAGACCTACAGGTTTCTATAAAAGGACTGCTTCTATTAATAATTATAGCTCCAGGCTATTCACCTAAAGATTACCGGAACAGCCATTTCCATTTTTTTATCATCATCATAAACAATCCTTTGACCGTTGGTGTGGTCGTTGGGGGGAGCGAGTGGACACCTCAGCAGTCAACTTTCTCCACTATTGCATATCTAGAGCTGGGTTGTCAATAGTTGAGTCAACTGTATCCCAGTCCAATATTGCTATGTTATACTTCTATTGCAAATCAGTCAGGTGAATAAAAATTATCTTCACCAAACATAGTGGATTCAATTTCATACACTTCAGCACATTGCTTGGAAAGAAGAAAATGTTCAATTCTAGCCTTGCACTAGCACTGTCTTTGAGACTTAACAAAAAAATATATACATCAAGTACCTGGAGAAAGTCTAATGTTGGTTTATGTTTATATTCAAAATGTATAGCCCAGTATTCTGTTGTTTATGTTTAGTTTAAAGGTACATTGTAATAGTGTTGACAAACTATGCCCTACTTTTGTTAAGGTACATGACATGGTATTTGTATGTTTTGATTGAATTGACCTAGAATTGGTGAAGTGTGTTACATAACTGGTTCATTCACATTTGGACATAATGCTCTAACAACCTTACACATCTGGTTCATTCACATTTGGACATAATGATGAAACAACCAAACAAATACCTGGTATTGTATAATCTGAGTTTGTTATTTTTTTAAATGTCTGTACTCCAGGAAACATAAAGTATCAAAAATTGTTGGAGAGGTACTTATAAACTGTTGGCACACTGAATAAATTAGAAATCATAATTTAGCACACTACTATAAATTAATTGCCAAATTATGCAGTAGACATCAGGAAACAAAACAAATGAATACTGAAAAATATTTCCAACAACTCTAACTATTTAATTCAAAAAGTATTCCCAGATAACTCATAGTATCTTATAAGATACAGCCCAGCATACAAGATACAGCCCAGCATACCAACACTTATAATGTGAAGTCTAAACATGATGAAAAAACATCCAAGCAAGAATTATTTCAATGAGACATTCCACAAGCTGGAAATATTGGAATGTTAAGTCCAAACAAACAAATTGCCAGGCTAAAGGAACTTCAATGGCTGTAGTAAAAGACTTCATTCAAGCATGACTGAACTGTTGCCTGGTTCTGTTACACTTTGTTTAGGGGCTGATTCCATTGTCGGGGGGGGGGGGGGGAGAGGGGCTGATTCTATTTCTGTCAGAGGGTCTGACTGTATTTCTATATCATAGGGCTGATTCTATTTCTGTTCAGGACTTTCTTATAGGCAGAGAACAAACAGTGATAATAAATGGCTCTAAGTCATCACCAATAACAGTAAACTCAGGAGTTCCACAAGGAACTGTTCTAGGACCCCTACTATTTCTAATTTACATTAATGATCCGCCAAATTGCATCAACACAGGAACAAAAGTAAGATTATTTGCAGATGATTGCATAATTTATAGAATAATAAAGACAGGAAAAGATAGTGAACTTTTACAAAAAGACCTGGATGAACTACAAAAATGGGAATCAAACTGGAGTATGTCTTTTCAACCAGAAAAATGCCAACTTATAAGGGTATCCAAGAAAAAGAAACAAATAATAGCAAACTACTTCATTCATGGTAAAGAACTAACAATGCTTAGTATCTAGGAGTAAAAATAAATGATAAGTTATCTTGGAACCCCCATATTTATGAAGTAATTAAAAAATCAAACAAAACATTAGGATTCATAAAAAGGAACTTTTACAAATGTAATAAGAACATAAAACTAAAAGGCTATCTCACATTAGTTAGGACTATACTAGAATATGCAGCATCTGTATGGGACCCATCAACTAAGGAAAACATGTAAAAATTAGAACAAATTCAAAAAAGAGCTGCAAGGCTCATAACTAGCGAATATTCCCAGTTAACAAGAGTAACACCATTAGTCAAATCACTAAACCTAGAAACACTAGAGGACAGAAGGGCAAAGAGTAAAGTAGTAATAATACATAAGGCATTAAACTCTAATTTAGAAATACAACCCAATAACAACCTGTTGCGAAGCTCAGATAAACATAAAGACAAAAACACTTTCCTTCTCCCTTATGCCAGAACAAATGCATATAAGTACTCCTTCTTCCTGAGTGGCATTCGGGAATGGAATAGGTTGCCTGAACAAACCAGGAAAACCAGTAACTTAACATCATTTAAAACATTAATAAAAATGCAAGACTAGACTCGGACCACGGATGAGCGTAGGACGCAATAATCTTCTTTATAGAAGGAGCGTCTGTAATGTATAAGATAAGATAAGACTGCATTTCTATATCATGGAGCTGATTATATTTCTGTCAGAGGGTCTGACTGTATTTCTATATCATGGGGCTGATTCTATTTTTAGCAGGAGACTGAGTTATTTCTTATCTGCAGCTGATTCTTTTTTCTGTCCAATTTTTTTTCCTCTCCCTGTTTCAGTTATAAATCCGTGTCATTATTTCAATCAATGATTATCTGAACTTAAGACTTCCCTCCCTTTTTCTCTAAAAATCAATAAAATCATTCAAGTTTTCTTTGAATAGGGGCTTGGTTGTTGTTTTTTGTAAATAAATCCTGCAATAACATTAAATGTCTTGAAATTTTCTTTCATTGTTTTCTTTTGAATTGGTGCCGTCAACAAATGTGTTGGGTTATTTTTTTGTTAAATAAAGCTTGCACAGAGATGTTTTCAACTCAGGTGACTAAAGTACTGCAGCTGATGAGATGCATTGGACCAGGGTTTCCCCACAAAAAAAAAAAAAACAGGTCACGACCCAGTACCAGGTCAAGAAATCAAAATTATGCCCCCCCCCCCCTTAAAAGAATAGATACCGGTAAGTTTAAAATCTAGAGCAGCTTCTAGAACTTTACTTGTGGCAAACCTGAAACTTGTGGCAAACCTGAAACTTGTTTGTTTATCTTGAAGCCCAATTTCAGCCTAAGCCCTCGAATATAGACATCAATATATTATAATATATCCAAACTGTCTGGAAATTCAAGTGTTTTATGTTACAGAAAGGTGATACAAATGTTAGTGGGTGATGATATAGGAGTATATTAAAAGCCATGTCACTGAAAACAAATGTTTGGGAAATGCTGCTTTGCACTGCAGTCTGTTCGGTATGTACATTTGTAGTCATGGAAACTAAACAGGATACAAATACAGCTTGCTTTACTTTGTAAACATAAAACTCAGCCTATGTAACATGCACACGGCCCCCACACGCAGCATACATGCAAATATATTAAACCATTTTTTTTAAAGACAGAAGAGAAATTTGAAAGGTGTGTGAGAGGAATTAGCTGTGAAAAAAGGAGGTCTGCTTACCATTTTCCACGGGGCGTTTCTTGATGGCCTCATTCACCTCTCCATTGTTCATGGGTTCATGGTCTCTACTAGTTGCCATGTGACTGTCTTGGTAACTAATGGGAACACTTGTGGCTGTGTTACTCTTTCTATACTCTTCACTTGTGTAGCTTCCTTCTCTCTTTATATTTATTGACGTGTATCAAAACTGTCAAACTTGTTTTTTATTAAGCCTGCAAAAAAATAAAAAAAAAATAATAATTTTTAAGTAGATTCTAATTATTATCAAAACATAGCTCAATGGCCTGTTTTTTTTTTAAAGGCAGGCGTCAAGAGAGATTTGAAAGGTATGATATGGGAATTAAAAAGAATGGCCTTCTGTTAAGTAGCATGTTTAGTGCATAATGCAGCAAGAAGACTATGAAGTTCACATATCCTTCTAACCCCCCTCCCCCCAGGGTCCTCTAATCAGAGCATTTGATTACCTGGCCTGAATAAATGCCAGCGGAGCCTCATGCACAATCAAGTCCAGCACAGAAAATCCAATGCACACAAATTTTACCCGGTTCTCCAAAGTTTGAATTCATATCACTCTATCATGTTGGCAGTTTATTCAATTTAATGCCATAAATATGTGGTTTTTTTTTGGTTTAATAGTAACAGACAATAAATTTGTCTAGTCTACAGACAGACTAGGCATATTTTCTGGATATTGCGCTCAATCTTTACATGTAATGTTTTATTTTAATTATACTGACTGTTATTAAAATGTACAAAGACCAGTACAAGTCTCTATTATAATGGCTTTCAGTACACTCATAAATGATTTGCTATATAAGAAAACCCATCTTGTAAAGTGTAAAGCATTTGTTGACAATGTGCAAACCTATTGTACTGTAGTTATACAACTACAACGTCCTGTTGTATAGAACAGGGACAGGGAAAGTAGTGTAATCTTATAGGCAGCTATTGTGAAGGTCTGGCAGTGTAAGAATAACTTGAGCATCAGACTGAAGCTAGTATTATAGTGAGCTGGCTTTGGTATAGTCTAAATCTAACACAATAAAACAGAAATAGGGCTACACACTTAAGGCTTACTATAAGCTATAGGCCCAGGCCTAATTAAAGTCTGACTATAAACTAGCCTATAGCCTATCCTATAGATCATAGACTATAGGACTATAGGCTATAGCTATGGCCTATAGTGCCTACTTAAAAAAAAATAACTTTATTAAAGAATATAATATAGTTAATAATATTTTAATATAGTATATATTATAATAAGATATATAATCTAGGCCTACCTAGTCGTCCTAGTTAGAGTTAGGCCTATCCGAATTATTCGGGCAATTTTAATGTAGGCCTAGTCAGTCCTAAAAACTAGCCTAATTAAATTTACCAAATAATTTAAAGTCAATTATTAGGCCTACACTTATGATAAAAGTCTTATCCAGGTATCCACATTCACATGTAGGCTAGGCCTATAATGTAGGCCTACATATTAGTTATTAGCCTATAAACGAACATCATTGTGCGAAAGACCTGGGCCCTGGACTGACTGGAATGGAACATAACTAGTAGCCTAAATATGTAAATAATTTAAAATAATAGGCCTAAACACACTTAACATAGCCGTTCGCCGTTCGATCTGCTCTACAATTTAAAAGTGTCTAAAGTAGATTCGAATCATAACAATTTTATTGAACAGTGCAAGTCGAAATTGTTCTGAAATAAACTTACCGCAAAATATGAAAATATGCACTATCAGAAAATGATCTTTAAATTATATTGTCATCATTGTGCAGCCATCAGCTGTTAACTTGTGTTAGAATTTACTTAGATTTGACGGGTCAAGGTAGTTCCAGTGTTTATGTAGGCCAAGTGACTGCTGCGTAGTTATACGTCACTGACCAGGGGAGCCTACCCTCGTTTTATAAACAGAATAATATCTCGATAGACGGAATACAAAATAATCTCCATAAAATATTAATTTTAATAAAACAAAACAAATCTTTATGTCCTAACTCTAAAAAAAAAAAGTATTTAGATCTATTTTAATTTAAAATTTTATTTGCTTGCGTTAAAGATCTCTAAACGTCTTTTGTTGTAGCCTATCTAAAACAAAGTTGCAGTGACATTGTGACATAAATATTAAAAAAAATATTTTTATTTTTAAATTGACTTGAGAATAGATTATTAGACTCAACTTAGACAACTGTACAGCGTTTTAAATCATGTTGCTTGTTTTCCTGCTTTGTCCAGGCAACCCATTCCATGCCCGTTATCCACGCATGCCTCAAATGCGTTCGCCCTACGTATTTTTTTTCTCGCATATGGAATAAGAAAATTTGATTGTAGGGCCTACTGTCTATCTTATTTAGATTTTTGTTTACTTTAGGCTATGTTCGTAGGCCTTTTAGCCTTTTACTAATTTGCTCTTTGCTCTACTTAGCTATATAATCTTAGTGTTTCTAGGTTTTTCAAAACTTCAGGGTAAAATTGTGCATTAGTTAAGATAAAGCATAGTATTGCCCCTTTCTCCTTTTTTCCCCATGCACTGCTATAACCCTACGGTGCACTTTATCCCTACCATGTGGCACATCCCAATTGTGCACAGTAGGTCTATCGATATTCTACCATACACTATATCCCTACCATAATATGCTATATCCAAATTGTGCACTATATCCCTACCCTGCACTGCATCTTCACCGTGTGCTATATCCCAGATGTGCACTGTAACTTCACCATGCACTATATCCCTACCATGTGCTATATTATTATCCCAGTTGTGCACCGTATCTTCACCATGTGCTGTATCCCAGTTGTGCAATGTATCTTCACCATGCACTAAATCCCTACCATGTGCTATATCTCAGCTGTGCTTTATATCTCTACAATGTTCTGTATCCCAGTTGTGCACTGTATCTTTATCATGTGCTATATCCATGTAGTGCATTGTATCTTCACCATGTGCTATATCCCAGTTGTGCACTGTAACTTCACCATGCACTATATCCTACCATGTGCTATATCCCGATTGTGCACTATATTCCTACCATGTGCTATATTATTATCCCAGTTGTTCACCGTATCTTCACCATGTGCTGTATCCCAGTTGTGCAATGTATCTTCACCATGCACTAAATCCCTACCATGTGCTATATCCCAGCTGTGCTTTATATCTCTACAATGTGCTGTATCCCAGTTGTGCACTGTATCTTTATCATGTGCTATATCCAATTAGTGCATTGTATTTTCACCATGTGCTATATCCCAGTTGTGCACTGTATCTTTATCATGTGCTATATCCAATTAGTGCATTGTATCTTCACCATGTGCTATAACCCAATTGTGCACTGTATCTTTACCATTCACTATATGCCTACCATGTGCTATATCCCAGTTGTGCACTGTATCTTTACCATTCACTATATCCCTACCATGTGCTATATCCAAGTAGTGCATTGTATCTTCACTATGTTCTATATCCCAGTTGTGTGCTGTATCTTTACCATTCACTATATCTCTACCATGTGCTATATCCCAGTTGTGCACTATATCTCTTCTATGTGCTATATCCTTACTGTGCACTATATCCACTTCACGCAGTAAATCCCTACTTTGCACAAAATCCATACAGTAAATCCTTACTTTGCACAAAAATCCATACTACGCAGTATATCCAAGTTGTGCACTGTATTCCTAACATGCTCTTGAACTCTATTATACATTGTATCCCCATCTTTAATTAAGTGACCACCCCCTATCTATCCCTAAATTGCACTAATCCCTCCATACCCTTTCACTTTGACATCATGGACATGAAACTATACTCAACACTGTACCATGAATACTCTGATAGATATATACCTTGTCATGTTTTTGTGTTTTTACATATACATTATACATTGACAAGATTTATTTAAAATAAAAAAAATCAACTAATTCAGTTATGATATAAAATATTTTATTTTGTTATCCAGTTGCTTTTTTTTTTTTAATACACACATGTTAAAAAAAAGTCTCTTCGAAAGTTTAGTTTTAAAATGTAATTCTTAATAGACAGTTTTTTTTCAAATACATTTACAATATGGGAGATAACCATTTCTCTAACTTTACAAAATAGATAATTATTTTAATACATTTACAAAATGGCAGATAACCTTTTCTTCACATGTAATAAACAGGGAGATAAACAGTTGCATGAGCACTGTGCATCCTTTGATCACATACAGACAATATCATACAGAGAGTGAAATGTCAAGTTTGGCAAGAAGAAATCCAGAAGGCCTGTGACCAGTGAATGTGATTTTTCCTTAACTTGATTTAAAAACTGTACATTATCAATAATTATTCCAAACTCACAATAGTACATTGTCCCACAGACATAATAGTCGGCCCCAGATCTTTTTATGAATTAAATATACAAACGCAGGGAAAAAAAAGTACATTTAGAATTTCTAGATAATTAAGATATAAGAAAATGAAAGCCCTATAATTTAGATCAAACCCATTATCCCTAAATAAAAAATTTAAAAATTTCGATCATTACGATGCTTACACACTGCACCTTTATGAAGTAAATGACCAGAAATTAGGACATATTTAATTTATACAGCAGATATAGTGGCAAATTAAGACAAATTATATGCTGTTAGTTAATTAATGTTCATTAAAGAAAATGATGGATATGACAAAGAAGGAATATGAAATTGGATATAACATGATGGACACAGGATATAATTTTTAATAGGATATAACATGATGGACACAGGACAGAATTAGAAATAGGATATAAGATGATGGACACAGGACAGAATTTTTAATAGAATATAACATGATGGACACAGGACAGAATTTTTAATAGGATATAACATGATGGACACAGGACAGAATTTTTAATAGAATATAACATGATGGACACAGGACAGAATTAGAAATAGGATATAAGATGATGGACACAGGACAGAATTTTTAATAGAATATAACATGATGGACACAGGACAGAATTAGAAATAGGATATAAGATGATGGACACAGGACAGAATTTTTAATAGGATATAACATGATGGACACAGGACTGAATTTTTAATAGGATATAACATGATGGACACAGGACAGAATTAGAAATAGGATATTACATGATGGACACAGGACAGAATTAGAAATAGGATATAAGATGATGGAACTGACTAATGATGAAATTTATAGAACGTCGGTACTCAAATAGGTTTTAAAACAAAGATAAAAAAAAATGTCTATGACCCTTCAATATAGTTTCAGGTCACACTGTATAATGGACGGCTGAGAGATAGTTGGATCTCATTACAATAAACACTGGAGGCAGAGACACAAACAAACCCAAGAAAAAAAACAACAACAGCCATCACTAAGGACTACAGAACTCAAGACTTACACATGTAGCATCAAGTTCAGTAATTTACAAACCAAAACTAAAAACTTGGACCTCTTGATATAAATTCTCAGACAAAACAAAAACCCTAATGTCTAAATTTGTATTTGCATAACTTGCACACTATTTATTCTTAGCCTATAGATTGTATCCGTGTTCTTAGTTGTATGTTAAATGCGCTCTGAGCTTACATTATGCTTGTTGGCAGCGCTTTACAAATGTCATTATTATTATTATTTATGTGATAATATGTTATAAATAGTTAAACAAAGTATTTCCTGATGTAAGTAAGTAAAGTACCCATCAGACCAAATTGATCCATAGGGCAGGTTAAGCAGATATTGGCAATTTCAGTGGCCACTTTATACTAAGGGATTGTGTGGCCATTGAGGTAGCGTTCTCCAGCTCAATGCCCAACCCGTCTTTACTTTACCCAAACTATAGTTAGGTACCCATAAGAGCTGGGTAGACTCACGGACACCCTACAGACCCGAGAACAAATCCTAGCCTTCACCAGGATTCGAACCCAGGACCGTCGGTGCGCCCGCTGAACACGCTGCCGCTCGGCCCCCCTGCCCCCCTTATTTCCTGATCTAGTGACTTAAAAATAAGATTGTAGTTCTTCACAATGAACTTTCACCTTGTGCTGATCTTATATAGATCTAGTGATTTAAAAAAAAAGGTTGTAGTTCTTCACAATGAACTTTCATCTTGTGCTGATCTTATATAGATCTAGTGACTTAAAAATAAGATTGTAGTTCTTCACAATGAACTTTCACCTTGTGTTGATTTTATATAGATCTAGGTTTACAACAAGTTACTTTTTTCTTCTCCAATATAAAATCGATCATTCATCCTTTTAGTATTTTTTTACATGAAAAGCTATAAAGCAAACTATATGTTATCTTATATATTACAGACAATACTTCTATAACATTCTTACATAAACATACTTGAACAGTTTAAAGTGTATTAATACATAATACATGTAAGTGACATTAATTTCACAAATATTTTATTCCAACATGAAAATATTTACTTACAAAAAAAAATGGACGCTGGAAAGGTTTTTGCTATTTAAATAGATATTAATGACGTAACTTAATAGAGTCAAGCTGTAATATTAGTACAAGTTTTTGACTCAAAAATTTGTACTGAAGAAATGAATCGCGCTTTATTTATTGTTATTTTCTTTTGAAAAATAAAATTTATTCTTGGAATAGAAATGTATCATTTATAAATTTTTCACTCTGAGAAATTTTCTCGTTATCTTTTCAGAATTCAAAATATAATTTCCACTTCTCATCTCCCTTGTTTGAGCCCACCAAAACAGTTCTTACCATGTTTCAAGTCTGCTAATTGTGATAATAATTTACACAGTTATGTAACAGAGTAACAATAAAAGTTTACAGTAAATTTGGCTGCATAATGGGGAGAAAAACTACAAAATTACAAAAAAACAACAATAAAAATAATTTATGATAGGGTTTAATTTTTTATGATAGTTTTATGTTTCTTTATGAACTGCAACCAATGAAATGGAACAGCCAGGTAATTGGTTCAAGAACTAATATAGTACAGCCACAACCTTGACTTGGAGTTTCTTTAATATTGAAATAGGAATTGGACCAAAGTTATACTGTGTTACACTCAATATAATATACTGTGGTTGTTAAACACTTGTACACTGTATACATTCTCAGTCAAGTACAATCAATGTAAGCCTTGTGAAAAGGAGCTATTCATGCTAATGTTTTTAGGGAGGCCAATGTCTAGAAAATTCACACACAAGAATTTTCATATAGCAGTTTTTAATGGGCGGGGAGAAGGGAAGGGGTGAGAGATGTAAATTATAAAAAAACTAGCAAAATTGCCCGGCGTTGCACATGGTAACAATGAGTCTACATTTTTATGACAAAAAAATACTGTAAGGAGAATTGAACCCAGGCCACCTGGATGGCAGGAGGGATTTGAACAACTATACTACAGAGTACACGTGTGGGAACAAACAAATTGCAATAGTTAAATATGTCTTTTAGGTAATGAGGTCACGAGTCTTGATATTACCAATGAGCATCAAAATTTATACAAACATCCAACTTTATATATATTATATATCAAATTTGAAACCATAATAGTATTAAATATTATTTAGTTACCGTATATACTCGCGTATAAGTCGCACTTTTTTTACAGAAAATTTCGACAAAAAGTAGGGGTGCGACTTAAACACCGGACACTGTTTTTGAAAAGCTCGAAAAACATCACTACTCTGTCATAAAGTTTCCTACATAACCCCTATAGTTGATTGGAGTTATGTAGAATTATTAGGATATGCCTTTATTTGATTATGTTTGCCTTATGCACGATTAAAACAATTTTAGGGTGAATATTTAGTAACTTTTATGTTTAAAGGTTATGCATTTTTGAGATATTAAATGGCAGTGTAACCCGGGAAGTCGGGGTGCAACTTATGCACGGGTCAATGACAACCTATAAGGAAAAAAATATTAAACTAGGGGTGCGACTTATACACCGGTGCGACTTATACGCGAGTATTTACGGTATTCAGTTTTCTACTCTAGGCTGCTGGTTATTCCCCCTTTTAATTAGTGTTTTTTTTTTTTTGTTTTGCATATAGCCCAAGGTCAGCATCAGTGGAAATATACCGGTACACTTACGCACAAAAGATCATGCATTCAAGTGCTGACAGGCTCACAATGTAGGCAACAGATGCAGAAGACAATACAAATGGGAAATGAAACATATTATCAAGTTCATGGCTATAATATATATATAATTATATATATATTATTTGTAGACCATTTTGTTTTTAATATCAATTATGGAATGGGTTTTATAGGGTTCAACAGAACTTTGTACACTTTGCTCTCAACTCTTGCATCAGTAACAAACAAACTACAGAATGTTCCAAATTTTGCGCCTCAACCGCAGAAAAGTCCATATTTGCACCGCTCGGCCATAGAATGGTCCAAATTTGCACCTCAACAGCAGAATAGTCCAAATTAGCAACAGCCTAGGCCACTATTGCAGCTCGACTGCTTGCTGATGGCATACACGCAAAGGCTGAACCATATTCACATGTGTAAAGCTTGACCCTGACAGAGCCTCACTAGTCTTCACACTTAACTCTTTAATGGCTCTGAGTGAGTGCTTTCTTTGCCTGAAATACAATTTAAAAAATACAATAATAAATAGACCTACATATTTCATAGAGTTATAGACAGAACATTACATTTAATACCATACATTTAAGAAACCTTTTGCACTAGCCTAGATCAAGGGTTGTCAACCTTTTGATAATAGTGTGCCAAAGTGGGATTTCTAATTCATTCAGCGTGCCAACAGCCAGAAAAGTCAACCTACACTACCAATAATTTTCTTGTAAAAAAAAAAGTCTTCAGTTTAATTTTTTGTGGGTCTTCTGCGTGCCATCAAAAATCATTTTGCATGCCAAATCTGGCAGTAGGTTGCCAACCCCTGACCTAGATAACTTTAAATTGCCTACAATGGTATTGTGTAGGATCTGGTCACATTTACATAAATAGTATCTTTACACATTTTTACAAATGACATATTTT
Source organism: Anisus vortex (assembly GCA_949126835.1). NCBI lineage: Eukaryota > Metazoa > Mollusca > Gastropoda > Planorbidae > Anisus > Anisus vortex. The sequence goes on from OX421503.1 coordinate 40,622,357, forward strand.
ATATAGCGCTATTCATAACAATGAGTCTTACATTTACCCTATGTTATTGAAATAAATCGAATACCAGTAAATATGTTTTTTATTTTGTTTTAAAATGTCAATATTATTTGCTTGTTTAATCGTGTTCCCAAGTTCTTTCCACCACGACGCTGTAGGAGAGAGCCGTAAATGTTTTTCTTTTTACTTTTGGTACCTTGAGTTGTTGATGAATTTAGCTACAAGCTTTGATTAAATATAGACCTTAAACTTATTATAGAAAAACAAAAATTACAGTTTAAATTGAGTCAACAGGACCATCACACTATTAAGGAAATTCAGTATGCATCACTTTTCACAATGGCACTTTAATTTTTTTTTTTTTTTTTTTAATCTTTTGAGTGTCATCAAAATGTCAATGACACTAGTTTACAGAAGACATTTAAAACAAGATTTATGGTGTCTCTATTGCCATTTCCACTTTGTGTGTTATACACGTCTCTGTTGTGTGTCAAGGGACCTGTTACAATGCCCAGATAAGCATAAGGACAAAAACAATTTCAGTATCCCTTATGCTAGAACAAAGACATATAAGTACTCTTTCTTCCCAAGTGTCATTCGGGCATAGAATGGGTTGCCTGAACAAGCCAGGAAAACCAGTAACTTAACATCATTCTAAACATTAGCAAAGATGCAAGACTAGACTCGCCCCACAGATGAGCGTAGAATGCAATAATCTTCTTTATTGAAAGAGTGTATGTAATATATAAGATAAGATGTTATATACATCATTTACCACACAGTAAAAACAATGGGACCCATCTGTGGCCTCTTTTACTATGGGCAAAGCTCTCAATTCTTTTTTACTTTATACATTGTAACTCTGTAAGTCATAGGCACTCTTAAACAGGGTAGCCAGCTAAATGTGATAAAATTTATGACTATAATTTAAAAATAATACCAACAACTGGTTTATGTACACTGCAATGTACACATCGGGCAGGCTGGAACTAGCCCGCTGGTTTAGCTTGTGGACCATTTCTCTAAGTTGGGGAAAACTAACAGCATAATTCAGAAACTTTAATTAGAATCACAGACTAGACTAAAACACCAGGATCAAAGTAAAGTAAAAAATAAAGGTAAGGTTTTCAGACCCATTTGATTTATAGGGCCTGTTTGTTCAACCATGTCACACTAGGAGATTGTGTGGACAGCACAACCCCTAGCCACCTTTACATATCCCCATCTACTGTCAGGTACCCATCAGAGTTGGGTAGACTTAGAGACACCCTCCAGAGCTGGGAAGAGATCCTATAGCTTTAACCAGGACCAGGGACTGTCACCATGCAGTTAAGAAGAGCCGTCTATTCAATAAGAAAGTTGTGATCCTTCTTAGACCCCCCTCCCCCCTTCCCCCTCCCCGCCTCTCCAGTGTTTACCTCTTTCTGAGCCTCCTCTATTGACTTCATTTCCTCATATCTATCTTTGGCATTTTTCAAAGGCTGGACCATGACCTCATCAATTTGAGTGAACACCTGAAGAAAGAAACAATGGACTTTTTTCATTACAATATCATAGAATGTAATAGAGTCAATACTGTCATAGTAAGTAGTAGAGTAGACACTGTCAAAGACTAAAAAAAAACTAGTTTGACACTTGCACACATTGAATTCATACAAAAGGTTGTGCATTGTACATTAAAAGAATAATGTGTCCCTAAAAAAAAAGTTCTACAAATTAAATATGAAATATAACCAGATGAACAATACAAGAAAACAAATACACATAGTTAAATATACATCCACAATATAAACTAAAGACTATAGACTGCAAGGTGGTTCATTAAAATTCAAAGTCTGATATATTTAATGCATGGCAGACAGAAAAAAAAACATGTTTAATACATTTACAGAAAGAAAATCCGAAGACAATAATTCAATAAATTTTTAAAGGCTCTGAAGTCTATACTAACAAGCTATGACATAATAAAGGCTCTGAAGTCTATACTAACAAGCTATGACATAATAAAGGCTCTGAAGTCTATACTAACAAGCTATGACATAATAAAGGCTCTGAAGTCTATACTAACAAGCTATGACATAATAAAGGCTCTGAAGTCTATACTAACAAGCTATGACATAATAAAGGCTCTGAAGTCTATACTAACAAGCTATGACATAATAAAGGCTATTAAGTCTATACTAACAAGCTATGACATAATAAAGGCTCTGAAGTCTATACTAACAAGCTATGACATAATAAAGGCTCTGAAGTCTATACTAACAAGCTATGACATAATAAAGGCTCTGAAGTCTATACTAACAAGCTATGACATAATAAAGGCTCTGAAGTCTATACTAACAAGCTATGACATAATAAAGGCTCTGAAGTCTATACTAACAAGCTATGACATAATAAAGGCTCTGAAGTCTATACTAACAAGCTATGACATAATAAAGGCTCTGAAGTTTATACTAACAAGCTATGAAATAATAAAGGCTCTGAAGTCTATACTAACAAGCTATGACATAATAAAGGCTCTGAAGTCTATACTAACAAGCTATGACATAATAAAGGCTCTGAAGTCTATACTAACAAGCTATGACATAATAAAGGCTCTGAAGTCTATACTAACAAGCTATGACATAATAAAGGCTCTGAAGTCTATACTAACAAGCTATGACATAATAAAGGCTCTGAAGTCTATACTAACAAGCTATGACATAATAAAGGCTCTGAAGTCTATACTAACAAGCTATGACATAATAAAGGCTCTGAAGTCTATACTAACAAGCTATGACATAATAAAGGCTCTGAAGTCTATACTAACAAGCTATGACATAATAAAGGCTCTGAAGTCTATACTAACAAGCTATGACATAATAAAGGCTCTGAAGTCTATACTAACAAGCTATGACATAATAAAGGCTCTGAAGTCTATACTAACAAGCTATGACATAATAAAGGCTCTGAAGTCTATACTAACAAGCTATGACATAATAAAGGCTCTGAAGTCTATACTAACAAGCTATGACATAATAAAGGCTCTGAAGTCTATACTAACAAGCTATGACATAATAAAGGCTCTGAAGTCTATACTAACAAGCTATGACATAATAAAGGCTCTGAAGTCTATACTAACAAGCTATGACATAATAAAGGCTCTGAAGTCTATACTAACAAGCTATGACATAATAAAGGCTCTGAAGTCTATACTAACAAGCTATGACATAATAAAGGCTCTGAAGTCTATACTAACAAGCTATGACATAATAAAGGCTCTGAAGTCTATACTAACAAGCTATGACATAATAAAGGCTCTGAAGTCTATACTAACAAGCTATGACATAATAAAGGCTCTGAAGTCTATACTAACAAGCTATGACATAATAAAGGCTCTGAAGTCTATACTAACAAGCTATGACATAATAAAGGCTCTGAAGTCTATACTAACAAGCTATGACATAATAAAGGCTCTGAAGTCTATACTAACAAGCTATGACATAATAAAGGCTCTGAAGTCTATACTAACAAGCTATGACATAATAAAGGCTCTGAAGTCTATACTAACAAGCTATGACATAATAAAGGCTCTGAAGTCTATACTAACAAGCTATGACATAATAAAGGCTCTGAAGTCTATACTAACAAGCTATGACATAATAAAGGCTCTGAAGTCTATACTAACAAGCTATGACATAATAAAAGCTCTGAAGTCTATACTAACAAGCTATGACATAATAAAGGCTCTGAAGTCTATACTAACAAGCTATGACATAATAAAGGCTCTGAAGTCTATACTAACAAGCTATGACATAATAAAGGCTCTGAAGTCTATACTAACAAGCTATGACATAATAAAGGCTCTGAAGTCTATACTAACAAGCTATGACATAATAAAGGCTCTGAAGTCTATACTAACAAGCTATGACATAATAAAGGCTCTGAAGTCTATACTAACAAACTACGACATAATATTTAGTGTATAGTGTTGTTTAATAAAAGTTACATAAATAATTATATTTGTGCCATTAAATATCAGTAAAAAAATAGAATAAACTCTGCATAAAAAATAAATTTTATATTTTAATTCTAAATGCAAGAACCAAATGTACACAAGTTATATTTCTTCCCAAGTGTTCTGAGTAAATTGTAATTTATAATATTGTCTTGGTGAAGTTTGAAGTTGTAACCCTTCAATGATAAAACCAAGTAGTAAAAAGAGTATATGATAAGTAACCCTGAACACATGTTAAGAAATTACGATGTACATTTATTCAAGGGCAATAACCTAGTAAAAACTCAATAATTATAATAAGCTTTCCACTGTGTCTGTCACAAATGTATTACCTCCCCTGCATGGTAATGGTAAACAGAACATATTCTAACCTTGGCTACTGTTTCAAACATTGGGATCAAGACAAACTTGATGAAACCAATCTGTGCAGTTGGCTTGGTCACCTTGTCTCTGTCCATGAAGGGAGCCACGGGTAAGCCCTCAATCTTTTCCCTGTCACTCTTTCAAAATAAAATCAACAAGAAATTAAATCACCACAAAAAGAAAATCTTTTTGCACAAATCCTGTATTGGCATTTCGTTTTTTGGGCAAAACTTTTAAATTGACTCAAGTTAAATTTTTATCTATCACTAAAATTTTGCCACACACAAAAAGAACAACATTATAAAATAGTGGTAATTAAAATGACTATCTGGTAGTTGGGGTGGAAATATAAGGTTTAATATGATTTAAGTCAGACAAGGAAAGAAAACTTAGCATACTTAAACATAAGAGATTAAATGATTCACAATTGTGAGGCTACCCCTTGAACCGGCCCAGAAGTCGTCAAAAATGATTTCTCATTGTGGATAAAGACAAATGAAAAAAAATGGTTCTAGTTCATTTTGAGATTATAATTGATTTTTAATGTTAAACACCTTAACTTATATCTGTAAAACAGATTTTAACTAAAATTAAGTTTTTAGAAATTACATTAAAATGTGTTTTTATACATCTTATTCAAGAGTTCATAAAGTCTACTGTTCCAGTTTAATGTTTTAGTTGTGCCTTTTAACAAAATTCTAACAATTGAGACCATTACCCCAACACACACAAAAAATGATGGTAATAATAAAAAGTCAATACCTGATTGAAATATTCTTCCAACAAACAATCAACCCAAGGCTCGGAGACTTCCATTGGACGAACTTCATTAGAGATATCACAGCATTTGATCAAAACCATCTTTAGCTGAGGAGGGAAAATACAAGTTATGAATTGAACTTTTGACCATCTAATATCTAACAGACTTATGGCCAATAATGTCTCAATCAAACACTAGAGAATATTTTAAATAATAAACACACTGGTCCTAGATTACTGTCAATGCCAAGCAATATGTAAATATAATTTGTAAAACTTCTGCTGATTAAGATTTATGAGAATGCAAATGCTTCGATCTACTTCAGATGTCAGCAAAAAACTTTAAAAAAATATAAATTTGTTAATTATACGTTGAATATAAAATATATTCAACGTATAATTAAGTTATATTATAACTTTAAACTTGAGATTGAAAGCTTTAATTAAATAATATCTGGTATTGGTGGGAAAAGTTATGAGAATTGGATTGTATTTGTTTAACAGAGATTTCAGCAGAATTTGAGAAAAAAAATGAAAATATTTCTTCTCTGTGTAAATTTAAATTCTACGGGATTGATGATACACAACTTATATTAGAGCCTACATTACCTTAATTCTTAGGCCTATAATTAAAGTAACATGTAATTAAATCTAAACCTATATTGTGTAGCTTTACATCCACAAGTAGGCCTACAGCTACTACAGACCCCCCAAAAAAAACCCAACAATTTCTGAACTTCTAATGATATTTTTGTATATATAGTATATTTATATTATATTTTTAGTTCAAGTCTAAGTGAAACTTGAGGAGTGTCACGAATAAGGCATTAAAATTACAATGGGCTTTTTTATCCAAATTTTTCAGATTTCCTGTTTTCTTTCTTTTACTTTTAATGAAAAAATTGCATCTTGATGAACATTTCTTAATGAATAAAATGATTGAATTCTATGCATATGTAGATTTAATCTGTATCAGAAATATTAGAAAATGAGTTACCATAATTCTATATATATGTAGAATTTAATTAAATTAAAATTTCTACTGCGTCAAGGTTATTCGCAAAGCTATTACTGACCGTGTCAAGGTGGTCTTTATTCTTGTCATCAAAACCAGCAGCCAGTTTTTCTTTGAAACTCTCCATTATCTCAGCATGCCTGGCCATGTCAGTGGCAAGAATCAGCATAGTTATTCCCTGGTGTCAGAATTAAGTCGTTTTTGTAAGCAATGGGCAAACTGAGATTTTAGATTACATGTTGTTTTTAACACAGATATAATCACAGAAACAAAAGCCTAACAGTTGTACTCTACAACACTGTTTTCAGGAAACATCCAAATGTTTGCAAGTATGACATTTTGTATAGTCTCTGGGAATTAAAGTCCTGTATTCTTATCTTATACTATGCTACAAATGTTTCTTTTATACACAGATGTTGTATCCTGTGCTTATATAAATTTGTGGCTTAGTTCTACTTTTGGAATATTAATAAGTTTATTTCATGTTATATAGATTATGTTTTAATTTTCCTGAAAGCCACAGTGGAAGAAAGTAAATTAATGTCAATTATTTTGAGCATTTGCAGAGAGAATTTTATCTTTTTTATGGCTTTCTTAGTATTTTATTATTTATTATGTTTTATTTCTAAGAATTTCCTTGATGTGTAGCTGGCTGGTCCAGCGGTTAGTTCACCAGCCTGTCAACAAAAAACCAACTGACAGGTCGCGGGTTCTATCCCTGCTCCAGACGGATCCCTGTCGCCCTGCAGTAGTTTTGGGCCTAGTGGACGTAATAATCTTCTATCTAGAAGGAATATCTGTAAACTTATACGAAGCTTATAAGATGTACTATTACAAATCTGTTATTAAGCCTTTAATTTATCATTGAACAATGCAGGGAGAAGATAAGGGACTGCATTATTTCACTGTAAGCCATGGCTTGGGACATTGGTGAATCTAGGGACATTTGTGTTTATTTTTTCATTGCTCTATGAAACCTATGATGGCAAAATTAAAAGATGATATGATTCTTGGGTTTAATGAACGACACAACACAACTTTGAATGTAGTTAATAATAATAGCATGGATAATTAGTAAACATTGTTCAACTGTATGAACTTTATGTTTATATTTTATATTTAATACATTTTAAAGGCAAGTAAATGACATAAGTAGCTAAATGTGCATTATATAATAAATTAATAATGTTTAATTGTAGAATATGCATAAATATTCTCCCATTGTTGTTCTTTTTAACAGTATATTGTAAAAAAAAGTGTCATAGGCCTACACTATATAAATGAACAAGATATTAATGAGAAAATAAAAGTATAATATATTAAGCAAAAATGGGTTGTATTCATGTCTGTAATGTAAAGGGTAAATTTAAAGCGAATTTGAAGACTAATTCTTATGAATAGCGCTATACAAATATGAAAATTTGTAATGGACAGTTGTATATTAGAAGACATCACAAGAGTGAGTTTTTAAAGATGTGCATAGACTCACAGCTCTAATTCTCTTGAATGTATCTTTGTCAACATAAGCAAAAATATTTGTGTCAGGATTAGACAGGATCTGAAAGGCCACAGCACAGTGGTGATTCTCCAAAGGTGAAATATCATTGTATCTGATGGCTAGTTCTGTTCTTGCATTGATTTGATAACTGAAACAGGAAACAAATGGAGAAAAGAAATGAATACGGAAAGATCATAAAATAACAATGCTTTAAGTTGGAATAATTTCTTTCAATCATATCTTACATGTTACAGATGGCCCTTATTCTATAAATAGATTATTGCGTCCATTGATTATCCATGGTTTGATTCTAATTTTTGATCCGTGTTTTTAAATGATGTTACTCTACTGGTTTTCCTGGTTTCTTCAGGCAACCCATTTTCCATGCCCGGATGCCATTCAGGAAGAAAGAGTATTTATATGCATTTGATCTTACATATTAATTAAGGAAAGTGTTTTTTTTCCTTATGTTTATCTGAGCATTACTTTATATATTACAGACACTTCTTTCTATAAAGAAACTTATTGCGTCCTAGGCTCAACCGTAATAGATTGTTATTGTGTTCTAATTCTAAGTTAGTATTTAATGACTTGTGTAGTATTACTACTTTACTCTTTGCCCTTCTGTTCTCTAGTGTTTCTAGGTTTATGTAATCAAGTTAAATTTCCATTTGTTTAAATCAATCAATTATAATCTTATCTTATCTATTTAGTGCTTCTGGGTTTATGTAATCAAGTTAAATTTCCATTTGTTTAAATCAATCAATTATAATCTTATCTCATCTATCTAGTGTTTCTAGGTTTATGTAATCAAGTTAAATTTCCATTTGTTTAAATCAATCAATTATAATCTTATCTCATCTATCTAGTGTTTCTAGGTTTATGTAATCAAGTTAAATTTCCATTTGTTTAAATCAAACAATTATAATCTTATCTCATTTATCTAGTGTTTCTAGGTTTATGTAATCAAGTTAAATTTCCATTTGTTTAAATCAATCAATTATAATCTTATGTATCTAGTGTTTCTGGGTTTATGTAATCAAGTTAAATTTCTATTTGTTTAAATCAATCAATTATAATCTTATCTCATCTATCTAGTGTTTCTAGGATTATGTAATCAAGTTAAATTTCCATTTGTTTAAATCAATCAATTATAATCTTATCTCATCTATCTAGTGTTTCTAGGTTTATGTAATCAAGTTAAATTTCCATTTGTTTAAATCAAACAATTATAATCTTATCTCATCTATCTAGTGTTTCTAGGTTTATGTAATCAAGTTAAATTTCCATTTGTTTAAATCAATCAATTATAATCTTATGTATCTAGTGTTTCTGGGTTTATGTAATCAAGTTAAATTTCCATTTGTTTAAATCAATCAATTATAATCTTATCTCATCTATCTAGTGTTTCTGGGTTTATGTAATCAAGTTAAATTTCCATTTGTTTAAATCAATCAATTATAATCTTATCTCATCTATCTAGTGTTTCTAGGTTTATGTAATCAAGTTAAATTTCCATTTGTTTAAATCAATCAATTATAATCTTATCTCATCTATCTAGTGTTTCTAGGTTTATGTAATCAAGTTAAATTTCCATTTGTTTAAATCAATCAATTATAATCTTATCTCATCTATCTAGTGTTTCTAGGTTTATGTAATCAAGTTAAATTTCCATTTGTTTAAATCAATCAATTATAATCTTATCTCATCTATCTAGTGTTTCTGGGTTTATGTAATCAAGTTAAATTTCCATTTGTTTAAATCAATCAATTATAATCTTATCTCATCTATCTAGTGTTTCTAGGTTTATGTAATCAAGTAAAATTTCCATTTGTTTAAATCAATCAATTATAATCTTATCTCATCTATCTAGTGTTTCTAGGTTTATGTAATCAAGTTAAATTTCCATTTGTTTAAATCAATCAATTATAATCTTATCTCATCTATCTAGTGTTTCTAGGTTTATGTAATCAAGTTAAATTTCCATTTGTTTAAATCAATCAATTATAATCTTATCTCATCTATCTAGTGTTTCTGGGTTTATGTAATCAAGTTAAATTTCCATTTGTTTAAATCAATCAATTATAATCTTATCTCATCTATCTAGTGTTTCTAGGTTTATGTAATCAAGTTAAATTTCCATTTGTTTAAATCAATCAATTATAATCTTATCTCATCTATCTAGTGTTTCTAGGTTTATGTAATCAAGTTAAATTTCCATTTGTTTAAATCAATCAATTATAATCTTATCTCATCTATCTAGTGTTTCTAGGTTTATGTAATCAAGTTAAATTTCCATTTGTTTAAATCAAACAATTATAATCTTATCTCATCTATCTAGTGTTTCTAGGTTTATGTAATCAAGTTAAATTTCCATTTGTTTAAATCAATCAATTATAATCTTATGTATCTAGTGTTTCTGGGTTTATGTAATCAAGTTAAATTTCCATTTGTTTAAATCAATCAATTATAATCTTATCTCATCTATCTAGTGTTTCTGGGTTTATGTAATCAAGTTAAATTTCCATTTGTTTAAATCAATCAATTATAATCTTATCTCATCTATCTAGTGTTTCTAGGTTTATGTAATCAAGTTAAATTTCCATTTGTTTAAATCAATCAATTATAATCTTATCTCATCTATCTAGTGTTTCTAGGTTTATGTAATCAAGTTAAATTTCCATTTGTTTAAATCAATCAATTATAATCTTATCTCATCTATCTAGTGTTTCTAGGTTTATGTAATCAAGTTAAATTTCCATTTGTTTAAATCAATCAATTATAATCTTATCTCATCTATCTAGTGTTTCTGGGTTTATGTAATCAAGTTAAATTTCCATTTGTTTAAATCAATCAATTATAATCTTATCTCATCTATCTAGTGTTTCTAGGTTTATGTAATCAAGTAAAATTTCCATTTGTTTAAATCAATCAATTATAATCTTATCTCATCTATCTAGTGTTTCTAGGTTTATGTAATCAAGTTAAATTTCCATTTGTTTAAATCAATCAATTATAATCTTATCTCATCTATCTAGTGTTTCTAGGTTTATGTAATCAAGTTAAATTTCCATTTGTTTAAATCAATCAATTATAATCTTATCTCATCTATCTAGTGTTTCTGGGTTTATGTAATCAAGTTAAATTTCCATTTGTTTAAATCAATCAATTATAATCTTATCTCATCTATCTAGTGTTTCTAGGTTTATGTAATCAAGTTAAATTTCCATTTGTTTAAATCAATCAATTATAATCTTATCTCATCTATCTAGTGTTTCTAGGTTTATGTAATCAAGTTAAATTTCCATTTGTTTAAATCAATCAATTATAATCTTATCTCATCTATCTAGTGTTTCTAGGTTTATGTAATCAAGTTAAATTTCCATTTGTTTAAATCAATCAATTATAATCTTATCTCATCTATCTAGTGTTTCTAGGTTTATGTAATCAAGTTAAATTTCCATTTGTTTAAATCAATCAATTATAATCTTATCTATCTTGTGTTTCTGGGTTTAGTTATTTAACTATTGCTGTTGCTCATGTCAGTTGATTGAAGCAAAAGAAATGGGAATGTTATCATACGTGTTGTTATATCCAGGATGATCCAAGTCGTGGCAGACGGCTGCAGTCAGTAATATGCCCAGATCTTCTGTGGTCATTCTTTCCCACAGTTTACACAAATGGATCATTCCATACATCATTTGTGACACACAGAAACAATGGCGGAAATTGTGAAATGGGTTGTTTCGATAATTTTCTTGAACACAGAGCTGTAGAAACAAACATTTTAATTGAACAGTTAGATCTTTTTAAAATAATTTTAAAACATGTCAAACTCAAGAAAGAATATGTATATAACTATAACATTTAAGATCATCATTGTCTAACTCAAGAAAGAATATGTATATAACTATAACATTTAAGATCATCATTGTCTAACTCAAGAAAGAATATGTATATAACTATAACATTTAAGATCATCATTGTCTAACTCAAGAAAGAATATGTATATAACTATAACATTTAAGATCATCATTGTCTAACTCAATAAAGAATATGTATATAACTATAACATTTAAGATCATCATCCTGATACAACAGCCATATAGAAACTTGCTTTTCGACCTGATGCTAAGGTCAAGATATTGCATGCAGACTTTTTTGTAGCTGTTGCCGTCATTTGAATTCAGAGTGTTTGAGAGATTTGGTGTTTGGGGAGGTAGACATTTTGTATGTTCTGAAGTGCCGGACAGTCAAAAAGGTTATGGGTAACTTTCATTTTGGTGTTTACAGAGGGGGCGGGGCATGTCATCGCTTTTTCATAACATTTAAGATAAGATATTTTCAGATATCCCACAAGTCTATTTTCGCTTTCTGATTAGGGTTTTAATTAGCATTAAATAATGTTACATTGCTAGTTTTCCTCACTAGTTCAGGCAACCCATTCCATGTCCGATAGTCACTCGTAAATATATATTTTTTTATTTGAATGTGTTCTTTCAGAAAAGATAAGATAGGCTACATTTTGTTATTGCCATGTTTTTTTCTAGCAGTCTTATTTGAATAAGCTATTTAATTTATTAAATTTTGTTTCTTTGTCTTGGATACTCTTAACAGTTGTCATTTTTCTGGGTGATAGCACATATGACATACTCCAGCTAGATTCCCATTTTTGTAATGCGTCTAGATCTAGGTCTTTTATAAGAGTTCACTATCTTTTCCTGCCTTTATTCTTTAATTTTATTGTGTTGTTGTAGAAGCTTGGGCTATAAAATAATACATTTGATATTTTCTATCAATATGCGATTGAAAACTAGCAACTTTTAGCTACCAACTTGACCGACAAGGCCAAAAAAAACACAAGTTCTTATCTTCTCTTGCCAACTTCAAGTTTTTAAAATTCAGCATTGTATGAATTCTGCTAATGAGAGAATAAGTAACTGGAGGCGGACATCTTGATTGAATCTGACATTCCTTTTACAGGAGTCACTTCATCCGGGAAATGATGTCATCCGTGCTTCTGATTGGATTTCAAAACCTCCCAAAAGGGAGATTACAGCGTATTAGTCTCGCGGCAGAAATCAGCAGACCGTTTCATCAAGTATGCTCGAGGGATCCTCGACACGGTTCATTGGGTTATCCTGTTTATTGAAATGTGCTTTTAGAGTTTCTCTTTGAAGATCGCGTGGGGATGTTGGACACGCGACCCTGCACGGAGGGAAATGATTGGATGGGAGGGGATCCCCAAGAGAGAGCCCTTCAAGTTCATTGGCGTCTCTCATTAGCGACAAAAAGGGAGGGGATCCCCAAGAGAGAGCCCTTCAAGTTCATTGGCGTCTCTCATTAGCGACAAAGTTCAAATTATTGGCGAGAACACTATTTTTTTCTTTGCTATGGAATTTCTAATAAAACCATTTATTGTAAGGGAGATACTTAATATCTATATGGACGTAATTCGTAAAAAAAAAACAACAACAGTTTCTCCGTGTATTTTATCTTTTTCAGTGGTCAATCTGTAAGAAAAATATTTCTTGTAGGCAGTTTATAAAGAATAGATCTACTACCCGTTCATTATGGTTTTTTGGGCTAATCTGGGCAATATTGATCTATGTTGAAGCAGTCTGAGTTAGCTCAGGTCAGTTTGAGCTAAACTTAGCTTTGTCCCTTTATCTTTGTTCTAGATTGAAGTCAGACAATGTTTAAGGTAAACTACCTTCTTCCATTTTTATGGATAGAATCTGTTTAAGATTTCTGCTGACAGGCGTTAGCCTGCTTCCCTCCCTTCTCCAGGGGTCATACTATTCTGGACATAATAAGCACGTGCGATGTTAAATTACACAGCACCGTGTACATCCGGGCCGCCACTGATACAAACCAGTGTTTAGGTTGAGCGTTTATAGATGCCTTGTGTTTGTTTGTTGCTGTTTTGCAACTAGCGTTTACTGATTTGTTAAAAAAAAAAACTACACCCAGTAGTCTGGACAGTTAATAATGGACGGGCAAGTGCGTGAGGAACTAAATTAATGAGCAGATCTGTGTGTGTGTGCTCAGCCTGTAAACAGCATGTACACTTCCAAGGGGCAATAATTACTAGCGAAATGCCACTCCAGTCGAGAGAGAGAGAGTTATGTTTTCTTTGCTGGGAGCAACAATTAGTTTAATTGATCCCTTGACAACTTGATGAGATTTGGGGGGTGGGGGTGGGGGACAACATCTACTCCAATGGAAGGAGGCGTCTGGGGTAGCAGGGCAGACAAAAGACAGACATAAGACAGACATAAGACAGACATATGACAGAGACGAGTTCATTAAAAATAAAAAGAACGAAGGTTGTAGACGGATTAGAGAAACAGTAAAAATGAACTTGACAGAAGATTTGTAAAAATGATAAGAGGAAGAAGAAAATCATGGAAATGTGGATGTGTGGGGGGGGGGCGGAGGAAGAAGGGATATATTAAGAGAGAGAAAGAGAGAGAGAGAGAAATATAAGATATAATAACAAAGACAGAAAGTGTTACAGTTGAGAAAACATGTTTGGTGTGGTTTGAGAATAAGATACAAGAAGGGGGAAAGAGATATAATAAGAGGGACAAAAAATGAACGAATGGTGGACGTTAAAAATATAAACTTGACATAATCCATATAGATAGACAGACAGAGTGACTGACAGATAGATTTATAGATAGACAGATAGATAGATATACAGAGAGACTGACTGATAGATAGATAGATTGGTAAAGAGACAGATAGATAGATAGACATATAGATGGAAGAATAGATATATAGATAATTGATAGATGATAGAAAGATAGATATTTAAAGAGACCAATATACGAAGCCAGTCCTCACCAACCATCGCTTGAGTACTATTGGATTAATGTTGAACTCTTCAACCAATCCCAGCTCGTGATACATATGCTCCAATAAACTCAACATCTGCAACACAAGAAGAGAGATCACATTTTATTGGTTAACAATTTGCTAGAAATTTACTCGACATTAGATAATGGTGAAATGTTACGATGAACTTTTGATAGTTTAGAACAAACTGATGCAGTTTGGCGACCCTTGTGTCTATTGAGTTGGCAAATATAGTGGATATATACAATATACATATATATACAAGTGTATACCAGGGGTCGGCAACCTTTTAACTTATATATTAGAGACGCTCCTTCGTGGTCCGAGTCTAGTCTTGCATCTTTATTAATGTTTTAAATGATGTTAAGTTACTGGTTTTCCTGGGTTGTTCAGGCAACCCATTCCATGCCCGAATGCCACTCGGGAAGAAAAATTACTCCTATGCATTTGTTCTCGCATAAGGGATTGGGAAATTATTTTTGTAATAGTGTGCCAAAGTATGATTGCTAAATTCACTCAGCGAGGCAACAGCCTAAAGGTCATTCTGCTCTAGCTCTCAACTTCTTGCAGAAAAGACTTCAATTGACTTTTGTTGTGTCTTTTGCGTGCCATGGCATATTGTTATGCGTGCCAACTATGACAAGCGTTGCCGACGCGAGTGTAGACTTTACTGAATGTGCAGCATCCACCCAGCAAACATACATGCTGTGAATCAATTACCAGTCAACGTTATACTTTCATCAATATGATATATGATGGAGTGTATGACGTAATGTATGATTCAAAATATGATTTCATATAAACTCGCATCTCTATGCTATAAATGCCTCAATGACTCTGCCCCGGACTACCTAATTTCCTGTCTGGAAATCTATACAAAACCACGCCCACTTCGATCGGCTGCGGACAAACTCAATTTGATGATCCCGCGGACAAAACTCGTGACAGCTGGTCAGCGGGCGTTCACCTACTTCGGCCCCTCCGCATGGAACACCCTGCCACTCCAGCTGCGACAAAGCTCGAACTTTAACATTTTCAAGACCGGACTCAAGACTCACCTGTTTCTTATGGACTCCTAGCTCACTCACATTTTTTTAAATATTTGCCTGTTATTGTTATCATCGTTTGTAATTGTTAAGCGCATAGAACTGATTGCGGGATATGCGCTATATAAGCTTCATTTATTATTATTATTATTATTATTATGTCATGTACGAAGTAACTTACTTCATTAGGTTCCCAGTGCCAGATGTCAAAGGTCGGCTGCTTCAGGTAGTCAACAGTTTCTTGTGACAATGTATACTGTAGGCATGTACAAAGTAAAAAAACACCTAGAGATATTATTAGGTCAACACTATAGGAATACATACTTAGCACCAGTACATGAACAGTGAAGAGTTCCTAACTATTGGTACATTTCTATTATGTACGTATTGAATGAGGTCTTTTGGACGGTAGATATAAATAATATATTAACTGAGTTGATTCTCAAAGTAGGCCTACATGAATCTTTGATAGTTACCAATAGTAGAATATTGCATACATTTCATAAATGGGTAAGTACATACTAAATGAGTTTAAGTAAAGTATCCCGTCGAACCAAATTGAGCCATATGGCCGGTGAAGCAGCGTTCACCAGTTTCTGTGGCCACGGCATAGTAGGGGATTGTGTGGCCAGCACAATGCCAGGCCGCCTTTACTATACCTCAAACTACTAAAGTCATCAGAGCTGGGTAGACTCAGGGACACGTTCCAGACCCAAGAACAAATCCTAGCCTTTATAAGTATTTGAAGTCAGGACCTTTGGTATGGCAGCTCGGCCAATGAGGTTTATCATTGTAGAAATATATAATGTTATAATAATGCATAGAATAAAATATAACATGTAATACAAGAGCAACGGCGGTTCTTTTCTATAGCAGTTTCTAGGCCAGTTGTCCAGTTTCTACGCAACGGAATACGGATAGTTCCAGTCTAAAAGTCCAACCGTCTTTTTGAGTGTGTACAACAGATGTCAGACTTAGCCACCCCGGAGATAGATCTTAGGAAGTCTAACGCTAGACCACGCAGCGGCCCATAAGGAAATGAATAACTTTTCCGTACGGCTGTGTTCTGAATTTGAACAGCTTCATGAAATTCTTTGTCTCGTCTCTTATATCCAGAGTTAACGATGCGGCTTTTTGGAAATCTGCATAACAATAGTTTGGGATAGTGAAATATTGTATTGTAAGTGATGTATAAATAGAAACTGATATTGTTGATAAATTGTAAGAAGCCAAGGATACATCACTTTTAGGGACATATTATGTAGAGATACAAAATGAATGAGAGAAGATAACAATATCTAAACAATCTCTGGGACAGAATATCCTTAATAATTGCAGGCCCTCAAGAAACCATGGCAACAATCAAACGGCGCAAACTGACATGGTGCGATCATGTGATGCGGCATAATAACCTGACAAAAAAAAACATCCTCCAAGGCACTGCTGGCTTGACAACATAAAATATTGGACAAAGCTGAAAATGACTGAACTATTGACAGCCGCTCAAGATAAGCAAAGGTGGAGAAAGATGACTGCTGGGGTGTCCATTCGCTTCCCTAACGACCTTAACGGTCAAGGGATTGATGATGAAGCAAAGCCAAGTAGTTTAATACGATTATTACAAAGAGATTCCTTTAAAAACAAAAAGCCGAAATAATAATTAAAAACCAATAGAGTAATTAAAATAAAACAATTCATTTTTAACAACTTGAAAGTAATTAACTGTTTTTCTAAAGTATATTCATTGGTCAAGGTAGACTACTTTGTACTTTGAAAAAAAACAACAAATTCTGACTACATAAACTATAAGACTATTACACGATAGCGTTTCCACATAAACAATTAATTTGTTCAATGTACGCATTACGCCAAATTACTTATCGCATTAAATTATACACTATTTTAGGCAACACATTCTAGGGCCGAATACAACTCGGAGAGGAAAATATTGTGAGGTCGGCTGCTACTGCGGTTAGTTCACCGGTTTGTCAACAAAACGGTCCGTGTTCTAGCCCCGCCAACCCTGCAAGAGTTTTGGGCCTAGTGGACGTAATAATATTCTATCTAGAAGGGACGTCTGTAAACTTATAAGACTAAGTTGTATTGATATTTACTGTATTAAACAGCAACAACACAACAAGCAGCGCAGTTATTTTTCTGATAAATTTGAATTTAAAGCACTAGGTAAGTCTAGCGCAAGATTCTAATTTAAATAGCGATAGCATACTCCCCCCCCCCCTTTTTTTTTTTCTTCACCCTAAAAAAATTGTAAGTTTAAGTAAACAAAAATAAATCAATAATAAATCAATAAAACAAATATAAATCAATAATAAATCCTCGGCGATAGATGTAGTTATGTCCTAGTGTCGGTAATAAATCAAGTATCTATGATTAGAACCAACAACACATTTGTGAACAGGACTAGCGGTTGCTGTTGATGTGGTTTTGAAGTCGGCTCACGCAATACTCATCTATAGATGTGACAGGCGATTGTACAACTACGGTCATCTCCCTGTAGAAGTACGGTAATCTTACATCACTCAACAACACCATGGAATCTTGACAACAATCAAACATTATGGACTTCCACTTTACCGTCAACTACACGATAAATGGCCCGAGCCTCCTTTGTTTTGTCAATAACAATTTCCCTAATAGCTTGTAAAGATGGTATTGATTTCATTTTCGTTATAGATCCAGTTCATAAAAAACAAAGCAGACATCCTTTTAGGTATTAGCCAAAACGTAAAAAGGTTGATTAAAAATGCATTAGTGTTTTTTTCAATTGCACTTTATATAATAGCATTGATGTACCTGATACAGCCTAACTGTGTTTATAATTTTATAAAGCCTGACTGTTTATTTCATTCGCTATGAAATTTTCAATGGGCTTGCACTCAATGGGCTTGCACTCAATGGGCTTGCACTCAATGGGCTTAAGCTGAATGGATTTGGACTAAAAAAAAGCTGGAACTCAATACTTATTAACTGACTTTAAAAGTAGCCTTAACATACGATGAAGACCTTGAAGATAAAAATTGGCATAAAGGGCAACAATTCATTTCTGGCAAACACAATATAGGCTACTTTATGAAAAAAACAAACTTGTAGGCCCAAGTACCGTAAAGTACTACGAAAACGAAGTAAATGTCACCTTTAGAACACACATTTCATATACCGGTAATTGGACAAAGAACATTGACCAGGAGAAATCACATTTCATATACCGGTAATTGGACAAAGAACATTGACCAGGAGAAATCACATTTCATATACCGGTAATTGGACAAAGAACATTGACCAGGAGAAATCACATTTCATATACCGGTAATTGGACAAAGAACATTGACTAGGAGAAAACACATTTTATATACCGGTAATTGAACAAAGAATATTGACTAGGAGAAAACACATATCAATTCTACAATTCATTCAAAGGTATGCATGCAAGATGGCTTGCTTGTTGAAAGACCGGAAGTGAACTCACCTTTGGATAATTGGGGATGTCTCGCTTTAAGTTGATTTTGGTCTCATCAGAAATTGCAGTGCTAGAAATAACAGCAGGACTTAATATATTTAACCCCCAACAAAATATTTTTAGGCAAGCGGAGGAAAAAACTTCCCCGCAAATCAAAACAATAGCCTGTTTATTAGATTATATAAAGCTGCATAGGAATCTCCATAATATCAATATATTCATTCTCTGTTTTCCTGCATTTCAGAAATAAGACTATTTCTGTGGCCCTAGTAAGAAAATTCATAACTTGGAGTTGATGGCATTTAAAGAAAAATACCATCTAGCTTTCTTTGGCCATTTAATTGTTTACTTTTTTTTAAAAAACATTTGGGATTATGGTCATTTATTTCTGACTAAAGATAAAAAGCTACGCCACTAATGGTCACAATTACTTAAGTATCTAAACAATCTATACCTTATAAATAATATATACATTTACTTAAGTTGACCAGCATTAGTCATTCTACCTAGATGATGTATGGATCGAAGTCTCTGCCCAGTCAGTACCTGAGCTAAAAAAAATCACATCTACTAAAGACATTTCTAGTTATAGGTATACACTTAAAGCACAAGAGATCGAGAATATCATTAAGAAAAGTGTTTAGATGTATCTATATCACTTTGTAAATTGACAATGTTTCACTTAGCATATATTGGAAGAAATATTAGTAGATTTGTTTAGTTATTTATATGAAATATTTATAATTATATTTTATTTATTTATATTTATACTAGAGTGGATCTTTTTTATCTTTATACTATAAATATTTAGCATAAAATTAGTCAAAATAAATGTTATCATGAATATTTAGTTTGTAGTAATGATTTTATGAAGCTACTTATAACAAACATACTTGGTAAAACGCTAATGGTGTCTTTATAATGTTAATAACATTTAATAACAGTATAGACTTGTATATATTTTATAATATACTTTCATTTTTACAACTCTAATATACCAGCCAGCTTTTTCAAATTCAAATATTATTGTGTGAAATAAAATACTAAAACTAGGACATGGAAAATGAAACCAATGACCATGCAAAAGTGGACTATAAATATGCAAAAAAAAAAAAAAAAAAAAAAAAAAAAAAAAAAAAAAAAACACAAGAAAACAAAAACAAAAAAAACACCAAAAGGAACGTTGAATAAATTCCACGAAAGATGTTCTCAAACTGTTGAGGAATTCATACTTTAGTACAATGTGGAATATTTGAGTAGGTGCAAATATAGTGAAGTGTTCTCATAGTGTTGTAACATCGCAAAGCTTGGAACCGGTCTTAATACATAGAAGAGTTATTACTATTGTAGAGTGTAGATTTGAAAACTCTAACAGTGCTACACATGTTGCAACTTTCTTTGGTTATAAACAAGACATGGTGTGTTTGATAGAACTTGGACAAGACAAAACTATGTTCAGGGGATTGCATTACTTTAGCCAAGCAAAATATTTGTAAAAACAAATGTCCTAGAATTTCATGTAAATAACATCAGACATTTAAAAAAAATGCTATGAACTTGTTTGATTTAACCAAATGAAGCCATTGCATTCAGTAGTGGTTTAAAAAACTGGAGCAGCGGTTCCCAACTTGTGGGTTGTGACCCGTTCAGGGGTAGAACGTCCATTTCACGGAAACCATCGGAAAACACACATTTTTTATGTTCTTAGGAACCGAGACACCGCTCATCTATCCTTTCCATCCAAGCGGGTACGAACCATACGCAGATATTAAAATATATGTCGGTGCTATCCTACAGAGTTTATGTTTTCGCTAAGGAATTGCTATATGATAATATATAGATCAGTGATGAGGCAATCAAACGGACGCTCACGTAGCTAAGGGTTTCGATATGATATGTATGATTTAGTGAATCATATGCTGAATCTATATGGCATGTATGTCAATAATATGTATAATGTCAAATGTCATAGGTTTATGCTCATATATACGTTACATTGTTTAGTACCGGGGTGTTTCTCCAAAGCTGTCCAGTGGCGTCCATTCTTAGAAGAACGGACATCACAACGTTGACAGCACATCCCAAGGACACAATTTGCGCAGTTTACAACAGATAACGAGTCCCACCCTCTCCCCAAATTTACAGCTTCGCGGAAAACCCCAGTTGCGTGTATCACACCAATAAGAAAAAGAAAGTAAAACCGAGTATCTGTACCTTAGGATAAGTCGGGATATCTCTCTTCAGGCTTATCTTCCTCTCGTCGCTGAGCGAGCTAAAGAAGTGGTCGCACGAGCCGCTGGTCAAAATGGGTCTGCGGTCAGGTGATCATGTGGCAGTTCGTGGTGGTGTGGTGTGGTGGTAGTTAATGGTACAGCAATAGGGTTTTGTGATTGGGTTAGAGAAGGTTTTTTTGGGTTCAGGGTTTCGGAGAGCGTTTTGTTTAGGGCGGAGGTAAGAGATAATTGAAAGAAAAGATAAAAAACAAAAAAACGAAATAAGTAACAAAACAAAAAACATAAATTTGGTGAATACAATTATAAATTAACTAGTTCATAAAATAAATACATACACATATGTAAGCTCCTGTAAGCTTTTTTGTTTACATTACCGATTACATTTGATTAAACAGGTATGAAACTATTGCTTATCACTATGCTTTGCTATGTAACAATTATTAGGGTGATTATATTAATTGAAAACTGTCGTGAACATTGTAATAAAAATATTAAAACATTCTGGTATGAAAGTGTGATATCACTTCCTGTCTGATCCGCCATATTGGGCTCTACATTTTTGTGTATACCAAAAAAAAAGAAGAACGTGCATACATGAATTATTTTTTTTTAAAGTAATGAGTTTACATGAGCGTGGGCGGAAGTGACATCATGACATTCACACCTCATTGCATCGATGAGCAACCATTATAATCTACATGGAATCATTTTGTAGCCTCGATGTGGATTCTGGCGTGTTAGAATGTAATTTAATTACCTCCCCTTTTATTCTATCAGGTTTTTAATAAGCAACTGGATAAAGCAAAGAGCAGGGTTCGGCAACCTTTACATAATAGTGTGCTGATGTAACATTTCTAAATCATTCAGCGTGACAACATCCTTAATGTGATCCCTCTCTTTTCACGGAGAAGAGACTTGTGAACGCAACCTTTATATAATAGTGTGTTGATGTAGCATTTCTAAATCATTCAGCGTGACAACATCCTTAATGTGATCCCTCTATTTTCACGGAGAAGAGACTTGTGAACGCAACCTTTATATAATAGTGTGCTGGTGTAGCATTTCTAAATCATTCAGCGTGACAACATCCTTAATGTGATCCCTCTATTTTCACGGAGAAGAGACTTGTGAACGCAACCTTTATATAATAGTGTGCTGGTGTAGCATTTCTAAATCATTCAGCGTGACAACATCCTTAATGTGATCCCTCTATTTTCACGGAGAAGAGACTTGTGAATTTCTTTTTTGGTGGTATTTCGTGTGCCATTTAAAACACGATAACCGAGTGTTGCCGATCCCAGGTGTAGAGTTTTAGAGCTCGGCTTATAGATTAAAACTTGCGGGTATACGGCTTCGACATAAAGACCTCATGAGTCAAAACAATCAGTTCCAAAAATAAAGAGTATAATAGTTATAATACAAGAAGAGTTATATAGTCTCTCGAAGCCTAAACACATCAAGATATTTCTGTTTTATCTTATACATTACAGACGCTTCTTCCATAAAGAAGAATATTGCTTCCTACGCTCATCCGAGTATAGTCTTGCATTTTTATTAGTGTTTTAAAATTATGAAGTTAAGTTACTGGTTTTCCCTGGTTTGTTCATGCAACCCATTCCATGCCAGGATGCATTTACGGGAAGAAAGAGTAGCCTACTTGTATGTATTTCTCGCATTAGGGATAAGGAAAGTGTTTTTGTCGTTATGTTTATCTGAGCTTTGTAACAGGCTGTTGTTGTGTTGTATTTCTAGATTAGAGTTTTAAGAGATAATAAATTATTTCATCCGGTTAAAAGAAAGAGTTATTTTCTTCAAATAAACAAAATGTAAGCTTATTGGTTTCACTAAACAGAAATCGACTAAATCCGTTAAGTAACAAAAAAATGTACATGCCGCCAATGATCTATAAATATAGGTCAGGGATATATAACCACACCCGGAAAAGAAGAGACGCCATTTTATATGATAGCTAACGGTTATTGGCTTCCATAAGTGATCTACATAGTCTACACTCTACACCACTGCTTCCGGTATTTTATTAAATATCGTCGTTGTTGTGTGTGTGTGTGTGTTGTCGTTTTTTACGGATTGTCCCCCGTTTTAGGACAGAGTGCTATCCCTTGTTGCTCATCAATGCACTAAACCTTTGCAATGTATTTCTAAAGCAAATTAAAAAGATAAAGAAATTGAAAACTCAGCGAAAGAAAAAAAAAAGGTTTTTCTTTGACAAAACAAAAATAAAAAATTATTAAAATTAAATAAATGTAAAAGCTTATGAAAATATGGGGGAGGGGGGGAATCAGAGATAATGATAAAAGCATTGTGACCTAATATTCTAACAGTGTTTAATTTAATTATGTATACTTGTATATGCTTGTGATATAAATATATTGTGTAAACATATAGTTGTGCTGTACTTGCGTCTATATACACGTAAATATGGCTTATATATTATTGGACTATACAGGTTTTAACAAAGATTAAAGACTATAATTAGATGGACCGCTTTTCGTTGTTTTTAACTTAAGTGTTGCTTTTCCCCGTGTGCAGCCAATGACGTTGTTCTAAATGACTCCTAAACGTGCCTAAAGACTTCCGCTGTATACAATTTCGATTTTTATAGCAATTTTTCATAAAGAAAATCATAGCGAATTACTAAACCGGAAGTCTAGAGGACAAGGTGCGATCGGACATTCCCAAACAGATTATTTCAAGTTATCAAATAGCAGAAATATCAAATCAAGCGGGCCATCTTATTATAGTCTTTGCATAGATCTATAATTTGCCCACTACTTTGTGCATTGGCGGGTTAGAATATAGGCCTAAAATATTTTTACATTATTATAAATCTAGTATATCTAAAGAAATGTAATATAATATATACTTTTTGTATAAAGTAATGTCAAGACTATAAACTTCGCTAGTATTAATCATTAGGTAAAGAACATTTTCACATTGTTTATCATATACATATATAGGCTACATTCTTACACTGGGATTTTATTTAAGTAATATTACAAAGTTTATTTAGGTTTCTATATCAATAAAAAAAATTCAGCTAAACATGAATACTTCGATAGCACACGTCTCGCTAGTCGTTGTCTTCAATAACTCTAAGTTAACTTAAAGTCTAATATCTACGCTAACATCCATAGCTATAACTATATGTGTGAACAAAAGTCTAGGATTAGAAAGGTATTTTTTGGGGAGTTATTTTTAACGTGATCACGTGATGGGGTCAGGTCTAGTGTGACATCTATTTATAGATCAGCCTAAACAAAAACCTACTTGTCATCACTGGTGGCTGGGCTGAAGAAGGGAGAGAATAACAATTCGTATGGCTACTTTTGTCTAAATGTAATAATGGATAATTACAATAATATTTACTAAATGGCAATAGTGATATATCTAAATGTTAATATGACAAAATGTAATTCTGCCAAATTTACCTAAATTTGGATACACTGCTTTTAATATGATAAAATGTGGCTGTAAGAGCCTTAGTACACGCTAAAATGTTAGAGATATTGGACAAGATTATATTAGTCTCTAGTCAGTGTCTGAAATGTAGTTCGGGGGCAAAAGCGTGAAACAATGTGGATCCATATCATGTGATACTTTTCTAAAATTGTAGAGAACAATGCACTTCTGTGTCTAAATGTGTAGAGAACAATGCACTTCTGTGTCTAAATGTGTAGAGAACAATGCACTTCTGTGTCTACATGTGTAGAGAACAATGCCCTTCTGTGTCTAAATGTGTAGAGAACAATGCACTTCTGTGTCTAAATGTGTAGAGAACAATGCACTTCTGTGTCTAAATGTGTAGAGAACAATGCACTTCTGTGTCTGAATGTGTAGAGAACAATGCACTTCTGTGTCTAAATGTGTAGAGAACAATGCACTTCTGTGTCTAAATGTGTAGAGAACAATGCACTTCTGTGGCTAAATGTGTAGAGAACAATGCACTTCTGTGTCTAAATGTGTAGAGAACAATGCACATCTGTTGCTAAATGTGTAGAGAACAATGCACTACTGTGTCTAAATGTGTAGAGAACAATGCACTTCTGGTGCTAAATGTGTAGAGAACAGCGCAATTCGCTGCTGATGAAATGTGGTTAAAGGCAACATCGTGCGAGTAATACCGCCCAACAGACAGAATTAATACACTAATGGCAGATAATGAACTTAATGTAGGCTACTCGTCATGTCGACAAGACGGGTGAAGTTTGGTTTCTCCCTCCCCCCCCCCGCCCCATGCCTCCAAGCTACTTAGACGCCACTGTAGTGTTGGGGGGTCGAATGAAGTTAAGACCAGAGCTTATCATGAGCCTGGCATTTAGAGAACTCATTGGCAATAATTCACTTGGTTATATATTGATATTCAGGAATATATTTTCAGTGAAGAGAGACAGAGGAAATGGAAATGATGGAGCGAGTGAGAGAGAGTGAGAGGGGGGGAGGAAGAAAAAGATAGAGAGAATGAGAAAGAGAGAGAGAGAGAGAGAGAGATAACCATTCAAAAACGAAATCCACATTTAGCATGATTGTATTTGACCTTTGACTTGACCTCTAATTTGACCTTGAATTTTACCTATAAGCTAACATATGCTTTGAACTATGATCCAACCTAGCACTAATAAAACATAAATAAATATATTGCCATACAAAGATATAAATAAATATATTGCCATACAAAGATATAAAAGTTCAAGTATATTTGACCACTGTACAATTACATTACAACTACAGTGGGAAACTATTGGTTGTTAATTAACTCTAACAGTTCTGTTCATTCATTTACTTGTTCTATTGGTTGTTAAATAACTCTAACAGTTCTGTTCATTCATTTACTTGTTCTATTGGTTGTTAAATAACTCTAACAGTTCTGTTCATTCATTTACTTGTTCTATTGGTTGTTAATTAACTCTAACAGTTCTGTTCATTCATTTACTTGTTCTATTGGTTGTTAATTAACTCTAACAGTTCTGTTCATTCATTTACTTGTTCTATTGGTTGTTAAATAACTCTAACAGTTCTGTTCATTCATTTACTTGTTCTATTGGTTGTTAATTAACTCTAACAGTTCTGTTCATTCATTTACTTGTTCTATTGGTTGTTAATTAACTCTAACAGTTCTGTTCATTCATTTACTTGTTCTATTGGTTGTTAATTAACTCTAACAGTTCTGTTCATTCATTTACTTGTTCTATTGGTTGTTAATTAACTCTAACAGTTCTGTTCATTCATTTACTTGTTCTATTGGTTGTTAATTAACTCTAACAGTTCTGTTCATTCATTTACTTGTTCTATTGGTTGTTAAATAACTCTAACAGTTCTGTTCATTCATTTACTTGTTCTATTGGTTGTTAATTAACTCTAACAGTTCTGTTCATTCATTTACTTGTTCTATTGGTTGTTAAATAACTCTAACAGTTCTGTTCATTCATTTACTTGTTCTATTGGTTGTTAAATAACTCTAACAGTTCTGTTCATTCATTTACTTGTTCTATTGGTTGTTAATTAACTCTAACAGTTCTGTTCATTCATTTACTTGTTCTATTGGTTGTTAATTAACTCTAACAGTTCTGTTCATTCATTTACTTGTTCTATTGGTTGTTAAATAACTCTAACAGTTCTGTTCATTCATTTACTTGTTCTATTGGTTGTTAATTAACTCTAACAGTTCTGTTCATTCATTTACTTGTTCTATTGGTTGTTAATTAACTCTAACAGTTCTGTTCATTCATTTACTTGTTCTATTGGTTGTTAATTAACTCTAACAGTTCTGTTCATTCATTTACTTGTTCTATTGGTTGTTAATTAACTCTAACAGTTCTGTTCATTCATTTACTTGTTCTATTTATTTTATTTTCCAACATATAAAATATTTTGATCTTCAACTATGCTCGTGTGTTTCTAAATGTTTATTTTATTGATTTTAGACTTAGTTGTTATTTGTTGGTTTTTTTCAGCCTGGAAATGTCATTAATATTATAAAAAAAACTGTTTAGTATCGTCTATTTACCGAAACGTTGCAATATTGAACGTATCGTATAGCCTATATATATAATTGGTCAAAAAATAATTATTTAAAACTAATGTGGGTATAATTCAACTTGATAAAGCCTCGAGTGAGATTCAATACTTGTACATAATGACTATTTCACTGTTTGGTGGCTAAAGACTGAAGTATAAACATGGTTTAAAAAAAACACTTCTCCTACATGTTCGCTTAGGGATAAAATATAAGCTCTTTGGAGCTAAGCTTACATTTTTTAGTGGCGTAGCTTTTTATTATAGCCATTGTATACGGCTAAAGAAATCTCAGATACATGGCTACAGGTTTTGATTAGGATTGGACGTTAACACTTTAAAAACCTAACCCACTGTTTTTCTAAACAATGCAGCAATACAAATAAGCATTTAATATCACTATAAACGAGCATAAATACAAGATAACCAAATGTTTAAATAAAGAATTATTCTCAAAGATATTAAAACAATATAATACAAGTCAAATAACATTTAATGCATGTTATGTAATGTGTATAAATTTACACGAAATTTGATATTATATTTTATGTTGTCCTCCAAAGCAAACGTTGACTAAATTTGACTTTTACATTTTAAGCATTACGTTTGATTTCAAATATTTCAACAGTTTGCACTACAATTCAAAAAAATATTTCCAAACAAATTTTTCTAGTACTTCAGTTGTATTTACCCTCCTACCAAGGCTACCTTTTAGAAGCTACCTATGGCTACCATCTCAGATGGATGTGAATGCTACATCATTAGGTTTCCGAGTGACTTATTCCAATGCTAGATGATCTTATAAACACTAAAACTACTAACTCTATTATTTATTATAAACAATTAGCAAACATGGCGAATCATAAACAGTGACTACACTATGACTACATAATTAGGTAGCCTTCTATCAAGACTACATCTGATGCCTTCCACATAGACTTCTAAAAAGAGGCACCAGGTCTTTGTAACCTGCGCGTAGTGCAACTCACAGATGAGTGTTTTTACGACCACCGACTACGACCCACCTTGGGTAGTTAACCGGCCACGCCCTGTTGTGTCCAAGACATACCTTAATCTATTGAAATCAACATACTTCTTTTGGGCATTCCACAACTGGTCTCTGATGTAGGAAATCTCAGACTTGCATTTCTCAATCTCCACTGCCTTCAGACCTTCCACTGGGTAGGAGAAAGAAAAGATTATTTTTTTATACTGACTCTATTTATCTTTCTATTTATCTATCTCAATAAATCTCTTTATATATATATCTATTTATCTATCTCAATATATCTCTGTATATATATATCTATTTATCTGTATCTGTATTCTCTTTATATCGATATATTTATCTATCCACATCTACAGAATTCTCTCTCTCTCTCTCTCTCTTTGTATATAATATATATTCCATTTAATTTGTGTAATTATGTGTCGAGCTATAATATGTAATAAAACGCTCATGTATGTGAATATGTCTAAATATATAGACTAATACATATCTAGATTTACATATCTATATGTTTTTACATGTAATGTATTTAACTATGTACCTTTGCCCCTTTATTAATTAATATAATTATATAAAACCTATTTATTTTATTCTTTACATCCGGCTGTTTAAATCTATGTATCTTGCTACCTATCTTAAGCTATTAGTTAATCTAAATATCTATCAGTCTACCCATTCAAAATGTCTAATACATCTATATTTCAGTCTGTGTAGCTTATCTATCTAACTGTACACAATAACTTATCTATCTATATATCGCAGCTGAGTTTGATAAATCTACACTACAAACGTACATGATATAAGAGCTATCTATACAAACACACTATTCAAAATTCGTCTAAGTAAATAATCTAATCAGTTGTGCTAAGACTAAAACTAAATTAAAACTTTCTTGTAAACAATCAAAGGGGAAAAATGTAATAAAAAATAAATAAATACAACAGCAAATATTAAAAGAATACAAATTAAAAAGTATGAAATAATTGATATAGTCCAAACGTAATATACTATGAATACACTAGAGGACGACCGAAATTCGGTTTCGGTGTAGTTACGGTTTCGGCCGAAGACAAAAAGTTAGCTTTCGGTTTTCCTTTCGGTTTCGAACGAAACTGATATTGACTTTCGGTCATCGCATATCTCTTGTAGTTTTCAAAATTCAGACTGCAAACGCTAGTGCTGTCTGTATCTATTACTCTGCTTATTGATAATTCTGAATAAAATGTTAAATAATACATGTTATACAACTGTACATTGCATGTTCTGTGGTTACTTAAACAGAGTACCCTATAAACTAGTTAATTTTATTGCAAAAATTGAATTGAGCAGTCTTTAAAAAAAATTTGTTTGGCAATTTCGGTTTTTCCGAAGGAATAGTGAATCTGTCTGTTTCGGCTTCGGTTTCAGTGGGAGATGTAGTGAATCTTCCTGTTTCGCTTCCGTTTCGGCCGAACGACAATCTATAACTTTCGGTGTGGTTTGGTTTTCGGCCAAAACCAAAAAGTTTGGTTTCGGTCGGCCTCTAGAATACACATACAATTTAAAGGAACATAGGAACATGGGAACATAGGAAGGAACATGGGAACATGAGAACATAGAATCGGGTATATATATATATATATATATTAGTAGTACAACAAAAAAGTATAAAAATTAGAAAAGATAAAGCATATAAAAAAACAATATGAAGGAATACACAACCAACATTTAAAATATAAGTTTTTCAATTGATTGTAAATATTCAGAATATGTTGATATATATTACAAGGAAATATGAAGAGGGAAGATAGAGAGTAAACGGTCATTATTGACTCAAGACTCGATTATTGCAACAGCTGCTTGTGGGGGATTCCGAAAAAGCAGACTGAGAGACTCCAGAAGGTGCAAAACAATGCTGCACGCATAGCATCTCTGGTCGAGAGGTCCGCTCACATCACCCCTATACTTAGGGATCTCCACTGGCTCCCCGTGCAGAAGCGAATTGAATATAAGGTTCTTTCCCTGACATTCAGCTGCTAGGATGGCACTGCACCTTGCTATCTTCAGAACCTTCTGACAAAATATGCCCCATCAAGAGATCTGCGTTCAAGTGCACAGTCGTTACTCAAGGCCCCCAGTCTTATTGGACATAGGAAGAAAACCTTTGGAGTGCGCGCCTTTGAGTCAGTGGCGCCAGTATTATGGAACAATTTACCTACTTCACTGAAGCAAACTGAAGCAAAGTCTTTTAAAAAGAACCTCAAGTTGTATCTGTTTAAGTAATCATTGTCTAATTTGTGCTCTTGTATTTATGTCATGACAGCGCACTGAGCATGCTATTATAGCATGGATAGATGCGCTATATAAGTGCTGATTATTATTATTATATTATTGATTTCATGTAGTCTACAACAGTTTGCTATATATTATTGACCAAGAGTGTATACAGAAGATCACTGCTTTATACTTGGTTTTAGTATACTTTTAAATTTAAAAAAATATTTTTTTTAAAGAAGTATTAATTTTCTTATTGTGAATTGTTCAGACAACCCATTCCTACTAAATTACTAAATGCCCCTGGGGAAATAAGGGTTAAAATAAGTATGTTTCATGTGTTTCTGTTTGTGTTTTTACTAAATAATTGACATTTGTTGAGAAAGAGCTACTCCGTTGTAGCACATTGAATATTTATAGACAATACAAATCAGCTGCGGGAAATTCTCAGGACGTTTCTAAGTGCTGCGGGGAATTCTCGGGATGTTTCAAAGTGCTGTGGGAAATTCTCGGGACGTTTCAAAGTGCTGTGGGAAATTCTCAGGACGTTTCAAAGTGCTGTGTGAAATTCTCGGGACGCTTCAAAGTGCTGTGGGAAATTCTCGGGACGTTTCAAAGTACTGTGGGAAATTCTCGGGATGTTTCAAAGTGCTGTGGGAAATTCTCGGGACGTTTCAAAGTGCTGTGGGAAATTCTCGGGACGTTTCAAAGTGTCGTGAGAAATTCTCAGGACGTTTTCAAGTGCTGCGGGAAATTATCAGGACGTTTCAGAATGCTGCGGAAAATTCTCGGGACGTTTCTAAGTGCTGTGGAAAATTCTCAGGATGTTTAAATGTGCTGCGGGAAATTATCAGGACGTTTTCAAGTGCTGTGGGAAATTCTCGGGACGTTTCAAAGAGCCCTGGGGAAATTCTCGGGACGTTTCAAAGGTGATACTGTCACCAAGTGCGTTCCAAGTTGACCCAAACTTTCCAAGCTTACACAGAAAACAGATCTAGATCTAACAGAAACGTAAAAAACAAATTTAGAGAATTTGAAAGTTGGCTCAGAAAATTTCCCAAGCGACTTTTTATTTCTTCTTTCAAATGTTCTTTACGGATAATGGCAGAAGTTGGTGAGTGTAGGGGGTGGGGTGGGGGTGGGGGGTGGGGGTGGGGGGGGCTAGAAAACAAAATCTTTTTTTTCTCATTCAGTGAAACTCACATTTTCCCCACCCCCTTCCTATTTGAGTTTTTTTCGACCTACATGCACTCACTTATGGGACCGAGCTCATCATACAAATAGGATGAGATGCACTTAAATTATAGGATGAGATGCAAGACACAAAGATAGAACAAAGATAGAATCAGACTAGTATGTATGAACAAAGATACTGCAACAAGTAGAAGGTGTAAAGCAAACAGGCCAGTAGCTTAGATTGGCCGATTGCTTATAGATAATGATCTATCTACCAATCTATCCGTCTACCTGTTGTTACGAATCTAGGTTATAAATAAATGACTGTCCAGTCATTGACTTTTCATAAGTGCGTATTAGATATTTAAACGAGAGGCCAAGGTTTGACCTTAAAAGTTATTAGTGCAGATTGAACTAAATACTTCGTCGACCCCGTGAAAATTGAGAGTTAAATTCCTGTCACAGTTTGAATTGAAATGCGTTTATAGACCCCCGTGGAAATTGAGAATTAAATTCCTATGTCGCAGTTTGAATTGCAATGCGCATATGCACAAACGTGAACATTTTGATTTTCATTTACATTGTAAAGTCCTATCTAATTTAATCACCTCAGTTTGAGATCTTGTAGAGAGCAGTTCGCTATATCGTTAGTTGTAAATTTTATAGAACTCTAGTGTTATCGCCTGTTTGTTTTATATTACTATTAATTACGTTTATCTTGAGTCTACAATATAAATAAAATTGTTTATTCCACAACTGAAGTTATTTCATCTATCATTGTTGAATGCAAGTTGTTGAAAAGAATTACACAGATTATTACTGCGTAAACCTGTTCAGTCAAGTGAGCCCTAGTCTGACTCCTGACTCCAGCAAGCAGAATCTAGAGGCTTCTTATAAAGATACCACTATTATTGAATCCGTTTTAACTAGTCGTAACAATGTCCACCCGTGTGACTGTCTGGTCTCTTATCTATTTATCTAGTTTTTGTATTTCTTTCTATGTCTTTCTGCCTGTGTATCTCCCTGTATATCAATCTATTTAATTCTATAATTATATCTGCATGTCTGTATATCTATCACTATCTATATGTAATAAATCGATCTATATATCTGTTTTTAAGCTATCTATCCACTTAGAACTATTAATCTATCTCTCTAGTCATCTATGTATCTATATAAACACATAAAATCTCGTTGTCCCGGAAATAAATTTATTTATTCAACAAAAATCCCGAGAATTCCGTAAACAAAAATAAAGAAATCAGCACCAAATAAAATCGTTTTGACGTCACTTCCGGTGTCCTGGTTGGCTGGAGTGCTTGCCCATGGAAAACAGAAATCTGCTGGCACGGATCGATAGTAATATTTTTTTGACAACCCCGTTTTTTTTTAAATTTCTTTTGTTGCAGCCCAATGAGGGTTCCGGGGTTGGTTGGAAGTGCCACGTGACCTCGCTGACAGGCAATAGTGAGCCTGACCTCTCCCTACCCTCCACACACAAACGCCTACCCCCCCCCACACACACAAACACCTACCCACACACACACACACACGAACGAGAGTTATAGAAACTTATTTTTCTGCCTTGTATTTTGAACATTTCATGAAGATTCATGAGCTATTAAAGTCATGAACCCCATTCTCTGGTAGAGGTTTGTTGTGTTGACCAGACGTGAAAGTGCAATTAACTACCTGCACATTTAAGGGCATTTACCTGGCTCTCTGATCAAAACACCGTTTGACTAATGCATAAATCAATAGCCAGCTGCAGCTATAAACTGATTTATTTATAAATTAGCTGGATGTTTTTTTCTTCATTTTTATTAATTTTTTTTACGAGCTTCGACGAGTGATCTATTTGTTTAATCAAATAAAATGTGCGTCCCAAGTAAAATAAAACAATAAATTATATCCATACGGGATAAACGACTCTATAAATCTTTGTTTACGAAATTGATTATCAGTGTAACTGTCGCCCAAAGGGGACGAAACATTTGAGACTGTTCAACAAACGATCTATATTAACAAAGTTTTTTCGTATAAATTCTTGATTTGCATAGTAAAGTAAAGTATCCGTCGGACCAAATTGATCATAGTGCCGGAGAAGCAGCGTTCACCAGTTTCTGTGACCACAGATACTAGGTGATTATGTGGCCAGCACAATGCACAGCATCTTTTACTTCACCCCAACTAAAGTCAGGTAACTAAAGTCAGAGCTGGGTAGACTCAGGGACACCCTCCAGAACCAGGAAATAAAATCCTAGCCGTCACCAGGATTCTTACACAAGACCTTCGGTATGCCAGTCGAACGCGCTGCCGCTAGGCCACCTTGACCCATTTACATAGAGTCTAGTGATACATAGAGTCTAGTGATACATAGAGTCTAGTGATACATAGAGTCTAGTGATACATAGAGTCTATTGATACATAGAGTCTAGTGATACATAGAGTCTAGTGATACATAGAGTCTAGTGATACATAGAGTCTATTGATACATAGAGTCTATTGATACATAGAGTCTAGTGATACATAGAGTCTAGTGATACATAGAGTCTAGTGATACATAGAGTCTAGTGATACATAGAGTCTATTGATACATAGAGTCTAGTGATACATAGAGTCTAGTGATACATAGAGTCTAGTGATACATAGAGTCTAGTGATACATAGAGTCTAGTGATACATAGAGTCTAGTGATACATAGAGTCTAGTGATACATAGAGTCTAGTGATACATAGAGTCTAGTGATACATAGAGTCTAGTGATACATAGAGTCTAGTGATACATAGAGTCTATTGATACATAGAGTCTATTGATACATAGAGTCTAGTGATACATAGAGTCTAGTGATACAAAGAGTCTATTGATACATAGAGTCTAGTGATACATATAGTCTATTGATACATAGAGTCTATTGATACATAGAGTCTAGTGATACATAGAGTCTAGTGATACATAGAGTCTAGTGATACATAGAGTCTATTGATACATAGAGTCTATTGATACATAGAGTCTAGTGATACATAGAGTCTAGTGATACATAGAGTCTAGTGATACATAGAGTCTAGTGATACATAGAGTCTAGTGATACATAGAGTCTATTGATACATAGAGTCTATTGATACATAGAGTCTAGTGATACATAGAGTCTAGTGATACATAGAGTCTATTGATACATAGAGTCTAGTGATACATAGAGTCTAGTGATACATAGAGTCTATTGATACATAGAGTCTAGTGATACATAGAGTCTATTGATACATAGAGTCTAGTGATACATAGAGTCTAGTGATACATAGAGTCTAGTGATACATAGTCTATTGATACATAGAGTCTAGTGATACATAGAGTCTAGTGATACATAGAGTCTAGTGATACATAGAGTCTAGTGATACATAGAGTCTAGTGATACATAGAGTCTAGTGATACATAGAGTCTAGTGATACATAGAGTCTAGTGATACATAGAGTCTAGTGATACATAGAGTCTAGTGATACATAGAGTCTAGTGATACATAGAGTCTATTGATACATAGAGTCTAGTGATACATAGAGTCTATTGATACATAGAGTCTAGTGATACATAGAGTCTAGTGATACATAGAGTCTAGTGATACATGAATTAACTCTTGTATGAAGAGTTTTGTCTTTGTCTTCTACAAGGAACAAAAAACAAATAACAAGAATAACCCATAAAAACGAAGTTTTTATTATACTCCCTTCATGTAATTAAATAATTGATTGACTACTGGAAATAAAACATGTGCAGAAAAATATCTGTGTCGCAAATCTCAAAAATATCTCCTTACTCCGTATGAATTGTTCTAAAAATAATCTTAGTGCATCCTTTTTTTTCTAGCTTTGCGCCGAAAAACTATAAAAAGTTGCACAGGCATTTTTCACGTGAAACCAAATTTTTTCTTATACTCTCCTTTTAAGAAATGAATATTGTCACAAGTATAGTATAATTAAGTTGTTTTAACTGAAAATTTAATAGAATGTATTGTTAGTCTGGACAAGTCCGCTGCCCAAATTTCAGCTTGATTGGACCACGGGAAGTGGTCGAAAAATCGATGCAAAGTTTTGCTATCAAGCAAGCAACCAAGCAAGCAAGCAGACAGACAGACAGAAAATACAAGTTAATAGAAAGGAAGTAAAAATGAGCAAAACCAAAATGACCAAAGCGTACAATAAAGTGGAAATCAAAGTTGTACGATTATTTTTATGGATTGGGGTGAGGGGGTCTGTTAGAAGTGTTATCGTGTGTTGCCAATGGCTTAACGTCTAAGTGGCAGGTTTCAGGTCGATAGGATGACGGGAAACGGTTGAATTAGCCTTCTAAATGTCGGGCCGTTGTGTCTTCAGCCAGCCAGAAAGCTTTGCAGAGTTGATATAAAAGATTCAAAAACCACTAAATTTATTTGCAGGAAGTACACAAGTTTACAAGACCATGAGTGTAATGGCGCATATAGAAAGTAACAGCCTGGTTTTCAAATGTTGTTGGAAATGTCAAGTGATGAATGCCATATTATGTCTGCAAAGGTTATGGAGTGACTTTGCTTTCATATACCGGTAATCTAATTTTTTAAACTCTACATAAAAGTTACATTATGTAGTCTGCGTTTTAAGTTTGAAAACCAATTAGCAAAGTTTTAACAATTTAATGTTTTTTTTTAAGTTTGAAAACCAATTAGCAAAGTTTTTACAATTTAATGTTTTTATCTCTAAAGTACAATTTTTAAATGAATAACAACAGATTTATGAATAACATGTTCGGACATTTTGTTTTAGATGTAAACACTGTTATTTCCGGTCTCCTTTTCAAGACGAGATTTCACGTGCTGTAAGACCTCTAAAGAATGTGTCTCTAGCTGAGTGGTTTTCCGCTTATTTAGGTCATCCATTCAAGCGGTGCTAAGGATAACATTCTGAAAGAGATCGTTGTGAATTGTACTGGAAATTGTGCAGTCAATTGAATGTTATAGAGTTTGAATTTTTTAGCGACTTGTCCATTACGTAGTTTCGATCTACAGAATGCAGGGTGTACGTTTTTGTTGTTTTTAAATTGTCCCGTTGGACTGGGCGGGAGAAATTATCAGTAAGATATTTACAAATTTACATGGCTGCTGTGGTAGTTAGTTAGTCTATTTGATAATTCAATTCTTCAATGAATTCTTTTTTTTTTTTTTGGGGGGGGGGGGAGGGCGTAGATGTACGAATGAAAATGCAGGCTTTGCACCTGAACGTAGTGTGTGAGTTTGCGTGTGCGTGTGTTTGCATGGTGGAACAATAGAATGAATGGACAGAGGTAAAGGTAGACAAAGTAAGGATAAATTCGCCAGGAGGATAAATTCGCCAGGAGGATGAATTCGCCAGGAGGATAAATTCGCCAGGTGGATAAATTCGCCAGGAGGATAAATTCGCCATGAGGATAAATTCGCCAGGAGGATAAATTCGCCAGGAGGATAGATTCGCCAGGGAGTTAGTTTAGAGTTGCTAGTTATGGTGCATTTAATAAAGTGTTAATCGCTTGTTAAGATTTTGAAGTTTTTTTTTATGGATATGTCTGAAGTAATTTAATCATATACATCCGATGGTGGCAATAATCTAAGTTCATAAGTCAACGCTTTAACGTGAGACTAGAACAATGGCTACCCTCGTAACAAGCTCGTCAATTAACAAAACCCCGTCCTTTCAAAACCTCAGTTTCATTTTTGTGAAATTCTCTCTCACAGTCTCTCCATCCCTGTTTGTCTATGTGTGTGTGTGTCATTACTTCCGTCACAATTACTTTGACAGGCACGAGACGAAATCCCCAAACAATATGTAACATTTTCGAATGTCAAAGTAAAAAAATTGTGTAACTAAGCAGTTTTTATATTTATAGTTTAGTTTGTGTTTCTGTGTTTAACTTGAACACTGCGTTCAAGACTAGTAGCTGCAGGGAATTATTCCTGTAAACATGCGAAGACAACAACTAGAAAATTATTCCTGGAGACAATGAGTTCTTTATGGCAGTAGAAGATCCAGTTGAACTGAGTTCTTTATGGCAGTAGAAGATCCAGTTGAACTGAGTTCTTTATGGCAGTAGAAGATCCAGTTGAACTGAGTTCTTTATGGCAGTAGAAGATCCAGTTGAACTGAGTTCTTTATGGCAGTAGAAGATCCAGTTGAACTGAGTTCTTTATGGCAGTAGAAGATCCAGTTGAACTGAGTTCTTTATGGCAGTAGAAGATCCAGTTGAACTGAGTTCTTTATGGCAGTAGAAGATCCAGTTGAACTGAGTTCTTTATGGTAGTAGAAGATCCAGTTGAACATCTCATCCATGTTTCCGTTATATGGTGGATTACGACAAGGTTGCTTGAGTTTATTACATCAGGTACTTTTGTAGGACATTTTTTATGATGTATTTTATAACATTTTAACATCATAAAACACACTTTATGTTTGTTTTCAGAGTGTAGCTATAATTTATATAATCCGGCATTTTGTGTCCAAATTTTATTCAAACATTCTATCTCTCTCGATCATTCTGTCCTTCCCCCCTCTCTCTATCCCTCTCTCAATCTCTTACTATCTCTCTATCTTTCTCTCTCTTTATCTTTCTCTCTCTCTCTCTCTCTCTTTCTAGCATTCTCACATTCTCTCCATTTCTCTCTTTTGAGATTTCTCCAAAGCTTGAAATCATTGTTAAGCAAAGCCCAAGTAATGTCAACACAAATCAATAACTTTTTTAAAAAAAAGTAAAAAGTAAGTAAGTAAAGTACCCCGTCGGACCAAACTGATCACAAGACCGGTGAAGAAGCGTTGAACAGTTTCTGTGGCCACACCATACCAGGGTATTGTTTGGCCAACACAACGCCCAGTAGCATTTACTTAAGTGTCAGGTACCCATCAGAGCAGAGTAGACTCAGGTACATCCTCCAGTCCCGGGAATAAATCCTAGCCTTCACCAGGATTCGAACCCATAATCTTCGATATGCCAGCCGATAACCCAACATTACTATGGTCGGTGATGTTATCCTCAAACAATTAGGCATTCTAACACACAATCTGAAAGTCTATCGATTCATCCTATAATCTGGCATCGCATATGGCATTCCATCATACACTTCGAATGTCCATTATTGTATTTGACATTCCAAGCGCACCTACTTCACGACAGCTACATCAGATCTAGTCGAAGTGGTCGGCTTCTTTCAATAAAGGCAAGAACAGAGAGATTTAGGAACTCTTTTCTTCCACTGTCATTATGAATTTTTCAACAGAATCGCCAATCAGCCAGATGATACAATAGATGACTCTTAATGATACTTTTACTTGTATGATAAATTGTGTAATAGTGTGCGTGAATGTCTAGTTTCATAAGTATATTTCTGTGCTTGAGTACAAGTAGTTCTTTTATATTGTTAAAAATATGCTGAAAGACGGAACGTCTGTTATCAAGAAAAAATTCCATTTATTTGGATCAATAAAGGAATCTTATATTATTTTATTATTCCATCTAACATTCCATCATAGAATGTGGCATTCTATAATTCCATCATAAATCTGAAAGTCCATCATTCCATCCAGCATTCCCGCATTCTCCTGGTATACTTTTACATTGACAAATACTAGATCAATTATTTACAGTTTCCATGAGAACAGAACCTTCTATTAGACATTTTGTAAGAATGTTGTAAGTCTTTCAGTCACACAGGCGTGACTCTGTCTCTAGCAACAGAATTACGTTTTCCGAATCAACCAAGTTCTAATCAGTACCTGGCGGATGTTGGGTTGTAGGGGTGGGAGGAGTAATGCGCGAGTGGGCGTTGTGTTTGTCATACAATCCCATCATTTTTTAGTTTCAGACGAATTGATGAGAATTTTAATTATTCGTTTCATTGCAGTCAACAGAATAAAACAAGAAAAAAAAACATGTATCTTCTTAAGCAGTAAGTCAACGTACAGTTAGAAGTTAGAATTGGAGAAATGTTTGCGTTAACAACGAGTCTTATTATATGTTACAGAGATAGAGTAGATTCTATTGCATCCGTGGTCAGAGTTGTGTCTTGCATTTTGGATGATAATGTTTTGAAATAATGTTACGATGCTGATTTTTCCCTGACTAGTTGAGGCAACCCATTTCATGCCCGAATGCCACTCAAGAGAAATAGTTATTGAGAATAAATTTGGACAAGAAAGCTAATTAAATACGTAAAGCGGTAATATAATTTAGAAAGTAGAGATATGGATGTACAATTTTAGAAGTTCTAAACATCCTTCAGTACAATATACAATGTTGGTTTCTTAGAAGAACAACAAAATACAATGTCAAGACTTAAGTTGATGCTACGCTGGAGACAGTCTAAACGGAAACCCCACAACTACTCACTGCCATGTAGACGCCTATGTATGCAATAATGTCCTAGACGCAGTTGAGGGGCCCAACCTTCTATTACGATATGGGGATCTCCTTGCTACAAGAGTGACCACTCTTTGAAAAATTAAAGATACTCTCTTGAAAATAAACGGGAGAGAACCCCAAATCTTATTCCTCTTTATACAGTCCAAATGAACATGATAGGCAAATGGGGGGGGGGGGGAGGGGGTTCCTAGTTTTTTTGGGGAGCCATTAAGCGGCGCCCACGATCGCGAAAAAGGTTGGGTGCGCTGGCTACACGAGACGACACGGAGACTTACTTTCAATCCGTTTCTCCAACATATTAATTCTATGGTTGAGATGGCTCCGAGTCTCTTCCATGCGGAATACTCTGAAAAGACAAACAATGCTACAGCTGAGCCACGCCTACAACAACAATACAACAAAAACTACCATCACCAAATAATCAATACCATCAACAATACCATCACCAGCATCATTATAACACCCTCACAATCAAAAGAAGCCATCACCAATGCCGTCATATCACCTATGCCATCACCAATACCATCACCAATGCCGTCATATCACCTATGCCATCACCAATACCATCACCAATGCCGTCATATCACCAATACCATCACCACTACCATCACCAATGCCGTCATATCACCTATGCCATCACCAATACCATCACCAATGCCGTCATATCACCTATGCCATCACTAATACCATCACCACTACCATCACCAATGCCACCACGAATAGTATCCCCAATGCTATCACCAATGCTATCACCTTCACCAATACCATCACTAATACAATCACCAGTACCATCACCAGCACCACTATACCACCATCAAAAGAAGTAATACACATATAAAAAAAAACTTAACCATTTTGTTTTCCATTCAAGGCCAGGCTATGACCTTGACCAGGCCGTCTCCAATTGCAAACAGCGCTTCCTGTTATATCACGTGACAGGATTACTTTAGCCCCCTCCTCCCATTCCGCCCACTGCCCGGATGATAAAACGTTTGGAATAAATCACAAGGAAATAGACCTTTCTTTTTTTCTCTCTTCGCGCCTCATTATGAGATAAGTTGGAATCGATATTAGAAAAAAACTAAAAACCAAGTTACTTTAGAAATGTATGCAAAAACAATATTATACACGACAGAATAGAAATTAGACGCGGATACCTTAACAACGATCCCACCACGTCGTATCGACGTGAAATATACATGGAAACCACGAAAACACGTGGAAACTACGTTTTCCCCCGTCGCTACGACGTGGTGTGCCCGCTGGGATAGTATCAAAGTCAATCGACAGTGAGTGATATTTTGTCTGTAGCGAAAAGTCCAACATAGAAACACTTCACGATAAGTAATACAAGTTTATTATTAAAATGCCTAGAAAGACAAGATTCGATTCTTAAAGTTTTTTCTCTTATTCCCGATTGGTGACATCCGGGCATGCGATGGGTTGCCTCAGTGCTAGTTAAACCATTAAGCATAATGAGCGCAGGCGTAGGGGCATCAAGGTGACGAGGGGCATCAAGGGGACGAGGGGCTCTAATGATATTACCTGATCCGTGACCAATAGGCTTTCAAAATTGCAAATAGTGCAGCTGAACACAGATTTGCACAAATAGTGGCTTACACATTCATTAAAAGATGTTTTTTAATCCGTCCCTGGGTTGTCTGAACAAACCGCTAAACAGAACAACTTAACACATGATTTAAAAATACAGTTGTACAATGAAAGACTACTCTTGCTGAGAATGTAGTAATCGTCTGTACAGATGAAAGACTACTCTTGCTGAGAATGTAGTAATCGTCTGTACAGATGAAAGACTACTCTTGCTGAGAATGTAGTAATCGTCTGTACAATGAAAGACTACTCTTGCTGAGAATGTAGTAATCGTCTGTACAGATGAAAGACTACTCTTGCTGAGAATGTAGTAATCGTCTGTACAATGAAAGACTACTCTTGCTGAGAATGTAGTAATCGTCTGTACAGATGAAAGACTACTCTTGCTGAGAATGTAGTAATCGTCTGTACAGATGAAAGACTACTCTTGCTGAGAATGTAGTAATCGTCTGTACAGATGAAAGACTACTCTTGCTGAGAATGTAGTAATCGTCTGTACAGATGAAAGACTACTCTTGCTGAGAATGTAGTAATCGTCTGTACAGATGAAAGACTACTCTTGCTGAGAATGTAGTAATCGTCTGTACAATGAAAGACTACTCTTGCTGAGAATGTAGTAATACAGTTGTACAATGAAAGACTACTCTTGCTGAGAATGTAGTAATCGTCTGTACAGATGAAAGACTACTCTTGCTGAGAATGTAGTAATCGTCTGTACAGATGAAAGACTACTCTTGCTGAGAATGTAGTAATCGTCTGTACAATGAAAGACTACTCTTGCTGAGAATGTAGTAATCGTCTGTACAATGAAAGACTACTCTTGCTGAGAATGTAGTAATCGTCTGTACAATGAAAGACTACTCTTGCTGAGAATGTAGTAATCGTCTGTACAGATGAGCTTCCGGAACATATAAGACATACAAATATAAGAAAAGTATCGGTTATAATGAATCAAAATCATAAAATTTCAGATCCAGTCGGGAGAACAACATATTTTAAGTTTTACTTAAAGCCATCCCCTATAGCAGGTGTCGGCAACCTACGGCACGCGTGCCAGACCTGGACGCAGAACGAGTTACAACGCAAAAAAATCCTTAAAAAAAATTTAAAAAAAAATAAAAAAATTCAAGTATCATCTAATAGTAATAGAAATATAGTGCTAAGACTTTGCACGCTGACTGAATTAGAAATCCCACTTTGGTTCACTATTATCAAAAGGTTGCCGACCCCTGCCCTACAGTGCCAATATGGAATCCATAAGTAGTAATCTGCCCCTGATATTCGCTATATCGCCAACAAAAGAAATTAACACATTACCCGAGTCATTAGATTCAAATCAAAAGAGCAGACAACTTCTAGCAGACGACTGAAATCGTTTGCTGTATAATAATTGTACTTTGCCTCCACTCTGTAATCTCTGGACATGGACAGATGCTTTACATAATTAAAACCGAACGTTCCTTTAAGTCTCAAATTAAAGAATTGAAATATAAATCGTTTAATGATTTAAATTGGGATGGCCTTGATTGTCTTTCTGTTTGATCCTCATTTCATTTTCTGAACATAGAAACCGTCAGTTCAAACACAGTGGAAGTTAGCGATTGAAACTTATTTGTTTCAACCCATTAAAATTCAATGCATTTAGATTTTAATTTTTAAA
Source organism: Anisus vortex (assembly GCA_949126835.1). NCBI lineage: Eukaryota > Metazoa > Mollusca > Gastropoda > Planorbidae > Anisus > Anisus vortex. Next base: position 40,665,755 of record OX421503.1, read on the forward strand.
TGGCCTCTTATTCTTCAATACCGGACTCAATACTGTGGGCTCTTATACTTCAAAACCGCACTTAATACTGTGGGCTCTTATACTTCAATACCGCACTTAATACTGTGGGCTCTTATACTTCAATACCGCACTTAATACTGTGGGCTCTTATACTTCAATACCGCACTCAATAATGTGGGCTCTTATACTTCAATACCGCACTCAATAATGTGGGCTCTTATACTTCAATACCGCACTCAATAATGTGGGCTCTTATACTTCAATACCGCACTCAATAATGTGGGCTCTTATACTTCAATACCGCACTCAATAATGTGGGCTCTTATACTTCAATACCGCACTCAATAATGTGGGCTCTTATACTTCAATACCGCACTCAATAATGTGGGCTCTTATACTTCAATACCGCACTCAATAATGTGGGCTCTTATATTTCAACACTGGACTTAATAATGTGCGCTCTCAAAGGAGTAAAAGGGTTGTAATCAGACATCAGCAGCGGTCTCAGGCGACAAGTTAACCCCGACAAGCCTTATCTCCCTCACAACTGACCACTTCCGGTTCTGCTTTGATCTGCTTAGGATGACAACATTGCCAACATTGGGGATGGGGAGGGGAATCCAGGCTTAGTTCTCGTCTGACGACACCATGGCCATCCCATGGCCTTCGTTAGATGTGCACAATCCATTTTCACCTGCAGTATTTTTCATAACATCCTACATAGAAAGTTTAATTAGAAAAAAATCCTGTTATATCCTTGTGACCTGTCTTAGGTCGTTTATGGCCATTGCTCCTAAACATGGACCTTACCTACTTCTGTGCCTTCATAATACAAACACCCACACTTTATTTCCGTTCCCTCACAATAACATTTAACACCTTCCTACCAACATACACACGTCAGCAAACATTCGTCCCTCGAGAATATCTACGGTGCTAAAATAGCTGTCAACATTTGGGGATTAACCCTCAGAGAATTGGTATATTTCCAGCAAATGTCAATATGGAGGGTTAAAAGCCTATTTGACAGATTTCTACGAAAACAAATTAAATAGCTTGCCGCTAGACAATGTCAACAAATGTTTCGTGAGCTCACTCCCGATGCGGGTTTCGAATAAAAAAACTCGCATAGTGAGGACCGGATATACAAACTCGGTCAGTAAACACAACACCGGAAGTAAGCTTACATACCGAAATACGTCATCAGTTTATGCGTAGTACCTGATTTATACGTAACCAAGCCTTTCAAATACGAAAATAAAACCGAAAAAAACACAACCCCTAAAAACAATGTTTAACAGACAATATAACGAACCACACAAAAAGCCCTGGGTTTTTTACAATTTGTTTTTTATTGGGGTTTTTCCAATCAATGAAACATAAATAACAGGGTAGCAATATGGACAAAACAATTTTCTGATCAACCCCCCTCCCCCCAATTCTTTGTATGTTCCACCAATGGTTCCCAAACTGTGCCCGTGCAATAACGGAACCCTAAAAATAAACACGAGTCAGAACGCAAAAGAATTGTTTTTTCTTTAAAGTCGTACATAGATTGATCTTTAGAAATTGCAAATATCCTTTGGCTAAGACCTAAGAATAAAACTGTCGATATGTAACGTCCCAACCCATATCCTTGATGTATGGACCACCTGGGTTTTCTCACGGAGGGTCAAGAGGCTCCATGAAACCCACATTTTGAGATCACTTGTTTTCTTTCATCAATTTGCTGAGAAGTATCCATTGTGTGGGAATCTCCGAAACGTGTATATTATAATTGATTAAATTTTCTTAGACCCCAAAGAAAAAGTAAACGAAAAGAAAATTAATTGAATTTCAAGCAGATTTCGTTATAACGAATTTCTAAAAACAATATCCCTACTTTTCGCGTTTAAGTTGTATTTTTTTTAAACCGATATTTGTAGTCGTGATGTAATGTATTTTTTCCCCGTTCTCGTTGTAACGTTGTAACGACGTTGTAACTAACATAATTGGCTGAATGTAAAATTGACAAGAGTTGCCAAACGTACTTTTATAGTCGCCATTTATCGTTGGTGTTTTCATTATAATTTTTATGTATTTGCATAATCGAGCATTTGTTTATCTGTTTAAAATATATATAAAAAAACTACACCAGCATACATAATGAAATAAAAATAACATTTTGTGAGTAATTTAGAAAAAAAAATACTTAACTCGTGTCGTGGTCTTATGGTAAACAAATAAACATACATTACAAACTGACATACGCAAGGATATTTCAAAACTCAAGAAAATTGTATATGTTGATATGATTCATGTTGATATATATATGTTGATTCATATAAAAGTCCGCACATTTATACAATTTATAGATATGATTCATATAAAAGTCCGCACATTTATACAATTTATAGATATATACCCCCCCCCCCAATTGGGACGATGGTCATGTTTACTAATTTCGGAATAATTTTTCTAATTTGTTCTTCCAGGCCCCCTGTTTTAAGGGATGTCACTATTTTGTGTCTGTTTTTCAATGAAATAAAAAATCTTCCACTGGCGAGTGACCTAATTCCGGAGCCATTATTTGTAATCTCATTTACTGCTGCCGGAATGTGTTGACAAACGAGGGAGGGAGGGATAGAGAGAGGGAGAAGGGGGGGGGAGAGAACAATATCGTTAAAGCTAGTCAACAATGTGCGTTGTGTTGATTTAGAGATATATTAAAACGTGTTAATGCATTGACAGAGGTAGTATGAGGGACAGACGGACAGATGGACAGAAAGAGGGAGAATAAATGAGTGTGTGTTAGAATATGGTGGTAAGAGAACGAGAGAGAGAGTGAGAGAGAGAGAGAGAGAGAGAGAGAGAGAGAGAGAGAGAGTCTATGAGTGAGTGAGAGAGATCATTGAAGAGCAATGCGAACAATGGGAGGAAAGTGCTAGAGATGGAAAAAGATAGAGAGAGAGAGAAGGGAGAGAGAGAAGGGAGTGAGAGAGAAGGGAGAGAGAGAGAAGTGAGAGAGAAAGAGAGTGAGACAGAGAGACAGAGAAGACAGAAATGGTGAAAAATGACTGTATAATCGTTTGACTGTGTGATTAAGAAAGATAAATAAGGAAGGGGATGTAAGATATAAAGAACAAGAAATGGGAAGATAATAATATTACGCTGATAAATAGTATGCAAATTATGAATAATAAAGTAAAGTACCCTTCGGGCCAAATTGATCGTAGGGTCAGTTTCTGTGGCCAGAAAACAAGCTAATAATGTGACTACTTATCAATGACAAATATACGTTTTTAGTGTGTGCGATTGGGAAGCTTTTATATAGGAAGAAACTGTCTCCGAATAAAAAATCAAATCGTATATTCATTCATTTCTGCATGCGATATTATTGTATTAATAGTTATCGGTTTAAGCATAAATATATTTTGCTTGTACATAAACAAGTGAAATGTCCAGGGTGAAATATAGCCAGTTAAAATATAGCCAGTTAAAATATAGCTAGTTAAAAGTATAAGTTAAAAATATAAATAGTTAGAAAAATAGCTAGATACAAATATCGCTAGCTAGACATGTAGTTGGTTAGTAAGTAAAAAGACTGTATTTTTAATACATTTTATACATGAAAATGACGAGTAAATAAAATCATGTTAAAAGTTTTAATTAGTTATGTTATGATTCAGGGAATTTTTTTAAAAACTATTTTATTACATCATTTAAATTATAACTCTATTTTTGTAAACATATATATATATATAAAGCTTCTTGAGAAATATTTTGTATCATGTGTAGGCCTATGTTTGTCAACAAATACAACTTGAATATTGTACCTATACGCTTTTAGCATTATTTAGTGTGTTCGTCTCATATATATATATATACTATTATACAATATGTAAACAGTATATAAAAGTCTTTAAATAATTTGTATATGGTATGTTTTCAGCTGTTTGGTCAACTGTGATGGGCCAGATCTGTGGTTATCCAATATAGTGATATTATAATATAATTTTGTCATTGGGATTTGGAGGTGCTATTTATTATTCAATATAATTCATACATGAAATGGAATTTAAAAAATATGTCCATTTGTAGATCAGCAGACTTAGTTTAAACTTTCATGTTATAAGAGCCAGTATATGTTATTACTTGTATGTTATGTTTTGTTCTCTGTCAATTGATACGCTTTGAGCCTACACTATGTTTGTTGATAGCGCTATATAAATGAGCCCAAGTCAAAAGGTGCTCTTTCAAAGGAAAAAAATTCATATTCAGAGAGAGGTGTAAAAATGCACTTAAGTATTGTCAGAACCTTCCTACACATGATTTGAATAGTGGGAAGATAAGTTATACACTGGAAAAGACACAGTGACAAAAAACGCGAAACAAAAGAAATGGCTGCTATAGACATCTTGGTGTCACTTAGGACAAATGACAACAAAAAATTGACTTCAGAAAAAAACATACTAATTCTTGATGGATTTTTTCAAGAATTTAACACACATATCTACACAGCCTATATTTATGATATTCAAGAGTATTACAAGCATAGGAGTTGCAAAAGAGGGGGTTTAGGAGCATAAACTCCATTCACTTGAAATGACAACAACTGTCCTAAGCAACACTATTTTTTTAAAACCCTTGTAAACAAATTATCCCTGCATCAATTTGAGCAAACTTTGTGGCAAATAGTTATTTAAGGGCTTCTTGTATTCACCAAATGAGTTTGAGATACATATAAAGCTCCTAGGTTATTGAAATAAAGTATAGAAAAATTGCATGTAATTAGTCACTTAGAGTCACCGGCAAAAAACCGTAACATTCTCATCAAAAATGCGTTTTGAAGCATATTTTAATCAACCTAGGTCAAAATGCTAGCTCATGCTATCACGTTGTCCATGTTTGGTGTGAACTAAGTCCAAGTTTTAACTATTTCATTGCATTTTGACCCTTTAATAGCGATTTTAAAAATATCAGTTTTGAGGTACGACCTTTTGACTTGGGCTCAAATACTATTATTATTATTATTATTATTATAAGACGTTCATTATATCAAAACACTACATCATACAAAATTGTAATACTTGTATTTTAAAACGTGTTGAATATAAAATTAATTAATTTCCAAATCCACAGACATTAGACCTTAACTCCTAAAGTTAGGAATCGCAAAATATTTTAAGACGACAAAAACTTTTTAAGTTGGCAAAACAAACGACAGAATCTTGCAATGGTTTGTGCTCAGTTAAATAGACCTGCATTAAAATATCACTGTTTATAAACTACTCGTTATGTTGTTGTTGTTTTTTTTGTTGTTGTTGTTTATTTACACAAATTCGACTAAAGTACTGTGACCATCAATGACTTTTAATTTTAGTTGATTAAACAAAATATTACAAGCAGAAGGGAAAAAAAGAAAAAGCTGCGTTATAAAAAGTACATTGAAAATTTGAAAACATTCAAAAATGTGTAAACTTTACATAGAGAAATACATCTATAACAAGGGCAGGAAATCGTGTATAAAAAGGGGAAGTCACCCATGTAGCGGCCATACTTACGTTCCACTTTCTTCTCTAAAAGAGTTATCCTGGCGTTAAAATTTTGCTTCATCTCGTCCAATTTGACGAGCCTGCAACAAGAGCACAACGAGATTTAAGCGAGGGCTCAGAGAGAGATTTCAGCGAGAGTTAAACGAGATTTCAGTGAGAGCTCAACGAGATTTCAGCGAGGGCTCAGTGAAAGGTCAAACATCACAACTATAGGACGCAATGTAGGCCAACTGGATCAAACATTACAACTATAGGACGCAATGTAGGCCAACTGGATCAAACATTACAACTATAGGACGCAATATAGGCCAACTGGATCAAACATTACAACTATAGGACGCAATGTAGTCCAACTGGATCAAACATTACAACTATAGGACGCAATGTAGTCCAACTGGATCAAACATTACAACTATAGGACGCAATGTAGTCCAACTGGATCAAACATTACAACTATAGGACGCAATGTAGTCCAACTGGATCAAACATTACAACTATAGGACGCAATGTAGGCCAACTGGATCAAACATTACAACTATAGGACGCAATGTAGTCCAACTGGATCAAACATCACAATTATATGACGCAATGTAGTCCAACTAGAACAAACATCACAACTATAGGACGCAATGTAGTCCAACTGGATCAAACATCACAACTATAGGACGCAGTGTAGTCCAACTGTTATATGTTTATCGATAGTGCATCATGGGAATCTGACCTACAATTCTCATCTACAAATCTGACCTACATTTGGAACTTTTCTTCCTTTTTTTTAAGACCCGGTAATAATTTAGTTTTTGCGGTCCGATGCCGGCTCACGCCCTTTGTTTGTTTTTTTGTTGTTTTTTTTTTGTTTGTTTTTCTGTTTTTTTTTGGGGAGGAGGGGGGAAACAGAGTAGTGTTTCTTACGCAAATAAATTTTCCATATCATTTCCAGAAGTTAAAATTACAACGTTTCTCTAAATAAAATTTTATGTACACGTTTTAAAACTATAAATATACATTGTCGATTTAAAAAAAAAAAAAAAAAAAAAACATCAGAGATTGTTAAAGCCACTACATATAAAAAAGGAGAAAAAAAAAACCACAGATCTTTTAGAAACAACCCAGGAGTGAATTCCTGGCGAAATTATATATATTGATATAACTTGCAAGGCCGTTAATTTAATTGTATTCTATAATTAAGTTTAGTAATCTCCCTTTGATGTTGATATTTTTTCCTCCACTTGTTTTTAAACAATGTCCGCATTGTGCTATTTATAGAGAAATTAAAAACAAAAACAATCCCATTTGACGTCATCAATGATAGAAATAGCGGATTTTTCCGATTTCTCTGAAACCGTCTTTCCTAATGAAATTTCAATAATATTTTTAAAGCCTGCGTCAGTTATTGTTTCTTACTGTTGTTTTATACATCAAATGTTCATTTTCAGCCTAAAAAAACAACTTTTTTTTTTGTTTATGTTGAATGCATTAATCAACTGGCAATTATCAGAATAGAAATATCTTTATTTAATAATTCATCGTCGCTCTTCTCGTGTTTTTCCCCTTTCACTGTCTCCGTTAATTGAAATGATTGTATTAAATGTAATGGAAATAAAAGGGATTTAATAATTAGGATATTCTGATCATAACCCACGTCCTTTAACTTGCTATAGCTGTCTTGGCGCAAAGGACATTAAATATGTACGACCCCTTTTTTTTTATACGGGGTCTCGAGACTCGCCGAGAAAGAAAGATGGCGTACGAGATTTACGACAATGAAGACCGCCCCCGTTTTTTTCCTTTTTTCTCGAGAGCTCACAGATAACTAGGTCAGGGTTCCATAGGTCAAGGACTATGTAATGATTTTTTTCTCAACGTTCGGTTTAAACAAAAAATGTGTATTGATTTTAAAAAAAAATTGTCTTGATAAAAATGACTTCTTTTTTAGTTGTTGATCTTTTATCTTATTAGCATTGACATTAGAAAGGAACATTGTCGTGAAGTAGGTAGGCTACATTTATTCACATCAGTAGGTTATATGAGACCGTAGAGTGCAAGAAGATTTAGCACCAGCACAATGCCAATCATCCCTTATAATAGAGCAAGGAGTAGGCCTACTGACTAAAACTAGTTGCAGACTTGACCGTTTTTACTATTCGGTTAGTTATACAACGTTCTAAATACAGGTAATAGGTACATGGCCAGCTCCGTCCACTGGCACTTCCGGCATTGGCACTTCCGGCATTGGCACTTGCGGTACTTGACCTTGGCGCCATATTGAAAACAAAAACATCCAGAAGATAAAATCTTTATTAAATTTTTTTTCGGTGAACATTTTTATAATCATACGTATAAGGGTCATACGTATAAGGGTGCCACAGGGCGCCAGCCACCCAAGGGCGCCAACAACAGTTGGGCTAACACAACCTTAGTATACCGTAAGACAGGACATCAATACAATGCTTCCGTTCGTGTTTTTTTTTAAGAGACAATACGGTAAATAAAGACTATCTAGAATGTAGGCCTACATTTAGTTTCGAACAACGTCGTTTCTTAGAATGTGATGTTGTTTTTCCATTGAAACAACCAGAGTTTCTCACTAGTAGCATGAATCTGTCGTGATTCAGTTTATATTCCACTACAACAGAACCAAGAACACTAAATTAGAGGCCGACCGAAATTCGGTTCAGAGCCGAAAGTAGGCAAATGGTCTCTTTTGGCGTAGTTTCGGCTCGGGCCGGAGCCAAAATGTTTGCTTTCGGTTTTCGCCGAAACTTATATTGACGTTCGGTCATCGGCCAAATATATATTTTAACTTTCAAAATTCATACTGCAACGCTCTGCTTATGGATAATTTCATTTAGTTAAAACCTGTTACGAATCATTCTGTGTGAAGTAGAAAATTGAATTTAATAATAAACGGATTATTTAATCACCCCAAAGAATGTCGAAAAAATGGAGTATGGGATTACTGTGCAGTCTTTTTTAATCTTTTGTTTGACAATTTCTGTTTATCTTTCGGTTTTGGCCGAAGGTATAGTTAAACTTTCGGTTTCGACCGAAAGTCAATTTATAACAATAGGTATGGTTTCGGTCGGCCTCTACACTAAATTATATCGTACCATTTTACTTCAACAGTTTCAATGTATTGTAAGTCTATCATTTCGATTCAGCGAACAATTGACATTATTCTCAATTTTCCTTTTTTTTATATCAGCTTTTTTCAAACCTTGAAAGTTTTTTCACAAAGTATATCCGAATAATGTTATAGAAACTTAAAGTTGTGTATTCTAAAGTTATAGTTTGTAAAAACAGAGCCAAGAAGATATAACAAAATATAACTATAACATAGTGCAAGAGAATATTCTTGAACACGTGTAAGACATTTTCTAAGTAATGTCGAAAATTCCATGATACATATTATGGCAGACATTGTGTTTTATATGTAAACAATAACCTTTGTCAGTTCCATCTAAAGTCAGTTTTCTCGTTCTGTATAGTTTAAACTCTTCTGTACAGTAAAAGTCTTTGCAACTATTGAATTATTACTAGGAAATATCCCTATGGAACAATTCCTAAGTAGCTATTCCTGTGAAGATATTCTTATTGTAATTAATCCCATGGAACTATCCTAAAAGAGCTTTTCCTATGCATCTATTCCTATAGTGCGCTTAGTTTGAAAAATAATTTTTTTTAAATTTACACACATGCGTTGTTACACATTATTACATCCCTGATCCCAATCCTGACCCTAACTCCAATATTAACCCGTGGTTTAAGAAACTAATTAACGTTTGTTATAGGAAGAGACATGATATGGATTTAAAAAAACAAACAAATGTTCTACCTGTTCAGTTGTTCTGCTACGTGAGTCAGGACAGCTTGGAAGGCGTCATTGTCAGCTGCAGATACAAACAAACAAACACATTCAATAACTTAGGCCTAATTACTGGGACAAACATTTCAAGAATTATATACGAGTTGATTAAATGTACGTTGTATTAGAATCTATAGAGAAGTTAATTACACATGTGTTGGCTTGCAAATGGATCGGATCTACACCCAGGGAGTGACCAAGCAATACTGTGGTATTACATCACGGCACCTTAAATTTATTTTTTCTTAAACTACAAACACACACAACATAACGCATACACACACATACCCCCACAAAGTACAAAGAAATAAATAAACCGTTACTTTGAGTTGATCAAATTCTACAACCACTTCAAAAGAATCACACCGGAACCCTGATACGAAGAAAACTGATTCCATTTATTGCAAAAAGGAAGTTATTTAACGGACATTTTTTTAATGTGTGTTTGACACCGTTTTAACGATTTCCATTGGTCCAGATCGAAAGTTTGGGTACGCGCAGACGACATGCACACGGTCAAGGTCAGATAAACTCAAGCCATTAAATTTGTCAACATTACCCCCGTCCACGCTTGAGCGAATGCAGATAATTGGCTTTGGCCTTGGTAAAGTCGGTCATGTCTTGAAAAGAGTTTCCGGACAATAAAAACATACCCAGAAGAGTTTACTCTACATTCGATATCATCCTGTCTAAGTGACATTGGTGTCGATTTACAATCCTACAAACAAAGTTTGGTTTGCTTTTTTTTTTTTTGGTTCTTTGTTCGCTATAGGCTGTTTGTAGATCGATGTAAATGTTAAGTAGATGAAACTTTCATTAATAAGTTGCCCTGGAATTTCACAGCCGCCTACGTCGCTCTAGAAGACATTTTCCTAGTTACGGCTCTGATAATGAAAGATTTTAGTTTTTCTTCCAGTTATTGTTGTTCTTAGTGTTTTACACGATATATAAATTACTTTTGTAAGGACACAATGTGACCGCGGGTCGACTAATATTTTAAAAGCTGAAAAAACTGATGGTTAGATAACTAGAATGATATTTATAGATTGATAGATAGATAGTTAGATATATAGTTAGTTAGAGAGATAGATAGATAGATAGATAGATAGATAGATAGATAGATAGATAGATAGATAGATAGATAGATAGATAGATAGATAGATCAATAATAATCTATACAAATTATATTTCACTCGATGTTTAAGAACGAATCTACTTTTAAACCA